>VYZM01015628.1:81799-97008 GCA_013398915.1 Dromas ardeola
GCCCCGGCAGTGCCGCAGCCGCGGTGGCAGCGGGCGGCGCCGCTGCGGCAGGGTCCCCCCTAGCACCTGCCGGTCCCTTGCCTGTCCCCTCCCCCGGAGCCTGCCGGCAAGGAGCCGAAACGTGCGCGTTATTCCCGCGGGTGTCTTTATTCCCGCTGAGAAATGGTGGGCTGGGAGCTACGGGGGGCTTATCCGGAACGAAACCGGAGCGACACTCGATTCCCACCGGTCAGACTTCAGTATTAGGTAAATTAGCTGTAGAAAATTACAAATACGGGAAATAGGGGGTCAAATCTGGCGACGTATTACCCCGAAGCAAAAGCACGGGGTTGGCAGTACAGCCAGCTCACGCGGGATGATTTAGGAAAACCCTCATGTTCGGGAGGGAGGTCTGTACCCGTGGTGCTTACGCGAGAGGGGGTTCTCATGGGGCCACGGCTAGCCCCCGGGGTGCACCCACAGTCGGTCGTGTCGCTGTGTCGGGCACAATGCCTCCGTGCAGCCTGACAGAGTTGTTGACATTGCACTTCAGCCGAATTGTCAACCAAAGGCTTTTTGTGTGGGATATGGTCCCTAGTGCCAGTGTGCTGGTATTGCTGACAGCCCAGGAAAACGTTTACAGGATGCTCTTAGCATTGCATTATGACTGGGTCTTAATGCAATACCTACTAGGTCACTGCTGGAGACAGGTAAAACCAACCTGAAGTTGCTAGACACAGCCTCAATGTATTGCTGTGAAAATCACGTAACTCCATTGGAGCAGGAAACTCAAATACGGCATCAAACTTAAAACATGGATATGTATTTGGCTGCTTCAGGCCAAGGTACGGAGGAATGCGGCTGAGGTCCACCGAGGAATGTGGAAGCTGAAGTCACGTTGTGAAAGACCAGCACAACCAGAACAAGCAGCAGAGGAAGACTTGTGAATCCCTTCTGTGTTTATGGCAATATAGTTTTATATATTTTTGCAAATAAACAGAACTGTATTGAAGGTATCTGACATAATCACATTCCTCAGTGGAATAACCTATGAGACCCTCAATTTTAGGTAGAAAGATGCAACAACCAATATTTAACACTAACCCCCCTCAAGCTATCTTTTCAGGAAACAGAAATTTTAAATATTCAGAGACAAAAAATCATCATGTGCAATGAGAGGGTACAGAAATACAGCGTACAGCTCTGCCTGTTCATGCAACACTTCTGTGTGCACTGTCACGCTTGCAGAACCCAGTCTCCTTCTGTTCAACAAATGAGAATCCACAGAGAAGGAGGCAGCACCCACCACAAACGAGATCAGACTCTTCATGCACCTACACACTAAAAAAAAAAAATTCTCTCCAGCTCAGATGGGAAACCCGTGCTACAAGTACAAAGAGTTCACAATTTTTTCAGATAATAAATCAGTGAGCGAGTTTTTTAAGCCAGTAAGTCACTCAAGTGAAAATCATCTACTTTTCTATTAAAGCAACCAAAAGCACGTGTGCCATATACCTCCCCAAATTTCATGTTGCAATTCCTTTCTTAGTGAAAGCCAATATTTTTCCAAAAAGTGTAATATTTCACTCATATATATATATATAAATAAAATGGATTACTCCTATTCCTTTTTTAATCAAGCAATCAAGATTTAGCTGATGGAATACATACCTGCACAGCAACAATTCGCAAATAACCTGAAGTAGACAAGACTAACCAGGCCCACTCACTAAAAACCAGGAACTGCCAACAACAGCAGAAGAACATAAACAAACCCTTATCTACAGAATTGTCAGCAAGTGAACAGGCCAGCAGTAAAACCAGTAAGTTGAACCTAAAAAGCAGGCTGAACGAGGACAATGAGTCATCTTGAAATGCTAGTTTCGATGCTTGTGAAAGAAACTGTTTTACCAGCACTCCTACGACAAAATAGCACTTGTGTAAAGGCTATTGTTTTACACCCAGTTTGCAGCAGGGAGCTGTGGTTATTGAACTAACTGTAAATATATCTCAATGCATCAATCTCTAGAGTCTGTACCAATTTCTGTAGAGTCATTTTACACTCAAATATGAGGAATCAGCCTTCTGCACATTGGTCTGGAACTGGAAACTTCTCCTACAAGACCCTGCTGCCTCAGACGACTCTGTCTGGTACAGGAACATGCGCTGAGCTACAGCATGTTCCAAAATAATGACGCTGTACTAAGAGACAGGTTTCTTTGCTTTTTTATGCCAAAGAAAATGTGCTAGTTTTGTCAGTGGCTGACAAGGCTGCAGATCCAAACTAAAAAGACTCGTGGAATCACTCTATTCAAAAACAACATAAAAAGAAAATGACATTCACTATAAAGTCCTGTGTATCCAGGACTGAAAGGTAATTCTGGAGATGGAAAAAAATGCCACAGGTTCATCTGGGAAAGCTCTCTGATATCCCATGTTATCTATACAGGCTTTGTCCATGGCTGCTTGATCCACAAAACTGTGCGTCACTTAACACCCATGAAATTTCACTGTATCACATCATAGGTGAGGTTGGATGGGACCTCTGGAGATCCTCTAGTCCAGCTCCCTGCTCAGAGGAGGGTTGGGTCCAGCTGGGTTTTGAGTATCTCTGAGGCTGGAGACTCCACAACCTCTCTGGGCAGCCTGTTACCATGTTCAACCACCCTCACAGTGAAAAGGTTTTTTCGTAAGTTAAATGGAACTTCCTGTATTTCAGTTTGTGCGCATTGCCTCTCGTCTGTTCACTGGACAGCAGTGAGAAGAGCCTGGCTTCATCTTTACTCCTGCTATCAGGCTTTCAGATACATCGATAAGATCCTCTCCCTTGAGCCTCCTCAAGGTTAAACAGTCCCAGCTCTCTCAGCCTGTCCTCCCACTCCTTTCATCTGTGGTTGCACAAATGCCTCTTCCCTGGCTTGCTGCTCGGAAAAAGTACTTTGTTCCCTCAAAACTCAAAACCCCATTACTCGGTGATTGTGCTCCTAATGTATTTTTCTTCTATCCCACTGTTGTGTGTTGACCCTGGCCAGCAGCTAAGTACCCACGCAGCTGCTGGCTCACTCCTCCTGCCTCCTTCCCCAGAAGGACAGGGGAGAGAAAACTCGTGGATCAAGATAAAGATAGCTTAATAAGTGAAAAAAAAGAAGTGAGAATTAATAAAATGTAGCAAGTGAGGATAAAAAAAAAAAGTAATGCTAAGGCAACCACTCACCAAGGCACAGAAGCAGATCGATCGATGCCTGGTCAGTCTCCGGCAGCCAGCTTTGAGGTCAGCCCCCACCCACCCTTTTCCTCTACCCAGTTTTATTGCTGGGCATGATGTCATATGGCATGGAGTGTCCCTTTGGTTCGTTTGGGTCAGCTGTCCCGACTCTGTCCCCTCCCAACTTCTTGCCCATCCCCAGCCCACTCGCTGGCGGGAGTGTGGGCAGAGTGGGAAAGAGAGACAGCCTGGATCCTGCGCCAGCACCGCTCAGCAATAGCCAAAACACCGGGGTGTTTTCAACACTGTTTTAGCCACAAACCCAAAACACAGCACAACAGCGCTGCTGTGAAGAAAGTTAACTTAATCCCAGGCCAGTACACCTGCAAAAAACATCCTTGTAACAAAAGACTCCCCCCTTTGAAATTTCACAGTCACGGTTATGGCAACCCATCTCAGCTGTACCACTTAAGATCTATTCATTATCTGAACCCCCAACTTGTTTCTTACTGTCTAAAAGAAGAGAAGAGAAAGGAGCACACTAAAACATGAAACAAATGGAGAAAAAAACGGAAGCTGACAACAGTGTACAACTAAAGAGTTAAATAATTTAAGAACTTAGAAGAAAAAGGCAAAAATATATCCCATAGAAAGTAAGAAAGTTATGTTAATCAGGGACAATGACATTGCAAGTACTACTACTGCTTAACTACTAGATGTAAAAACCAGAATTGTCTAAAAGAATGTGGAACAGCAGAAATGTTTCTATTGTATAATTGGAAAACATAAACAGTGCTTTCACATTATGTAACACTGAAATACTTTCCACTAAATCAATAATATGAAAGGACAGTAAACAGCAGCAACGTACATTAAACATTTATTTTTAAATGGCAGGTCGAGGAATTATTAGAAAAATAAATGAAAGATGTGATAGGCAGCAATGTTAATAATTAAATTTGTTTCCTAACAACTTTGAAATGCTGAGGAAATTTCATAGAACTAGAAGAAAGTTAATGTTGTAAAAATATTTAAAGGGTAAATAGGCTGACCTACTTAATTACAGGCTTTTCAGGCTGACAGCAAGCATGGGCAAAAATATGGGAAAGGCAGGTTCAGGTCTCAATTACTGGAAGAAGTGAAAGGGAGAAGAACCGGAATAACCGAATGGAAGACAGTGGTGCAGGCTGTGCAGCCGTGCAATCCCCCCCTCCACACACACACACTGTAAATCAGAGTAGTCACCTGATTTCGTGGTGATTTTGGCCTAACTACTGCCTCTGATTCTGCAAGAACAACCAGCAATAACACGAGCTGACAGAACATGCATATCAAAAAAATGTTCTGATGTCACTTTAGGATATAATGCATTTGTTTGGGTAGGTCAGTACCGATATATATAGTTATATACCTGAACTCCTTGAATTATTTATGTGATCAGATACCTACTGACATTTCAATGAAAGAATGAGAATGACACAAAATCAACATGATACGCAATACACAGATGAACTAATAGGCTTCCAAGTCATGAAAAAGGGCCTTATTTCTGGTTCTATTTAACATTTTTCATCAATGAAATAAGAAAAAGATTGGAAATTAACTAAGATGAGGGAAACTAAAAATAATGGCAAAAGGACACATTTCTGACACTAAATCTCTGGATTCTTTGACTTGCTAAGTACAACATAAAGCATTTCAAACCAAATGTAAATGTGAACAGGAAGAAATTATACCTGCCGTTTCTATAAGGCAGAATAAAAATTAAAAAAAGAGCTTGGACATAGATTTTAACAAACATAAATGATGCTCCCGCTAAAAATGTTAGTGGAATCTGGGGATCTGGGTAATTAATATGTACTTTCTGATCCTTGTCAAGCAAGTTTTAGTTTAACAAGATGAAGTTAAGGGATGATTTCATCATTGTTGATAGGTTAAATCACAAAAAATAAAATTTTGAGCAGAATTTAACATATATATCTAATTTTGCAATACCGGTGGCACTTGGGACAAAAAGCAGTAGGAGAAACAGACCTTTAAGTGACCTTTTACATACCGTGAAACAGAACATCAGTCCTGGAGTCAAATCTTGCAGACCTTACCAAGGTTAAAGCTGAAGCTGTACTCAAAGTTTTGAAAATGACAGTCAAATGATAAACAAAACTTGCACTTGAATGAAATACTTACTTCTGTTCATCCAGACCAAATTAATTCCAAGTAAGCATGGTTCTACTTCAAATAACCTATACTGATATCAAACAGACAGACAGCACACACATAGCCTAAATAAAATCACCAAAGAGCTGTCTAGTGAGGTGGATTTACACCACTAATTAAGTACCTTTTAAGTGCATCTGCTGGCCATATGGTTGCTTTCAACTAATAGAACAACTACCTGTTACTTCTGTGCTAGGAAAAGAAAGGAATAATCGGCTTGCAGCTACTTTTGATAGTTGCATATACAGAATTAGAGAAAACACAAATTAAGAGAAAGCGGAATCTGAGTTCAGCCTTCCACGGATACTGCTTAACCAAACTGTCCAAGTTTATTGCAATGACAAAAGAAGACTTCAGAAAAGTAGAATTAAAGCTGGAAGACAAAACGTCAGAAAAAATTGTAAGTGGTAAGACAGTATCTTTGAGAAAGGAAAATATGCTCTAATGCTGCTGAACTCTAGTAAGAAAAATACAACATCACATGTTTTGTTTACTATGAGCTTTATATTGTTTTTATAAAAGCAGGCCTCAGATTACTATTTGACAGGAAGATAATTCAAATTTTGCTGGTTTATTCAATACTAAAGAAAAATGTGATTAAAAATAATGAGGGGGTATTTCTTAACCTCACAAAAAAACATAGGACGAAAAAAGGTCTTGTATTTTCAACTACTGTATCTCATGATGTTCTTCCAAAGTGCAATGAACAACTGTACTTTGTATAACTACAGTATAACAACACATTGCCTATGTGGAAAAAAAAGTCTGAAGGCTTTACTGTGTTGTCGTATAAATTCTCTCTGTCTTGATCCTATTCCTATTAGAACAAAACCAGGTGTAGCCTGAGATAAAAATTTTGTACCTTGACAAAAGTACTGCTTTTAAATTCAAGCACAGTGTGATAACTCAAACAATTAAATGACTTTATTTTCAAATCTCTGCACACCTGAAATTGGAGGACGTTACCTAATACGATAAAAGGAGTCTGAGAGCTGATCGTGCTCTCTCATACTCAATGGACTGGATCAGAGGAAGAGAAACACGGCCAGGGCAGGGAGTTCTGTGAGGCACTGGCTGCTGCGTTGCATGTCGTGACAGAGGCTGTGCCAAACTGGACTCTGCACTCCTAAAACTGAGGAGCAAATCTGTCCCCGCTGAAGCAGACACACACAGGTGTCTTGTGCAAAGCACGGCTTGTCCAAGCAGGGGATCAAACCCCAGGAATACAAGTGAGCTAGGCTTGCGAACAACTTCGATGGGACTGTCCAAAGGGTAACACTTGGTGAAATCGGAACTACAATCTCACTGAAAATAATCAAATGTACCAATATTAAACATGAGAGGGCTAATCATTGTCTGAAGATAATTAATAAGAGAATCATATACGCACTGCTATGCCTAGAGAATGGGTTTTTTGCTATCAGATTTTTAGTTCTGGACCAGTGATGAGAAGAACAAGCTTTGTGACCTTTCTTTAAAGCTTCTTCTCATCATATATAGGGATATGCAGTATCTATTATGCAAACTGACAATTTTTCAATGGCCAAAGAATAGCCTGTGACAAATGCCTGTTATTTTTAGCTCACACTAATGCACTGTGACAAAGCATAGTTACGCCAAAAAAAAATTACAATGATAAATGTAATAATTTATTTAGCAGCTGGAAATCCATTGAAAATGGACAGGCACTTTGAGTTAGTGTCCGAGAGAACACGTAAGAATGTACAGTGCGGTCAAAATGTCCTTTGTTTGTTTATTGAATTTCCTTTCATTTATGAGAAGAGCAGTGAGAGCACTGTAGAATCTTTCGGAACTAAAATGCAGTACTGGAGACCTTCAGCTTATACTGAGACATAGCATACATCTGGGTTTGTGTGTGCCTGTGAGGGTCTTATTGTGCTGGAAACTAAGTGCAAGGAGCTGAGCACTGAGAGAGCAGTCTTAAATGCTAGAAGGGAACAATGCAACTACTTGAGGTTTCACTGCAAGAGTTTCTCCTACCCTTCTTCCACAGTTCTGTTTATTTAAACAGTAAGCACTGCAGAGTAAGGATCTATGCTAGAGTTTCATTCTGTCACGTCTCAGAATGCTTCCTGCAAACAATTAGTAATTAAATCCCTATTTGGTCTCATGGAGCCCTTTTGGGATAAAACTTCCCATGTTTTCTTGATACTATTTTTCAATACTAATTTATGAGTAGGAATTGGGTGTCGCTTGTGAGTGACTCAAGAGAAAAGCCTGTCTGATTGAATTCCTTTCCCGCAAGTGGGACTCCATGAGTAGGAGAAATCCTTTGTCCCAGGCCCTCCCATTCTTTCACCCCAGGTTCAACATCTCTCAGAAGGTCTTAGCTGTCCTCAGGATGCCAACATCAAAAAGTGAAATTATCTAACAACAGTTTGAACCTTTTCTTAATTTCTTTGGAAATTTGGGTAAGACCATAAAACAGCAATGAGAAGCATACTAGGAGCCATTAGAAGGAACCTGATATTTGGTGGATAAGCAATTGGTTGGATGGTCACATCTGGAGCGTAGCGGTCAGTAGCTCAATGTCTGGATGGAGATCAGTGATGACTGGAGTCCCTCAGGGGCCCATACTGGGACCAGTACAGTTTAATATCTTCATAAACGACATAGACAATGAGATCAAGTGCACCCTCAGCAAGTTTGTAGACGACACCAAGCTGAGTGGTGTGGTTGACACGCTTGAGGGATGGGATGCCATCCACAGAGACCTGGACAGGATCAAGAAGTGGGCCCATGTGAACCTCATGAGGTTCAACAAGGCCAAGTGAAAGGTCCTGCACCTGGCTTGGGGTAACTCCTGATATGAATATGTGTTAGGGGATGAAGAGATTGAGAACAGCCCTGCAGAGAAGGATTTGGGGGATACTGGTGGATGAAAAGTTGGACATGAGCTGACAACGTGCGCTCACAACCCAGAATGCCAACCATATTCTGGGCTGCATCAAAAGAAGCACGACCAGCAGGTCGAGGGAGGTGATTCTGCCCCTCTATGCCGCTCTCGTGAGACCCCATCTGGAGTACTACATCCAGCTCTGAGGCTCCCAACGTAAGAAGGACATGGACCTCTTGGAGCAGTTCCAGAGGAAGGCCACAAAAATGACCAGAGAAATGGAATACCTCTCCTGTGAGGACAGGCTGAGAGAGTTGGGATTGTACAGCCTGGAAAAAAGAAGGCCTCCTTGTGGCCTTTCAATACTTAAAGGGGGCTTATAAGAAAGATGGGAACAGACTTTTTAGTAGGGCCTGTTGCAATAGGACAAAGGTTAATGGTTTTAAACTAAAAGAGGGAAGATTCAGACTAGATCTAAGGAAGAAGTTTTTTTATGATAAGGGTGGTGAAACCCTGGAACAGGTTGCCCAGAGAGGTGGTAGATGCCCCATCCCTGGCAACATTCAGTGGGGTTGGACGGGGCTCTGAGCAACCTGATCTAGTTGAAGATGTCTCTGCTCATTGCAGGGGGGTTGAACTAGATGACCTCTAAAGGTTGCTTCCAACCCAAACTATTCTATGATTCTATTAGATCTAATATGTTCACAGCCATACATGCCATGGAGAAACAGGCAGGAGCCTGGGATCACAGAAAGGATGGGCAAAACGTCAAAGAAAATATAAGACAAAAGACTGAAATTTTCAAATATTGATACTCCTAGGCTACAAGGTAAACAGTCTTAGCAAGGCCCAGAGGCTCTGCAACACTCTAATTAAGAGAGGAAGTGACTTAGGACTTTGTGTCTTCAACACAGAGTGGAAACAATGCCTTGGCCAGAGTCACGTTTGCTTCATCTGGCATTAGTTTGTACTAACTGTACCTCATCAAGAGAGGAACCGCCATCTCTGTAGTGATGAAAAACAAGATAAACAATTGCACATAATCAGCATAGTGCTGGTGTTTCAGATGATAGTATTTCACAATGACTCAATGCACTCATCAAAAGTAAATATTAAAAGAAAGTAGAAATAGGTATGAAAGGAATGTTGCCCAGCATCTCTCTTTTGCATTCACCAAGAAAATTACTGGAACCGTGCTAGTGCTGCACCTGGCTCATCTGCCATTAAAAACAGTTCACGTGCTCCCTACTAGTAGAGTCTTGTCTGTACCAAAGTTGCTGAGAGAATTCTTAATGATTTCAGTAGGGTCATGATATCCTCCATGTAACGTTAGGAAAAATAGAAGTATAATCTCTAATTTCTGTAATATGCATTTACACCTAATCATCGTTATCTGCCTTGTTATTATTGTTTAAAATTTTTGTAATAACAGGAATATTTGAGTGAGGAAGTCCTTGAGCAAATGACTACTTTCCAGAGTACTCAAAACTACCTACCAGCTTGTTACATCATGCAAACTATGAATACTGCTCTATGCCAGACAAGCCACCCATCTGCAGGAGGTAATTGCCAGTCTTGGCAGATAAGATCTACTCTACATCTAGACAGCATTGTGTTTGGTGGCTCTCTGCCAGGACTCACTAGCTTTCTAAAAGGGGTCCTTCTACAGCCACCATGTGCTGGGCTGTATGTACAATCATCCAACTGGGACTGAAACATTTTCTTTCTCATCAAGAAATAGCTAGCAAATCCAATGGAGTGGGAGGTAGAGTAGCCTTAATTGACATGAAAACATGAAAGGAGAGGCTGCTGAAAGACATCGAATGTACCCAGTCTCTTAAAAAAAAAAAAAAGATATAGGAACAATTTTTTCTAGCTTGAGATTCAGAGAAAGGTTTTACATGAACACAAACAGCAGCTCGTGTCTGCCTTGGTTTTTTTCCAATACAGGATGTTCATTGTTAATATAAACGTTATTTAAGTGGAGTTTCTTCTTGGTGATAAGAAGACAATTCCTGTTGAAATAAGATAATAACGTGGCTTCACTTACTGCTTTGTTATCATCTTTGATCTGGGCTACAGCAATGTAATACACCTTGCTATAAATAATTAGTACATCTCTTTGGCCACTCACCGTACTGGAGCAGATCATGTTCTGCTTCTGTTTTCTGTGCAGTCTTCCCCTAGAATCCAGTCAAATTTAAAATCTTGGAATTTATGGTCAGGCATATGATGGTCTGGGAAGAAGACACACATGCACTAACTTAGTCCTGATAGCTTAAAATGGAAATTGTGACTTACAAATCTATTCCAAAGGCCCAAGGGATCTGTCCAGGTCTTTACAAAGTTTTTCTCACTTTGTTCGACCCAAGAATCACTTTGAACATCATGTAAGATGATTCCTAAAAAAGTCTTGTGCGCTCTACACACAAGGAAACTTCTTGGAACTTGTCATCAATAACTGACAAAGCAACCATAGGTTTTAAATAATTAAAATAATTTTTCCCACTGGAGAGAAAAGGCAAAACCAAGAACTCCAGAGATACCCATTGTACTGTTTAATGGATTTCAGAAATGCATTCAAATAATACGACATGGAAGCAGAACAGAAAATCTGGAAAGAGTGGCTGAAAGGGTGACTGGATCACAAATCATTCTGCACAATGATTTTGTGTTTACATGGTAGTTAATCACTACTATTAGGATAAGTATATGAAAGAACAAACAACATTTGAGAAATTTCATAATTTAAAAATCACTGAGACCATGAAAAAATTTGACCATCACATTGCCTGTTAAGCTGTGCATAGAGAATGTAGAGATGCCATCTCTAGTGTCTAGCTACAGATTTACCAGATCAGAATAAGGGCTAGAAATGGTCAAAGATATCAACAAACCATACTCAGAATCAACGCCTTAATAACGTCTGGAAGCACTTAACAGAAAGATGTAAGAAATATTGGAATTGCCACCAATTGTGCTTTGTTCATTTCACAGGACATTTGCTTCTTGTCATCAAAGCATACCAAACCATGACAAGAATCAGTTATCTATAATTTCAGAATAGCAAAACCTGTTGCTGCAAATCTGTTTTTGTCTAGGGCAGTGTCTAGGAAAACCCCAGTACCTCAAACTTGGCTATCTACTACATTGTCATTCAGTTTAAAATACTCGTCCATCTAGCATGTTCCTGGCCACGCACAGACAACGCCGACTGTGTCAGCTGTTTAAGCAGCCAGAAAGAAAAGCCCCTCAGATTATGAATATTGAGAGACAGGAGTTACATGGTTTATTTGCTCATTTATGAGAAATGAACAGAAATACCTCAGAGCATAAAGAAATTAAGAGATATATTCATACTTTTAGAAAGACTTACTGATAAAGTTAGAGCTATCCACACCGTAATAAAAACCACTTGCTCCAATGGCAAAAGAGTGATGAGTTCTTATAGCAGTACTTCTTAATAGCAGACTATCCATAAGCTCTAGCCATCACAAAGAAATACCTTTTTACTTGACTTGAACATAGTGTGTTGGTTGATTAGAGCTACGTATACTGAGACTTACAAACAGGTAATACTGGCATGCTCAGAAATCCAAGTCTATTTTGCTGGGAACACCTTCCACACAGATCCTCAAAGTTATACACAAATCTGACTCTAGGAGTGGTGCGATTTCTAATTTCTTTGTTTGCCTACCTATGAGTGTATGGGAATGGAGATTACTGGAAGCAGAGTTGAAGAAATGAAGTTTTCACGTATTTCTGAAGGAAGTAGTTGATATTCATTCTTCCTGCATGTGGAAGAAAGTTCATCTTGCTAACTCTCTAATAACTCTCTAATACTATAATTATCTTATGAAAATATGGTTATTTTTGAAGAACATGCTGATGGGGGAAAAGAATAACCTAAGATGAAACTTTGAAGAGTGTCAGGATAGAAGTCTACAGGGAATGGAGCTCTATAGCAAGAAAATGAAGTTGTCATATTGCCCAGTAAAAAGGTTTTCACTCTTCAACTGTTGGAAATGTGTTTAGTGTTGGAAGTGTCACCTCAAGATAGGTATAGACTGCAGTAATAAAAACTGTATGTAAAAAAATACCTGCATTTCCATTGTCAGCTGGACAATGACAGTCAAACTTGGAACAGGCCTTTCTGGCAACATCACAACAGGAGAAAATGTTTGCACACCATTACGGAACTATGAGCACAATTAATGGAGGATTCCATAGAGATTATAACCACAGCATTTAATAAACTAGCATAAGTGAATAGAACGTTGTTAAATCAATGAAGAAGGAAATGTATAGGGAAAGACAATAAAGACACTGAAAAGGAAAACAAGACCCAGAAGTCACATAAAAAATTATGTACCAAATATTTCCTTTTTTAAAATGTCATTTATTATTCAGTTAAAAGAATCTTATTAAAATTTGAGAAACTGCAATATGCTGTCTCTACCAAAACAATCACAGCCTTAATTAGATACAAAACCTAATGTACACCGGGAAAAATTAATTCAAGTACAGGTAAGAAAACATAACTAATAAAAAGAAAAAAGTTACTTAATGCATATGCTAACAAATAACCCTCTCTATTCTTATGCTGACACTCTTACGATTTGGATAGGAGTTTAATAAACAAAAACATTTTAGGAAGACTCTGAAGCACGCTAGAATTCAGAAGTTTAGGCATCTTCAATAGACATAAAATCCTTACTTGCTTATGCTTGTTTCTGTGCAACGTCTTCTTTGTCAAACATCAAACACTGTGATACAGGAAAATATTTGTGATATTGAGATTTTTAAAAAACACTTTAGACTTTCAGTTTGTCTTTTTGCCAAAAAAATGCTACGAAATGCCTATGTGTACCTGCCTTGTTTCATATGAAGCAGATGTTAAGATCCCTCTTCTGTAATTTAGAGCCCTCTGACAGGTTGGTGGGAATTGATGTGATGTGACCTCAGATAGCCAAGGTGATCTCAATATGGTGACAGACATTATAGTCTCATACCACTCTGATATTTCCAGTCTAAGCATGGGTTTCCATTAAAGGCACGGTTCCACAATCCTAGCTACACATCCTTGTTACCGCATTGTTGCCATAGTAGTGCTCCCGGGGACACATGACTAACTGGATCAAGGAACTGATCTGTTTTTTCAGGACATCTGTCTATCAAGGAAAACTTCCTTTTCCCCTTGTAAATTTTCACGCAAATCCACTTTTTTCAAAAACTAGCACCAACACAGGGGAGGAACCAAGAACATAGGACCCATGGCAGGCTTTGGATCAACTAATTTAAAGTAATTGTGATAGCACCACATCTTTGGTTGCCACTCTGGCCAGATCTCTAGTACTCCTTTCCTCTTAGAAAAGCTCTTCTCTAAGAGTTGCTTTATTTTTTTATAACCTCCTGGAGGCTTACAATAGGGGAACTAGAAGTACCTGGGAGGCACCTCCTGCCTCTCATTACTTGGTTTCGCATGAAGTCTTTTCCCTGTCTCTTTCAGCCTCCTTGCTAGAAGAAAGATAAACTGCAGCTGCAATCCTCAGGTCGGTTTCCCCGACCGCTGCAATCCTCACCGTTTGTCCCAGCTCACCAGCTGGTGTCGTGTCTCCATAGTGACTTTGTATTTGCCAGACTAGCATTACACAGCACAGCTCACATACTACAGTCACAGTGCTATTTCACATCTCCCAAATAGGACACTAAATCCCTCACCCAATGTCTTCAAACCGGGGATCTGAGAAAGCGCAGGCACCCACATCTATCAACACAGCTGACTTCAGAAATTCCTGAGCTGCAGCGCTCTGGAGGCTGGGAAGGTGCGCCAGGGAAGGATTACCATGCGCTTGCCTTACTCGTCTATTCTTGCCTGGTCCACTGGCTGGGTATTTGGTATGCTCTGTTACAGCATTTCTTATGTTCTCAGGTTGTATAGTGACCCATAAAACCTCTGCTAACTCCCAGGAATCTGAAGGAATCGTCAGCATCAGGACATTACGTTAAGTGCCCACAGCCCTGTTCCACATACAATCGCCTGTGCACATTTCGCCTATGGAGCCCAATCCACACCACAGCACAGATTAAAAACACTGACTACAGGACACAGAAGCCATTTTTAAAGAAGACAGTAGCCGTCTTTTTGTTAGAGGACGGTTCTTCTCAACCTGTAGACAGACACGCCTGTGAAAGACAGCTAGCAAAAGCAAACCTACCTTCAGAGCATGCTTAAATTCATGACGCAGGACTCTCTGGAACTGGGAACTTCAAAAGAAAAAGTTTAGGGAAAGTTTATCAACACAGGCTGAAAAGGTGTAAAAGCCTTTGGCCCTGTGGACGGGCCACTCGCTGAGAAGCCGGTACACCCTTTCTCTGCCTGCATCCGTGCCTTGCCAACACAGACGAGCGTCTCAATCGCCAGATCCACGCTGAAAGAGAAGAAATCTTTGCTATTTCTGTTCATGCAGTGCCACCGGGTAGCAAATGATGCAAAATCAACAGAGAAAGACTGCCTTGTCAGGGGCAAGGGCTTGAGCAGAGGTTCTGGTGTGGTTCTGGGCTCTGCCCCCTGATTTCTGGGCTCTTTATCAGGTGATTATTTGATGCAAAATTCGCAGTAGAGCCAAGCAGCTGCTGTCCCACCGTGGGGCTTCTTCCCTGCTGCCCTCACGGTAGAGCGGGAGGTCTCCACAACAGACTCCCGGAAAATGACTAAGTTCACCTCAGTTATTTGTCAGCCAACAAGCGACCCTACGGGGCGGGGGAGGACGGGAGGACGGGAGGCGCAGGGCCNGTGGGGCGGCAGGCGAAGGGGGCGACAGGACGGGACAGGAGAGGACAGGGCTGCATCCCGGAGGAGCCGCCCGGGGTCGCCGAGGGGGAGCGGGCACAGGGCGAGGCGCGGCGCCCGGCGGGGGCTCTGCTGTAGGGGGCAGCAGCGCGGCGGCC
>VYZM01015628.1:97786-132283 GCA_013398915.1 Dromas ardeola
GGCTTTTTGGAGAAGCTGTCGCCTGCCCGGGGTCGCCTGCCCGGGGTTTGGGATGTCTCGGACAGCACGGGGGATGCCGAGGGTCGCTGCCCGGCCCATTGCGGAGGGAGCCCTGAGGATAACCAGGAGCCCCGGAGTAGGGCAGCCCACTAAAAAGCCCATCGCTGGAAGCCACAAAAGGGAAAAGTGTGAGGGAAGCTTTTCCCCCCCAATATTTCCAGGCCTTGGAGGGTGTGAGGAACAAATAGAAAAAGACAACGTATTGTTTCTCCGTATTACCAGGTCCCCCCGAATCACGGAATTGCTAAACAGGGATTATACTGCAGGATTATGGGGGGGTCGGGTTTTACTGTCTCGATTTCTGCAATCTGCTTGTTTGGTGACTTGTACCGTGTACTTTGCCTGCTCTCCCATATTTATTGTTGAAGGTGACTTTTGTCCCAGCCACAGCAGCCCTTAACTGCTCTTCTATTCCCTTTTTTGTCCATTGGCTGCATTTGGTCTGCACTCTTTCTCCTCTCTTCTTTCCCCTGCATGCCAGTCTTTGCTCTTTTTTGCTGCTTCTGGGTTTAAGTTCTTCAACCTTCTCAGGCCAGAGGTGCATCTGGGATAGCTTTTTTCATAGGCTGGGAAAAACTGTTACAGTGGCTCTTCATTGCCTTGTTCTCCCCCCGGCAATGCTGGAGGGAGGAGCAGAAGAATATCCTGTTGCTTACCACAAGCAAGAAGAGCGGCTAAACCTCTTCTGCTGCTGTCCTTCATGTCTTTGAGAATCTTTTGTCCTCTGAGGAGAGCTGTAGCGAACTCGCCAGCTTTCCTGGACGGATCCTGCCTTGGCAGGCACTAATCAGGGGTCCTGTTTGCAGCAAAGCATCCCTTGTTGTGCCATTGCTGGCTTTAGCTACAAACAGGCTACTGTCACTCATAAACAATTGCAAGATTTGGCAGCATGGGCTGCTCTTTTCTGGAAACAGAAATGAAGTCATGGGGACAGTGATATGTACCAGGCAGTTGCTAAAAGGACTGGACTTTCAAACAGGCCAGTGCAGATAAATAGTGTAGGAAGTCGCAGAATGCATTGAGCTATGGGAAAATACACTAGAATATGTTCACAATTTTCTAAATAATTTTAAAATAACATTCCCTGTATAATATTTGTGAAATAAACCCAAATTTTAATTCTGTAGGTCTCTGCTATGCATAAAGTTTAAGTAGGAAGTAATATCAATCTGTTGTGAATTTTAAAACCTTTATGAGAGAAAAAAGCATAGATCACTTGGTAGTGATATGATTTCTCAAACGTCTTGTCTCAGAATGTTACTTCAGGAGCTGTCGCAGTTCTGGTAATGGTGTATTTTGGGCTTGTTTTGGTGTGTAGGTTTGAAATGAGAGAATAAAGAACAAAAAGATAATAGAGAAGAAGAGGACAAAAAAAAGTCCTGGGGGAACTGAAAGGCCTGGAAAGTGGCACAATGTTTTTGTGCTGAATGGAGCGGTGAGGACTGACAGAGACGATTAGAAAAGCTGGCAGCAAATTACAGTGAGAGTCTGCACTGGTTAGTGGGAAGATGCTAACTGGGGCGCAGCTGGGGTTGGACTGGTAACTCAGTGCAGTTCACCTTGTTTAATACCCCCTTTCCCTCCCATGCTGTTTTGGAATTTCAAAATGGGCCTGGGCATCACTTCGATGGGCATAAATTTAAAATGTTTTGAGTATGGGCAGTAATGTTGCTGGATGCCATCTGACCATCTGTTCAGTTGGCCTCAACCTGACTATACATAATCCTTTTTATTTGTTTCCTGGTTTGATGTTTGTTTTGCTGGTGCTATGCCGTATGCTGTGGGATTACTTAAAGGACCAGCTTGCAAGAAATGTTCTTGAATAAATGCTGTACAACCCCCTGTCTACAGTATAATTAAACTGATTTGCACTCAGATTATTTAGCAGAGCAGTTGAGATAAGAATGATCTTCACATGACTCAAGCACAGTTCTTCAGTGTGCTTAGAGAAGTGAGTCTGTCGTGTTTGCGGTATAGTGTCAATGTGAATTACGGACATTGTAAAATATTTTTAACTACTTCTTTGTAAATTCATTACAAAGCTATCCTGTTGCAATAGGGTGGGGTTTGAACAATGTCATCAAGATACATACAATAAGATAAGGTGATATGAAAGATGAGCAATGAGTGTCAGCCTTCACTGGTACTCTGCAGAGAGGTGTCCTCAGGAAAGACCGGCACTTTTGCCAGACAAGCTCTAAAATTTTCCTGGCAAGCATATAGTACTAAGCCTACAGACTTCATGAAGCTATTGTAATTTGAGATGCGTCATATTTTTATTGTGTTGCTGTGTTAACTCTGAAACCTGAGAGTGATGATATGATGTCACCTTTAATTTTCACAATGTTGAAAATCATATGGTATGCTCGAAAGCAGGGCTGTTTTGTAGTGTTGCCTGTCATATTTTTGTGGCATGCTGGTGGCTGGAACAGTATGGAGCGTAGCAGGAACATCACTCCCAAGTTCCTTTTTCAGTCCAACTTTGAAGGGTCAGTTTTACGCTTTTCCAGTGTTGGTCTTACCTTTGTGAATATTCTTTGTCCTAGGGAAGTGAAATGTGTTAATTTGGCTACTTTTATTTTCTCTTTTTCAGCTAGTGGAAGTGTTAAAGATACCTTTGTTGGAGCGAGAAATGGACAATACAGGCTTTTAAAAATAGTCATTGACAATGGTTAGTCAAATTTTAATCTTTTTGTCTGATTCTTTTAGATATTTTCTAGGTGTTTTAGTGACCTACATGTGCAATTGTTTAAAAAACCAAAACTCTGCAAAACTTACTGTTACTAAGGTTGTTCATATACAGAAGGTAAGATTTAAGTTTCGGCAAGGCTAAGCTTTTCGGTACAATGCTACTGTGGTTTTGGATTTGAATTTTTCTTCCGAATGTCATTTCATATTTTACCAAGAACTGCTGTGTATTTCATATGGATAATATAAATGAACTTGTCTTCTTACTAAAGAAAGAGTAGAGGAGAAACATTCCACACCTGTGTAGTGTTTTGGCACTTTGGTTACTTTCATTAGACAGAGAGATTCTTACACAGCAGTTATTAACTTTAGCTGAAGTATAAATGTTATCTGCCCTTTATACCAGGATCAGCTACATGTAGAAAGTCCTATTAACGCAGATGTTTAAGTAGTAATCTGGCTACATAGAAAATTTCTTTAAAAATCTGTAACTTTGTACAAATTTTCAAAGCTAAAACTGTTCCTTAAATCTCAAGTATATGTATGAATATAAAATTACAAAATTTCTTGCAGAGCTTGAGTTTGATCTTTGAACTTATTGGCAAGTGATCAAGGCTGCAAACATTGCAAGATAGAAGGCATAATTACTTTTTGTTTTAACAGCAATGATGGTTGACTGTATAAGACACTTCATGGTTTAGTCCATCTTTTCAAGTACGTCAAATGCCCACTTTGGGTTGTTTGCTCTTTCTAGAGTTCATTCGTTTACAGTACACTGAAATACCTGTTAACTGGAGGAAGGTACATTTATGTATATGTACATACACATACATACTTTTATTGATATGTAAATAACCGACTGTTGTCTTCTTTGTGTTTGCTTTTTTTAGGAAGTCTTCTGACATTTTAATATTGCTTTCCTTAAGGAAGTAGCAATAGTAATAATATAGGCAGGTCACTGTGGTAAGGTCTTACTAGCACAAGGTAGCAAATGCTGACATACCATTGAATTTATTTTTTTACCATTAGGCAAGGTAAACCAATATGGTTTTGTGTGTATGCTACTTTGTAATATGAAATGAAGCCTAGAAATAAGATAAAAATGGAAGACATTCCCTATTTTTTTTCCTTTTTGTGTTTATGTGTTTGTGTGTGTGTGTATATTTATATGCGTTTTGACTCTATGTAGAAGCAGAATCCAGTCTTTGATACTATTTGCCACAGTTCAAAAAGAAGCCTCTAAAACTCCCAGAATACTGGAAGAGGGACACTTGCCTCATCTATCTTCAGGAGCTTTCAGCAACTGCCCGTGGTTAACAGATAGTTGTCAAATTGAAACTCTGCTAATCTGAGTTAATAAGAGAGGAGGTTTGCTGCTGGGCAATAGAGTTCCTCTGATTGTGTTTTTCTGTCTTAAATCCAAGTGAGTATAAAGCCACCTAGAGTTCAGAATTGGCAAGTACATTCTGAATACTCCGGTCTAGCTGAACAATTTCATCTATTTAGCACCTAATTCAGAGAAGGGTCAAACACCCTCTCCCTGAGCTGTTCATGTTCTGTGACTGTGCCTTGCTCTGAAACTTTTGCTGTAGAGGCATTTGTATACTGTTGTACTTTTGTCTGAAGTTTTAGAAGTTAGGTCTTAGACTATCAAAGATATTTTGTGTACTAGCTACTATGATGGTCCTCAAACTGTTCTAGGGTCCCATTTAAACAAGGTATTTCTGTTTTGATTATGGGGGCTAATACTTCTTGGGAAGCTGATACATGTTTTGAAAGACACTATACTAATACTTTCCTTTGGAAGCTGAGATGTGATTTATAAATAAAAGTCTTGTTGCTACAGCTGTTCACATAATTAAATCTCATCTGAAGTATTCTATACAGACTTAAGCCAATTATACATAATAAACAACTTCAGTCATTTAAAGAGACCATAGTTATGAAGCTGTATTAGAAAGAGGTTTATCTACTTACATAGTCAAGTTAAAGTCCTTAGTGCAAGCATATTAATTCCAAACTCTTTTCACTGTATAACTGAGTTATTGCCCCTTACAATGAGTACAATCACTAATATGTTATAGCAAGAGCATCAATAATTCTAAAATTCAAAAGCTTACTCTCATCTTGTTTCTACTTAAGTATTCCAATTTAAAAGTAAACTAACTGGCAGAAGACAGTTTTTATTTCCCTTCTATGTACATTATGCTAAAAACACTAACATCAGTCTTATCGCTTCAGATCAAAGAACTTGATGACAACCAGCACATTACTTCTCAACTATTTGTATTTGGGTTAAAGTAAGCTAGAGTTTGAACATACACAGCTTTTGTAGGAATTCACCCGCTTTCACACCGACTGTTCTTGATTTCCATTCTTGTCCATTATTGTGGACAATATTATGAAAGATTAAGTGTCTAATTAACTGTTTATTGTAATTGCTAATTTCAAAAAACAGTATTAACTGTATAGTTGCTAACCTGTGGCTTTGGTTCTTGTTTATAGAGCAGCTTATTGTGGGATCCTCTAGGCGGCCAGTTGGATCATGGGAAAAGGATTATGATGCCTTTGTCCTTCCCCTTCTTGAAGACAAGCAACCATGTTATATATTATACAGATTAGATTCTCAGAATGCTCAAGGATATGAATGGATCTTCATTGCATGGTCACCTGATCACTCCCCTGTAAGTAACAGTCATCAGAGGCTTCATGCAGTTAATTTTTCAACAGTGCCATTTGATCTGAATCCTAGATATGAAGGAAAAGGACTTGAGGAATGAAGCATTCCCCAACCTTCCCCTCACTTTCTCCCGAGAAAACTGGGAAAATGTCCTTCTTGAATCTGATTGAGGAGCAGTATCAGTGGGTCTAGGTGGAGTGCAGCTCATCCAATTTATTTCTAGCCTGACTGGAAGAGGCAAGACAATGTTTTTGCCCTGTTTGTTTGTCTGTCAGTGTTTCATGAAAATTCATGGAAGTATATAGGACAGAAATCTCAATGGGTGTTATCACAGAGAGAAGGATTATAGTGTGAGCTCAAGCTGTTCATTCTGTTTGGCTTGCTGTCTGCCCAGCTGGCACTCGTGGATCTGTAATCTGCCACAGAATATACTGTTTCTTAGTCAGTAGTTAGAGAACATAGGAGGGAGCTGAGTTTAGAGTTAAGGATTTCTAGGGGAAACTAGGATGCTGTGTACAGGTTCTGGGAATGTGAGATAAGGGAAGACAGAAAGTAAAGCTATTCCCGTATTCCTACTACTTTCACTAGAAGTTAGGAAATAGCAAGAGACCAAGAGCTGGAGTGCATAGAAGAGAAGAGGTGGAAAAGGTGAGGTATAGTGTGAAGATGGCATGATGGTGAAATAAGGTGGGAAGATGGGAATGCTGAGGGAGGAATAAGTGACTATGTTAAACACAAGTTGATAGGGAGAAAACATCATTAGATCTGCCTGCAGAAAATTCCATTTTTCCTCTTTGTAGTTGAACCAAAACTATCTGGAGTCGCTATCAAATAAAAAATAATAATGAGTTATTTGCAGTCTGCTCTTTCTCTATCTATTGTATCCATTAGTACACAGACCAGTGACAAAAAAATCTAAACAATTGCAGGTTTTTCCATTTAAAATTAGTAAAGATTATGTTGACATTTTTTTTACCATTTGAAAAAAAGCTCTTACTTAAGGTGCAATTTAGTTTTGGAACTACTTTGATAATAACGTATAGTATCGTGCCCTCGAAAATTTAATAGTGTGTGTTAGTGTCATGATCCAGAGATCATTCCATGGAGTTTATTCTTTATTAAGAATTACATCTTCAAAACGCAGTTCCAACACTTAAAATGTTTGTTCCAGAAAGATGTTTGGACTTGGTACACCAATGTGCTATATTGTATGTGTACACCAAAATAAAAAAAAGAACCCAAACAAAATCAACACTGTTTTATGATATGCTAGGTGCGTCAAAAAATGCTGTATGCAGCAACCCGAGCAACACTTAAGAAAGAATTTGGAGGTGGTCATATTAAGGATGAAGTATTTGGAACTGTACAGGTATGTTTTTATTTTTAAAGTTAGCACACTGACTTTAAATACTAAATACAGTAGCTGATGTTACTGGTATGACTTTGTGGTGTTTCTGCTCTTTTTTGATTAAGGAAAAAAGAGTTAAAAGCTATGTGTATTATCCAAATGTTAAAATGTAATTGCTCTCATTTGAACAAGTAACTAAGTATATTTAACAATTTCAGAGGGAGCTGGTTCTGAAGGAAGGGGAGGAGTTTGAGATTTGGGGAAGAACAGAGGATATTGTAGTGGAGAAAAAACTGTGGAAGAGACATGGGCTGTTATGGTGGACAGAGAAGTCCCTAAGGACATGAGGCTAATAATTCTGCTGCTCACCGAGAAAAGAATTTCTTATATTCAGCATTAACCTGTGATGGAAGCTTCATTACCTAACAAACACACTAACAAACCTCTCTGGAGCGGCTGTATTCTAGAGAAGTAGATAACTGAGTTGCCAAGAGGGTTTACTGGTAGAGGTCATGTTATTTTTTTCTTGCCCATTCAATCAACTAATCTCTCACCACCACTTGCACCAAACTATCAGCAGTCTATGTAATATGTAGAATTTGGACTCTGAGTTGTAGGGCTAGACACAAGTCTGAGCTTCCATCTCCATTGTAAGGAAGGAGGATTGCATTTGCCTATTACTGTTATTTCAGAATGTGTTTGGCGTACTTAGAGGATGAAGTCAATGTAACCCACTTTCTCCAAGTTCATTATGTTACAGCTTAATAGATCTCAAAATTGTTGGTTTTAGTGTTTTTATAAGTTTCTTAGTTGTAGCTGGCCTCTAACGTTCATCCATGTGAAAATCACAAGTTCTTCGAAGTATTCAAGTCGCAAACCTCATTCAGAATCTTGGTTGTCAGCATCCAGTGCGTTACTCTGTCTTTATTTTGTTAGACACAAGGATGGTTTAATTGCAACCAGCTCTGTTATCCTGGTAGAACCTGGTTATGGTCCCACCTGCTACTTCACATGTATTAACTTCAATACCTCTGGGCTCCCGAAAAAAGACGTAATGCAACATTGGCACTGGAAATTGTACTTGGGAAGGTCTGTCTCTTTCAGAAAGGGAAGAGCTAAGAAGGAGCTTTCTCTTCGTCCTCAGAACTTGAGTATAAAATCACATTCATATGATTGCATAAAGTTCTGCCCTTTTCTGAGTGACCACCTTAATTATAAAACCACAACAGTATTTGCCTCTGGTATCAACCTCTCTGGAGAGGGCCAGAACTGGCACTGAGTATTAACAAATTCCCCAAAGTGATAATCAGAATTCATCATGTTTGTGATGTTGCATCCTAAACTATTTGCAGTATCATGTGCTTACTCCCTGTCCTAAGGCAGCATTTCTGTCCCCCATTTTTTAGGTAGAAAACTACCAAATAGCTACCAGTCTGAGCATGCAAATTTTATTAGAGAATAGATTTTAATATATTGTTTAATTTATTAGAATTGTGGCAATTTTTTGAGGTTTTGTCCAAGAAGACTGAATTACTTCATGCACACGGTCTTCATTAATGCTAATTTTTGAATAGCAAGATAATTAGGACTGATTGCAGAAATGCTTCTCACGATACAATTGGGTACAGGAGCAGCCAGTGGACCCTGCCTACAGGAAAATGAGCTGAATTTGCAAATGCACCTACACTTGTAACCAATTCAAATAAAATGACCATAACTGCATGAGAAGTAACTGCTTTTTTAACGCTGCATAGAGTATCTTTGAAGAAAACTTTTATTATCAAAAATGATTAATATTGATATTGTAATTTCAGGATGACGTTTCACTGAATGGATATAAAAAATATTTGATATCGCAGTCCTCCCCTGCGCCTCTGACTGCAGCAGAAGAGGAACTTCGACAAATTAAGATTAACGAGGTACCTACAATGTCTTTGAGCATGGGTGGGAAACTGGGTGCAGAATTCCAAACGTATTTTAGGAAAAAGGTCTTTCTAGGGTAAAAAAGGGCAGAACAGAAAATGGAAAGCTTCAGAAAGTTTGAGCGGATGAAAATATAAATTTATCTCTCAATGAGTTGAGTTTGTAGGATGATGATGGCTGGAGTTGAAGTGGCGTGATCTTGCTGAGTTTGCAGGCCTGCTGTCTGAGTCAGAGGCCTCACAACTGCAGAGTTTAATTGTTGCTGCTTTGGCCCCTAACACGCTTTTAGTATCAGTGGATGTGCTTCATTGTGAAGGGTGACCGATCACTGGCACAGGTTGCCCAGAGAGGTTGTGGAGTCTCCATCTTCAAGATCCTCAAAAGCTGTCTGGACAGAGACCTGGGCAGCTGCCTCTAGGTGTCCCTGATTGAGCAGGGTGGCTGGACAAGATGACCTCCAGAGGTGCCTTCCAACCTCAACCATTCTGTGATTGCATACGTACACTTCCCATGGTGGCAGAAATTGTAGAGCAAACACAAAATAGCAATGTTGCAGTGAATTATTGCCAGGAGTATTTCAGCAGCCTTATCCCTAGAGGAAACGCACTGAGCTTCCAGCAGCAGTGTACGTGTCCTTAAGGCTGAGCAAGTGAATGAAATTCCAATAAAAATAAAATAGAAACCCAAGACAAGTAGCTGGTCCTTTTAAGAGACTGATTTTCTTTTGCTACAAATGCTTTATAGAAGAACCTCTAACAAATGCCTTTAAACAAATAATTTGATGATTGCCATCTACCTATTAACTGAAAAGTTTAAGGATGCTTTTCTCACGTTTTTCCTTCACTTGATCGCTGTTCGTGTTCAGAGATGTATTAAAATAGGTCATGTGCTGATCTTATTAGTTCTTTAGGCTTGTATTTTACAGACATGGTACATGTGTTTGAAATATGGTTTGTTTCTGCAGCTGGCTGCCAGCAAACCATCGTGTTAAATGCAGCTCAGTATCTTCTCTAATGTTTTCACTGTACCGTGACGTTGCTGCAGTTTGGTTGTTTATTGACTTTTTTTTTCATTGGCGTCTTTTGTTATTTTCCATGTCTTAATTTTGATTAATGCAATGTAGAAATGCACTCATCATTATCAAACATGGCATTTTACTTGAACAGCTTTAAACGAAAACCCACTAATGAATGTAAATCTTCTGTGGTATTGATGATCATTTCTGGCTATTAGTATTATCTCTTATGCACTACATACGTTTTGTTTAACAGCTGATTCATGCAGACTAAAACCTTGTGTGCTATTATGAAACTTCAGCAGCAATGGCTGTGTTTTTTAGAGATACATAAACTGTAGATTGCTGACATTTTGGCTTGCTTTGAAGCATCTTGCAATACATGAACTTACGTCATTTCTGTCTTCGTTGTTTCCACCATTATGAAGCCTGGAATTAGCCTCAGAAAACTAAAAGCTTTCTGATTTAAAAGAAAAAAAAATACTTAGTTTTCCATATGCATATTCTTTCATAATTACCCTAAGAAATATTTTATTGGGTCAGATCAAAGGATCACCTAGTCTGCTGTCAAGTCCCTGAGTGAACAACAGCAGAAATCTAGGAAGGGTGTAAGAGCAGGGCAAGATGGCCATAATTCCCTTGAATACTCTTCTGTTGCCACAATGTTTGCAGGTAGGGATCTTCCTGAGCAAAAGATGATGCCTTACTATATAGTTTTCTTAATGGGTTTTTCGTCCATCATGTAGTCTTGTCATTTTCTAAATCCACACAATGTTTTTGTTAGCCACGGATCCTATGGCAGTGTATTCCACAGCGTGACAAAGTACTAGGTAAAGAGCCGTTGCCTGCCATCTACTAGTTTATTCTGATATCCCTACAGATTGTGTGGGGAAGGCAGAGGAAAGTCATTAAGTCATTCCTCGTTTTCCCCCTCCCCCTTTCACAAAGCCAACCATATCCCAGAAAGCCAACCACATGCTGGGCTGCATCAAAAGCAGCGTGGGCAGCAGGTCAAGGGAGGTGATTCTGCCGCTCTGCTCTGCTCTGGTGAGACCCCACCTGGAGTACTGCGTCCAGCTCTGGAGCCCTCAGCACAGGAAAGACATGGACCTGTTGGAACAAGTCCAGAGGAAGGCCACAAAAATGACCGGAGGAGCGGAATACCTCTCCTATGAGGACAGGCTGAGAGAGTTGGGATTGTTCAGCCTGGAAAAAAGAAGGTTCTTTGTGGTGTTTCAATACTTGAAGGGGGCTTATAAGAAAGATGGGGACAGACTTTTTAGCAGGGCCTGTTGTGATAGGACAAAGGTTAATGATTAGTTACCTCTACTGGGCTGAAGAGTCCTAATCTAGGTAGTTCTTCCTGCTAAATAAGGCACTCCCTTCTTCTGATCCTTTTGCTTTTCTCTGCAGTTTTTTCCAGTTCTGCTATATAATTTATGAGATGGAGGGAGGGGGAAGCCAGAACTGCATGTGGTATTCAAGATGCAGGCATGTTACTGATATCTACAGTGCGTAATGATGTGTTCCCTTCTCTAGTCTTTTTCTAACAATTCATAACATTTCATACGTGGGTGGGGAGTGTTGGTTTTTTTTGGTTTTGTTTGGCCTTTTTTTTGGTGAAGACTGGCCACTGGGCTTAATTTTCGGATATATTCAGTGTCACCTGCAAGGTCCTCCTAAATGGTAGAAGCTAGCTCAACTCCCATCACCACAGGGAGGGTTTTTTATGCAGGAGGGTTTTTTTCCTCCTGCATATGTTACTTTACATTTATTCACAGGAAATTTCATCTGCCATTTTATCCACCACTCCACTCAGCAGCCGTCACTAACAAATCTTATGATGTGAATTGAAATATTTTTTGACTTAGGTGTTTTTGGTTTGCTTTAATGGTCTGAAATATGTTGCTGTATGGACAAGTAGATTTTGTTCGTTTTCTTAAATCTGGAGTTATGTTGGGTTACGTTCTTCCTTGCCTGT
Source organism: Dromas ardeola (assembly GCA_013398915.1). Classification (NCBI taxonomy): domain Eukaryota; kingdom Metazoa; phylum Chordata; class Aves; order Charadriiformes; family Dromadidae; genus Dromas; species Dromas ardeola. Next base: position 109,482 of record VYZM01015628.1, read on the forward strand.
TCCCACACTTCACAGCTTGGTTTTATGTTTGTTTTTTTTTGTACTTGTATTTTAATATGGTTTACACAGTATGGTATTTTATTATGGTTTCTTATTTTTGAGATGCTTGTTTTTATGTTTACTAATCAGGCTTTTATGCAGATATATTTTTTATATAACCTTCTTCATAAATTTGTCAATCTTTATACGTAAGTAAACCCTTCCACCTGCTTTCTCCTCCTCTTTCCTGGTTGCTGTTCCTTAAAATGTGGAGTATAATTTAGTGTTTCCCCAAGTATCTTTGGTTTTTATTTTTTTTTATCAGTTTGTTTCCTATTTCATTAGCATGCCTTTTTAATTAAAGCCGAATATCTTCTAGTTGATAGATCTAAGACCCATAGACCCATGCTTTCCATTTTGTACACTTTTCTGACGTTTACTGTTTCATCACCAATGTTAAATGTATTTACGAAATTTGTGAAATTATAACAGGAAGTCAGTATATTCAAAAGCTAATACTTAGACAATAAGTTCAGACTTGAGAAAACTGGAGGCCAAAACTCATTTTGAGAGAAACTTCATGAATGCTAAGATAAACATAAACTCTTTAAAAATGGCATTAAAATAACTGTTCTTTTCTCTCAAATAATTTTTGACAAACATAACTGGATTATGAATAATTGTCTAGCTTGCAGTGACCCTGGATCTTTGTACTTTGTGTTAGACCTTCTAGAATTCAAAAATTAAGATTTTTTTTGTTTTGTTTGCTTTCTTTTTGGTATAGGCTTTTGGGGGGAGAGTGTTGAAGCAGGAGGGAGGGAAGTTGCTTTGCTTTTCCTTCAAGGAGATCTGTTTGTCTTACAATTTTTTTTTTCCTCCAAAAATTTTGACTATGTTTTGATCTAAAATTTTTCAAGATACAACAAAGTTTGTAAGCAATATTGTCAATTCAAAAGTATAATGCAGCATATGAAAATCAAGCGTTTTCCTCCTGGCTCGTTGTATCTTTATACCAGAATTTAACTTAGAACTTCTTCACTGACACTTGAGCCAGTTTTCCCTCTGATGATTCTGTTGGCTATGCAAAGCTAGCTGTTTCAAAGATATGAAACTGTTTTCAGGTAAGCAAGAGAATGTGACCTGTAAATTAAAAAATGCAAATCTGTTGTATATGGGGATGCTGTTTAGGGTAGTTTATTCTTGGAATAGCCACTGCTGACTCTGTGTGTAACCACATGAAATGCATTGTCAGTTATCGTATGAAACCAAACAGATAATTGCAAAGATTTCTGTTTACATCTCTATTGACTTGTATTCCAGGTACAGACGGATGTCGGTGTAGATACCAAGCATCAAACATTGCAAGGAGTAGCATTCCCCATTGCTAAAGAAGCTATTCAGGCCCTGGAGAAATTGAAAAATAAGAAACTGAATTATGTACAACTGGCAAGTATAAAATACTTTAACTATTTTTTAGTAGTGAGTATAAAATACATTACCCGCACATTAACAATGTGCACAGATGACGTACATTGATAAATTACTATCCTGTATTAGATTAATTCAATATTTTTTTTCATCCTGTCATGTTCTCTGGTTTGCATTCTGTGTATTAACTATATTCAGGTTTGCTTTGTTAACAGCAAATTGATATGAAAAATGAAACTATTATTTTGGCCAACACACTTCATACTGAACTTAAGGACTTGCCAAAAAGAATTCCAAAGGATGCTGCGCGTTACCACTTTTTCCTGTATAAGCATGCCCATGAAGGAGACTATTTGGAATCTGTAGGTATGAGAAAATTTCCCAATATGAAATTTCATTGGCTTGTTTCAAGTACTTTAGTAATTTGAGGCAGAGAGAAAGATGTGTCATAAAAGTAAACTGTCTGTCAGCATGATCATGAATTTCAGAGTCATTTGGTTGTGAAACTGACTTCCGGAGAGTCCTTATGTTTAGAAAGTAGTGAGCTATCCCTTTTGATTATGAACACCCATAAATCAGTTGTCATGTGAAAACATAAAGATACTGGCCATTCTGTCATGCCCCATTTGAAATGAAACACTTCCTGAAGCAAAAAAGATCCAGAATGGTGTTACATTTTTCCCTTTCAGACTGCATAGTTGATTTGCAACATCTCTCTGCTGTAAATGATTTTAGATACACGTTTTGATGGAGTATAGTTATGGTCTGATTTGTGGGCTTTTTTCTGCAGTTTTCATCTACTCTATGCCAGGGTATACCTGTAGTATCCGAGAACGAATGCTCTACTCTAGTTGCAAAAGTCCACTGTTAGAAATTGTAGAAAGACAGCTGTGGATGCAGATAATTAGAAAGGTAAGTACACGGGGTATACTGGTATTTTCTCCATCCCTCTGTTCCTTTCTTAATATCTAACTATAACTGTCCCTGACACCGCCTTCTCTAAACAATGAAAAGTGTTGTGTAACTATTAAAGTTTGTCCTGAACAAGAAATACTTGTTGATAAAGCTCCAGATACAAAGTTAAATCATAGAAGCTTTTCTCTGGATCATAATTTCTGCATTTTCATAGCTTTAACAAACTTATCCTGGTGCATCAAGGGCATGTTTTGAGAGTACTTTGAAGGACTATTTAGAACTAACATGATTTCTTACTAAAAGGCCTGCCGTATTTTGGACCACAACACGTTGCTGTTGTTGAACACTAAATTCCTTTGAAGCCAAGGTTATTTAAGGATTTTCAAAATAATTTCAAGCTGCAGTTCTGGAACTTAAAACTGGTATTTTAGGAGTCCTTGATGGGTCAAACAAAGATTTGCAAGTAAGATGATCTTTTCACATTGTGTAGATTTTACTACTATGCAATTAGCTGCTTCTCACCTCCAGAGCAGAGACCATAGGAATGGTCCATTTATGGAATATGCGACTTAGGTTACATTCTTGACACTTGTGCTGTATATTTAGAAAAATTTTGAAGCTTGGTTTCTGTAGGGATTATTATGTCTATCTAAAAAAAATAGCAGAGCTAACCATTTTTACTGAGGTGACATGAATTAAGTAGATTATCACTACATGGTTTTATGTGTAATTATTTCTCAGAAATTTCCTTCCTACAACAAAATAAATGCACCACGCGACTCCTGAAATTCCCATAGACATATTTCTGAAGCATGGACTTCTAACAGCATTACCGTGGCTGGCAAGCCTGCCAAGTGCTATGGTTTGGCAGGCCATGAAGTGTTGAATGCTCAGCAGAGCAGGGCCGAATCATTTCTCTGAATTCTAAATTCCTGCAAAACAGAACAGTGGGGTTTGGCTGGAGAACAGTATTTTCTTTCCATTCAGGTTTATATGCTTAAATTTGAAAAACCAAAACAACCTCCCCTTTTGTTCGTCAAACTTACTTTAGCTTTTCCCTGGCTTGAGTACATGCTGAGTCGCAGTAGCCAGCTAATCATATAAGCTGTTTGTACTCCTCCCCTTCTATCTCAAGAGACAAAAATATGTATGCACATTGCTTTTGCAGTTAGTGTTAAAAGCACATTTTAGTGAAAAATTTTAATTCTTAAAATGTGGAGATTACATTGGGACAACGAAAAGTTTTTACTTTAGACGGGAGAATAAAGGAGGGAAATTGTAGTTCTGAAAGATTGGCATGCTGCTTTCTTATCTTTTATTAAGGAATACTTTATAGATGACTAAATACGCCCTTGTTTCCACATGGAATGTGCACTCCCAGTTAGTATTAATATGTACACTGTGCTAAAGCTTGGGACAGAGGAAGTATCTTGGCATATGTACTGTGTAGTTGTGCTTATATTTCAGGAAAAATAATTAAGTCAAATCACACTTAATACTGGTGAGAGTATAGTGGATTCTCAGAAAAAACTGTCCAAGATTGCTCAGGGCATTAGGCACAAGATGGAGAACATTTCATGCCAGACGCTGAACATCAGTGCGCATCTGGTTTTGATAGAGCATTTAGAGCTTCAGCAAAATTTTGAAATGTTTTTAAATATGTCTTTAAGATGAATATGATAAATGTTGGCTTTTTTTCCCAGATTGAAATAGATAATGGTGATGAGTTAACTGCTGACTTTCTTTATGAAGAGGTTCATCCAAAACAACATGCTCACAAACAAAGTTTTGCTAAACCAAAAGGTCCTGCGGGGAAGAGGGGAATACGAAGACTGATTAGAGGTCCAGCAGAGACTGAAACACCGAGTGATTAGAAACTGTTGTTTGCATTTGTTATAAAGTATTACAGTAAGAAATTAAATTCTGGCTTTTGGTAATGAACTGAAATCATTCCATTCATAGATACTAGGGAAAAAAAAAAGGCTCTTTTTTGTCGTCTGACCTCAACACTTTTTATATTGTTACATGATTATATTTGTTGACCATGTTTTATAACATGTGGAAGAGCTAATTACTGTAAAGCTAGAAGAGGAAGACTAAGCTAGTACCCCTTTGTTTTAAATCAGAATCCATTATTTAATAGCTGTACATGTTATCATAAACTTTGCAGACATAAGACTGTGGCCCGTGTACTCTGTGGGTAAGTTGCAGCTCTATGCCTAGATAACAGACCTGTTTTCTTAGGAGTAGCCTATTGAAACCCATAAGACTTTCCATGTGAGAAGAGCTGAAGGACTATATAGCATTGTCTCAGATAAATCTTCAGTTTTCCATGTAGCTCTTAGGGACAATAGTACGATAGAAGGTCTTGACATGATGCATTGTTGGGTTTTGTTGTTGTTTGGTTTGGTTTTGTTTTGGGTTTTTTTTTGTAATAGAAAAAATAAACTGAAATCAGATATCCATCAATTAATGTAAGTGTTCAGGAAGAGCTGGATATTTTCCCATGCAAAAGCATGCTCAGTTCAAATTTATAACTAATTTTGTGGAATTGTCTTTTAAAGAAATCTGACATAAAACCACTAAAGCTTTTCCAGACTTCTATACCACTCAGTAAGCCTTACATATTAAGTACAGAATGACCAAGTAAAAGGTGATTAAAAGTGCATGAGTTAGTATACTCAGTAGATTATGGAGCTGCTTTCAAAGCAATATGCTTAAAGTTTCAAATAAATAATTGATTATCTATGCACTTGGATCTAAAACTGTGTAAATTCAGTAAAAATGGAAATAGACTTGCTTTATAATGGTGAGTTATTCCTGAGATCCTAGTGTGTTTGCAGTATCAGCTGCAATTTTAACTTTCAAGGTATTCTGAAAATGACTTTTCCTGAATGTTTGAACTTTAATAGTAACTTAAATCTGTAACAAAATCCAGCTAGGTCTTGAGTAACTGCTGGCAGCACCTGGTTAGGATTTTGTCTTCCCCCCCACCTTCCCTTCTCCAAAATACTAAAATCACCCAGAATAGTCTAAACTTGATTGAACCATGAGTAATGTGTTTAATAGGAAGAAAAAAAATAGATTATTTTAATAAGCGGATTAAAGAAGAATTAGATGTGGAAATCAAGTATTGGATGACCTTAAATATTTAAAATTGTGTAATGAGGCAAATACTAGTGGTGAGATTATATTCCCCAGTGGGGACTTGCTTTTTTAGTGTCTTGTATGTGAGTTTTGTGTTCTTTGAAATTTTTTTTTTGTTTTTTTTTTAAAGCTACATGGGAGTTGCAAGTCTTGGTTCACTGCATATTATAGATGCTGGGTGTACACATTATAGAACTGAATCACGTGTTTACCTGGTGGAAGACAGATTTTAACCTAGTTTTGTAGGGAAATAATGCTTTGACACTACTAGCTCCTGATAAAATTTGTTTTATCTTGTGTATTATTTTGTTTGGAGATACTAGCTTGTTATTGACGTCTGAGATTGCACTACATGATGTGAAGATTGGAATAGTTGTTGGTTTTACTGTGTTTTTTTATATGCAGTAGAAATTTGACACCTCAGTTTTTTCATTTAATCTGATACACTACATCAGTCCAATTCAATAGCTCTTGATCCTCAGCTAATCTCCTGCTTGCCCTTAGCTACTGTGTTCTTTTTCTGCCTCTTGCCTTCTCCCTCTAAGGCAAGGAGCTGCCCGTTGGAGTGTTTCTTCTATGAAGTACCTGTCAGGCAAGTGTCATCGTGTTTTTAAACATGGTTAATGTGTGCGCAGCTCATTGTTCACCGTAATTAAATGTATTTTTAGTTGAACTCTGAATCTTTTCAGCACACCTAATTCATTTTGGTTTGTTTTTTGGTTTTGTTTTGTTTTTTTTTTTTTTTTAAGGGAAACCTTTGAATGTAGCAGTTAAAAATTACTGCTGGAGGGTTTTTTGTTTGAATTTAGTATTCCTGCCCATGTGTCAGCCATACCAAGAGTGCACATACATTTTTACACTTATTTGAGCCAGTAAAGAAGTTCAGCTTTTTAATACCAAATGTTTTAAATAATGAAGAGTTTGGCTTGATGTGATTATCTGCATGTCCTCTTTTGGTTTTGGTTTGTTTGGTTTTTTTTTCCCCTAATCCTGCGCTAGGTAGATGAGGATAGGAGGTAGAAAGCTTAATCTGGAGGATGCTGAGAGCCGGTTAAGTGATTATGCGAGGATCTTTATAATGAGCTGCTTTAGAGTTTGGCCCAAACCAGACATTGTAAGTTCTCTTCCTTCAAAATATTTTATGTGGGTGTACAAACCCCTGACCAGCCAGCAGAGAGTCATGTCCTGAGCGTATTTTCCCCTTGCCTTTCCCCTAAGAGATAATCGTATGAAGTCTTGCACTGCCAACTGCCCCTGCACCTCCAGGCCTCTCATAGCTGTTCTCCTGACACAGCAATAAGAAGCATCTGATGTTTTTGGAAGATCTGTCACATTTACATCTGCGTAGTTGCCTCACATAACACTACTACTGTTAATGAATGTTCAGAGCCAGCACAAAATGAGGGCATTAATGAAAGTTATTCCTTAACTGTCTCTGGTCATTTAATAATTGAAAGTGTCCGTTCAAATTATTGTTGGCCTTCGTAAAGCCCAAAAGCAATGCAGCTGCTTGCACTTAACTCACAAGCTATTAAATAGTTAATTAAAATAACAGGTAATTATTTTTGAAATGTTTATGTTGCAAGGTAGGAAGTATTTGATCTTTTAAAACACTCCTAGCAGAGGTTTGTAAAACTAATCAAGGTAATAATTGCTCCATTACTTGGATAAGCACATTGATAAAGGAAACTTTTGATTTATGGTGTCTATCTATTCAATGAAAACGACCTTCAGATGCTAAAATTAACTAAGTTTACCTTATCTATTTTGTAATTTACTTTATAAATAAAGATTGATGCTTTAGTTTGGTGTTGTCTGAATCATTTCCTAATCTCTTTAACAAAGATCTGTATCCTAACGTGACGGTCTGTAACGGGCAGTTCCTGCGGGATGAGAAAGCAGCACAGAAGAAGTGACTGCAGGGTGTAAGGAGGGAGATGGGCAGAAACAGAATTCCTGGCTTTTGCGATTGGAGAAAAATCATTACCTCAGAAACAGCTACTTTCCTTTTGCCTTATGGAAGCAGCACAGAGGCCTCCGCAGCATGATCCAAGCGTGTTCATCTCGAGGCCCCTTCAAAAAGTTTTAACATGCTGAAGTAGCTGATTAGTAATTTAACAGTTCTATCTGTTGTTATTTGCTCAGCATGAGGTAGTATAATTAAACTGCTCAAGTGATGTTGTTCCATTAATGGTTTTTTGTCTAAACTGAAAGTAGTTTGCATGAAGTCTTTCTATTTCCCTCAAAGTCAAGCTGAAAAGAACATTTAGCCGTTTGGCTTTTCTTTTAAATGTCCTGCCAACGCATGTCCACAGGGAAATCAGTGATACGGCAATTTTGCAGTTGAAAGAAGGAAATTTGAAGATGTGTTGAACTAGGATGTGAGAGAATAATTTTAATGCTAAATGCTATACAGGAAGAAGGCTATTCCTGTAAGAGGAGGGAATAGGCTAGGCCTCTATGTGACCATGAATAGCAGAACCAGTTTTATTTGCCTTTTGGTCAGTGGGTGTGAAATAAAACTCTCCTCTGGCCAGCTACAAAGATGAGGCAATTCTTCCCATTTCAATCATATTAAGTACTATAGCTGGTAAAAGGTGTGTTGGCTCAAAAGGCAACTGTACGAACTGATTAAAGAAAATTTGATAGAAGTTTAATAACTAATGAAGACCTCGCATCGTTTTCGAAGTTAATGAGCTGCAGACTGTACGAAGCCATCACATTCCAATGCAGTATCTCTACATACGTGTCCTGTTGTTGCACTCTGTCCTCAGCAGCCACTAATGGCTCATGTCCTGGCCCTGGGGCTGCACAGACACCTCTGGTCTGACCCACAGCAGCCGTTCTGTTACCTCCTGCTGCATCCAAGGGGAGAACTGTTGCCCTTAAGGAAATCTCTTACTAACAGCAATTTTCTTTGCCTCATTAGCATTTGCTTTTATCCTGCTGCTTCCTTCTAGAGTCTTAGTTGGAATTGTAATAAATCACTCTTGCTGTTTTTCTTTCATACTTCCTTCTGGGGGTGACTAAATTGCTTTATGTTACAGTTCTCAAGATCCTTAACGTGCAAAAGGTTGGCTCTTTCACTGAGGACAGTGATCCTCAGATGCCCTCCATGGCATCTTCCGCACCAAGACAGGACCTGGGCCAGCCATCTTAGCCCTCTCTTTGTCCCGAGAACATCTCCCAGGCCGAGCGCTCTTCACCCACCAGGAACAGTACCAAACTTCCTCTCACCTCCAGTTCTACGGAACTAGATCATCCCTTTACTCACAGAGAACTGGAATGACTCAAGTAACTAATTTGCAACCTGGAAAGCTTTACTTTTTAATTCATACAAAGTAGTATGGATCCTAGGATAGTTTAATGTTTTTGCAGGGAACAAATGAACCAGAAGTCAGCTACTCTTGGTCCCTGTTAGTGTCTGTAGGTGCTGACCTCACTGTATGAAGACCTTGGAAAAAATCTTGGGGGAGGGAAAGAGGAAGTTCCTCTTCTTGCACCCTGTGTATTTTTAGTTTTTTATTAAAAAAAAAGTTGCACATAAGTTAGCTACCTTTACCTAATTACCTAACACCTCACACTTTTGTTTCTCACTAGATTAAATGAGTTCAAAAATATTTTTTTCTCATGTGGAAGGGTAGCTAACATGCTTCATTTTTAGTGAGTGAGGGAAAATTATTGCTGACAGCAGCGCTGCAAATAGTCATCATCTACTATGAGAGAGGAACAGGAACTCGTATGCTTGGAGCTAAGAGTCTCCTAATACTTAGAACATCATCAGCTGGTGCATAAACAAAATTGTTCTACCACAGCAGAGGTGACCAGTGCTGACTGGGGAGTTACCACAGCAAGCACACTTCAGAGGGATGTACACATCACTATGGATGTATCCTAGCTCCAGGGAATGCTAAAAAGCAAATGTGATCTGATAAAAACCTTCACTTCACAGCTGGAGATGGTTTAAAACTGAAGAATGGCTTCAGCAGATTTTATTCTGATTTAGCTTTACAGCAGCTTTTTTTCTCCGCAAGCCCAAGTTCAGAGGTGTACAGCTTGATTCCATGCAGTGAGGTTAGCATAATTAATGTCATTATCAGAAATGCAAGCAACATAAAATGACAGTCGTTTCCAAGACTCAAAGCCTTGGAAATAATCATCTGCAATGATAACGTGGAGTTTTTATTTATCTTAACGGCTATTTACAATTTATGCTCAATAAAACTAGAAGCTGTTTTGGTGGATACCTTTTTCTAAATTGATCTGTATCAGTTTTAAAATGCCATACAGAATGAGTTAATAGCCAGAGTTCTTCTAATATAAATACAAGTGTTAGAAATCGCATGCTTTCTACAAAGATGTATATATACCTGAATGCAGTCAGATCATTTCTCATTGTTTCCTTTTTCTGTGATAATCATGGATTTCAAATTTAGCTGTAAACCAGATTATCTTCCTATAAAAGTTCATGACATGCAAAAAAGGTTTATGTGAAAATAACCTTTCATTTACAATGGTAATATTTTCATACCTACTTAGTCCAAAGTGTTTCAAATCTTATTAGTCACTTTCATGCCATTTTTAGTCTGCTTTGATCTGTCAGTGTTTCTGTAAGAAAGATTTCCGTGTTGGGGTTTTTTAATAGTTATTTATTAATATACATACATATCTATAAATATATGAGAGAGCTTAATTATTTGACTAAGGAAAATGCAGAATTGGTCTTCATAGAATTATTATTATTCTGACCCCCTTAACAAAATAAACCATCTGTATTTATAATCCCTATGGAATCCTAAAGTGTAAAATATTCAAAGTAGCTAAGACTCTTCCTCTGAAAAAAATTAAATGGTTTCTCATCACACAGAGTTCACTGGAAGAAAGCTGTATGTATTTTTGCATTTGCAATGCAAGTTTATTATTTTGCTTGTGAATCCTTCAAACCAAAAACCAACATAGAATATGTCTTGCAGCATTTATTTGAGTAAAACTAATCCAGAGAACTAATCCCATTTGCAAAATGGTCACATTCACAAACGCTACCAGTCCATTCACACTCATATGAACTCTCAAGTTAAAATGCTAAATAAATTTTGTTTAAACGGGTACTAATATTTTCTTTTCCCCAAAAGACAACATAAGTGCCATTTATATCTATTAAAAGTTGTCTTCAATAGAAAAATGTCTAGTACACCTGATCAAGAAAGCAATTAGCAGAAAAAACGTTCTGCTCTGTTACTGTCACATGCCTTTGCAGCAGACATACTTGATACTTGGAAATTAAAGGAATCAAATAGATTCTAATATGGAAATGCTTTTAAAAATCTGTGGAGAAAATGCACCAGCACTGCAATTTGTTAATACAAAAAAAGTTTTCTTATATTGAGGGCCCAATGGCTAAGGATATATGAAAAGGCTGCTCACGTACAAAAATAGCACAGTGGTGATAGGCCAACAGCACACCTTATATGCAGCCCAGAAAGTTCTGGAAAGCAGAAAAGCTGATAATGTTGCACTAAATACTAATGAAATATTCGCTACTGGTGTCTAATCCATTTCAGAGACATTTGTGTATCAGAAGAAACACGTATCAAGTTTTTATCTCTTGTAGTTGCTGTTGGACCTGCAAGAAAAGAGATGATAGAAATATGAACAACTGATACTGTAACCACACACACACACTCAAAGTAAGGCTTTTATCTGAAAGGCTACATACCATCTTAATGTCTGGCCTTCTGGATTTTTTCTCATTCAGACACCGATCAGCAATTGAATACATTTTCTGAACTGAAGGTGCATCCCAGTCACTCATCTTTCCATCAACATAATCCTCAATAGTTGCTTCCTCATCCTCAATTTCATCTTTGATACTTAACTACAAGAGAGTTTGAACCAATGAGCAGATAACATTGGAAGCATCCGAACATTATGCATTCCACATTAACACTTTGAAAAGTAACAAATGCTCAAAAGCAAGCTTTCTCAACAAAGAATGATGACAATGGTTCAGCAGCATTATTATTCATCAATATCTGCAGAAACAGCCTATAAGACTACAAATGGACTATGCATTTTTATTAGAAATTATTTCTAATGGAGCTAACATAAAATTGTAAAGCACCTTTCTTTAAGCTGCATCATACAGCTTTAACTGTCTCCCAGTTTCTTAGTATTGGCTCTTTTTTAGGAGAACCACCACCATCAACGTAAGTATTTAAGTTTACTTAATAACCCACAAATATGCAAGCGTAAGTGTGAATAATTTCTTTTTTAATGAACTTTATAAAGCCTCCTTCTGTAAAATAATGCCTTCTGTCACCGGTCTTGGTTGCTGCTACGTCTATTCTAAAGAAAAAATCTAGTCTGAAATAAATTTTTAAATCTGATTGTGTTAGTCCAAAGCTCTCCGGTTCCACCACACTTGAAAAGCGTTATCTGTTTGAGGAATACCTCAGACAAGTCAGCATGCGAAATGAAGTAAGAAATAAAAAGTCAGTGAGTAGAGGCAGGTCTTCCGCCTTCCTCTATGGGTCAGTCTGGAATTGCTGAATAACATTCAACTACCCCAAAATTTTCCAAGCTAAGGATACCACATTATCTTGCACTGACCATTCTCTTTATGATCCCAAAAGTACATTACAAAGATAAACTGTACCAGTCAAATCATACTTTATATTCCTTTTTAGATCCTATTTCTGAAAAAGCCTGCCTCAGAAAAACCCCAAAACCACAAGATTCAATTTGACAGGGACCGAGTTCTCCAAGGTCTTTACAGAGCTCAACAGAGTAAGTATTATGCCACTCCAGAAGATACAGCTTAGAGGAAAAAAAATAATCTATTAATAGTACAGAGGTATTCCTAAAAGCTGTGAAGAAAGTCATCAGCTATCAAACATGGAACAAAAAGATACTCAATGCTATGTCTTTATGTAAAAAATATTCTAGAAAAACCTTGGATTGAGTACTTCAGAATTTAATTTCAAGCTAAATTGAGAAAAGCCTTGTAAGATTTTTAATTGAAAAGAGTGAACTCTTGAGACATCAGTTTCATAGTCAGTAGACTGAGTTACTCGTTCAATAGCACAAAAGAAAACAAAATACAACCCACCCCTCACCCTGCAAAAAAGCTTTTACATTCCAAACTTCCCTAAGGTTAAAAACACAAGGTATTTGCAAATTATTAGTAAAGTTCAAGAGGATGAAAATTGATATAGGAATGGCAAAAAGTATAAAGAACCATGAAGAAACAAGCGAGATGAATAGTTTAAGATGTTCTGGTGAATGAGGAACTATCAGGGTATCCGGGTATAGCAGGAGTTTGCTGATAAAGCATAATGGTATTACAATTAGAAGCAGAACAACGGGAATTATAGTATCAGATCAGAAGGAGAAGCCCTTGGGGACTGAACAGTCTTCTACCAGCCAAGAGATAAAAGTTTCAGACTCACCTCTAAGACAGACATTGACACAAGAGCTATTTTCATAACTACATATTTTGATGACTAATTTGATTGTCTCAGAACCTGTTAACTGACTACGATTTCATATCAAGTGATCCTGGAGCAGGGGGAGGGGGGGAGAAAGTAAAAGGAACACACCAGTAACTGTGGCTCCCGGTTTTCATCTACTGGAGGAAGACCTGTTATTACTTCCAGTAAGACCTAGGAGAAAAAAAAAAAAAAAATCAGAAGAGAAAATGAAGCATAGAATAATCCTTAGCATAATATTCCATTCACAAAAAGGAGCATGGCCCCCAAGCTTTCAAACACTCACAGGATCTGTATTTGTCCAAAGACAGCTCTCTACACAATCTGACTGTTGTTGCTGTTGTTCCTACCTTTATTTTCATTAACTGTTATTAGCAGTGTGGTTTATGAATTTAAACGCAAGTTTTTCTCACCCGACATTGTGTTGCCTCAAAGCAAGATGGAAGGATTTCCAAAGTATTCAGAAACAGTATCTGGCATTACTCCCCATGAAACTAAATGCCATGAAGGAAGTGGTGAATAGCAGTCAGGGTCTTGGATCTATTCAGAATAGATTCTCCCAAATATTAAGCTCATGTCTTTTTTTTGTACTCAGCTTTAAGGCAAATTACAGATGGACAGCATACTTTTGGTGCTTAAAAACTTAATTTTGGAACATTTTCTTTAAAATTTTTTTCTAGCCTGAGTAACATTTTTGTGCAATACTATGCAAGAAGAAACAATGTTCTACATGACTTCAAACCACATTTAGCTAGAACTTGGAATGTTATTTTACTCTGGTCTTTCACATGCAGATTTACATTTTAACATAATTAGTGTATTCATTAGCAAATTCAATGTTTTAATCAACATATTCAAATGATTTTAAACCAATCAAAGTTTAGAAACACTATCTTAAGAGCACATCTGTTGGGAAAAAGAGAAGTGATAGATCACAGTGGATTATTTAATTTCAGATATTCTTCATTTGGTATGCTTTTATCATTTAAAAAAAAAAAAAAGGTCATATACTGCTTCCCACATTCTACTTACTACTCCAAAACTGAAGATATCAGATTTAGGTGTTATCTCTCCTCGCAGAGCTTCAGGTGCCATATAGGCTGCTGTTCCAACAATTCTTTCAGTCATGATTGTTTGCGTGAATGTTACAGATGCTCTTGCAAGTCCGAAGTCAGAAATTTTGGGCATATATGTATCAGTTAATAAGATATTTGCACTGTGGGAGAGGGGAAGGGGAAATAAAAACTTAAGAAAACTTTCCAAACCAGTACAGTAAGTTTTATAACGGAATAATAACTCTTTAATAATGCAAACTGCTATTTTGACTGTTTCTTGAAATCTAAGATATTTATTCATACTTTTCTTTTTAGTAAGAGTTAAGTTTTGTTGGAAGTTGCTCAATTTCAAAATTAATTGTCTGCCAGGATCCATCCATGTTTTTTCTTGTGCATGCATAAAATGATTTTTTAAAAAGGCAAAAAAAGACAAGGAAGAAACCAAACACCCCCCCGTACCCCCAAATCCTAAAAGTACAAAAATTTCTTATGAGAGACCCATTATGTTACATCCACATTTTGGATCTGAATACTCTTTCTTTAAGAAGGATAACAGAGAATACTTAGCCCTGATCAACTGGTACCGGATCACACTACAACTCTTAACTATCTAAATCTCTACTCAGAACTAACAAAAGCAGGTTTTTATACCTGTTATCTAATACTATGTCAACCATTACAAATTCACATGCCAAATGATACTCTTATTCCACTAATACTCTTATTCTTCTCCTGGAAGAGAAACAGAAAACTTATTAATGCTGGAATAATGTATGTGCTGTGTTTCCACTTGATCTTTTATTTCCCTTAAAAAAAGCCCTGAAGAATGAAGCAGATTTAAAAGACCTTAGCGTTTTCATAAAATACTCAGTGGGATGAATTACAGCACAGATCTTGTACTGTTTTTTAAACTTGTGACACTCGGAACCATTTTAAAATACTTGTTTTAACATTTCTGTAATCCTCCTCATTTTGTGCCCCCCTTCATTGAACCATAAGAAAACCACTTAGCCAGATACAACATGTAACACTTACTGGAAACTTTTATTTCTAACTTCCCCTTCTTGTTCACCAAACCTTCTCAACAAAATTAACACAGCTGTAAGTTACAACAGATCACTTGGTATTAGAACTGCTGTAAATACTGTTAAATATAAGACCACTGCAAAAGGCCAAACACTAGTCAAGGCACCATCCACCAACTGGTTTCAGTTTTAAAGCTCAACTTCTAGAAGAAGGAAGAACAATTTCATAAATCTGAGCTTCTTACCAACTTCAGTCAAGCGCAAAGAGTGGGCTGAATCACTTTTTTGATACACCACAAGGACACAACAGAAGCAAGTTTTACCGCAACTGTCAAGCTTCAAGAGCGAAATGAACTATTTCCTGGGCATAACCAAGTCAAAAAAACCTACTGACAACTTGGAGAACACTCATTCAACCATGTCCCCTCTAACCTAGAGAGAAGCTGTTCCAGTGCCTGTGTGGTTATGAACTGTGTCCACACGTCACAGCAAAATGAAGACTGAAGTAAACCTTCTTGCATGTTTCTTCACCTACATTTTACCAGGGAGTGGCAGCACTATTACTAACACCAACCAAAGTTATTGAACTATTCACGCTGCAAGTGCAAGAGGTTTCAAAGTGGAATCCAAACAAAAGAAAAAACAAAACAAACCCCAATCCTTTAATATGATCAACTCACAGCAGTTAGAAGGGTAGAGTAGCAGAAGGTAAAAAATGCGTCCCTTCGAGTCATTACATTTGTCCAGAGGCTTAAGCAGGGAAGAAAGAAGAAACATGAATTGTCAAAGCACAAAGCACATTTTATGAGGCAGCTGAAGCAAAAACTTGTTCCCCACAAGCTGGAAGGTCACAAAACCAAAGTGCCCTACATTTAGCAGAGTTGCCAGAAGCCAAAAAGCTATTGAAACATTCATCCATGACACCCAATCAGTCAGTTGCTCCTTCTTAACCCACAGAAGCAATAAGGCATCTGGGGCTTTTCTTCAAAGATTTGGACTGCTTTAGTATTTAAAAAAAAAAACCACAACAAACTGTAGCAAGGAAGGGGGGAGAAAAAACAAAACAAAAAAACCTCCAAACCCTACAACAAACCCCCCACCTTTTCAGAGCTCTGATATACCTGAAATTTTCCCAGGGGTAACAAACAAGTGAACATAAAATATCCTTGAAGAACCCTGAACTTCATAAACCTGACTGAAGTGTTTTTACTTTCTTCATAATAAATAGCAGTAAATCAAAGGAGGCAGTCTGAAGAAATGTTCTAGGAAAAATAAATTAAAAAAAAAAAGAGGTGAATTTTCATCTGAGAAATTCCCCATTTAAAAGTCATTATGTTCTCTAACAGTAGGTTTTTCATTAGCAGCAGTTGTGAAAGAACAGAACTTCTGGGTGTCCTCGCAGCACTCAAATAACTATTTGATAGTAACAGATTACAATAGCCTCATAATTATCTTTAGAAGTCTGTATTGGTCATGTCCTTGTGGCACGGACAAGATTACGGTGATGGATGTCACTTGCAGAAAAGATTGTGCCCTTGACTGAAGCAATGCTTCTTGCAGTTTGTTCTCTCTAAAATGATGACTTTAACAGGGGGAAGAAGAAAAAGAAAAAAAAAAAGGAAAAAAAAAAACGGAAAAAGGGAAAATGCAGCCAGCAACAGTCAGCAGCTTTTACCTTTTAATATCTCTGTGAATATGATTATTTTCATGCAAAAAGTTGATGCCGTTTGCTGTACCTTGAACAATTTTACATCTTGTATTCCAAGAAATTGGTGGAGTGTCATCCTTGAATAAAAAGGAGAAAGGCAAGTAAAACAGTGAAAATCTAATATATATGCGCTCACATAAAAAAAAAAACAAAAAAACATAATCCAAAACCAACCTCTTGCTATGTTTTGTGGTTTTCAAGTAAATCATTAAAAAGACTAATAGCATATATTTCTTAATTTACTTGGGCAGACATACATGCATTTGTCACATTGAGCTCTTCCCTCTATATTTTGCCTTACATTAATTCACCCATTTGCAAAAAGTGCTTTTGATAATATTTGACTCTGGCCCTACAAGGGCAGCTGCACTGCAAAAAACTACCCATTATCTACCGCATCTTCCACTTTGTACCGGCACCAATACCAGAGCCTTTTAACCCATAGCAAATCATTCAAAGCAAGCAACAGTTTTTACCAACAATAAGAAGTCAATCTTGAAGTGGTTTTGGATTCACCACTTCAAGAGTTTAGCTCGATTCATGTTACTAACTAGACCTTAGAAATGCGGACGCCTACATTTCAAAACCACTTCTTAATCTTGTCAGTGACCAAGGGAAGGGGATTAGAGTATCTCATCATTCTACCACCTCCCTCGCCGGCTCCTCAAAGCCCAGACAAGAAGATGACATAAGCAAGAGTCTGTGTCTCAAACACATCCAGTGAAGTCACAAAATGAAGTTATCAGCAAGAATACACATTCAGTATGCAGATTCCTCACCTATTCGACCTTATCAGAAGAAGATTCTTCCTGATTTATAGATTCCAATTTAGATTCTTTATGATTTACATCATAAGTTTGCCTCTTCCTTGTAAAGGCCTCAGTTATTTCTACTTTAGCTTTCAATTACCACCAATCTTTTATGCTCACTTGATGATAATGGCCAAAGTTACACGGATGAACATTTTCATATACAACCTTGTCAAGCACCGCTCATTTCTACAGATAAACTTGCACCGCCTTAAGTAAAACTCAGCCTCTCTTCTGCATTGATTCAGTTAAAAAAAAAATTTAAAATTGCAAATGCGTGTGTGCAAGCAAATCAACCAAACCAACCTGAGACAGCAGTGCTACTAAACATACCCAGTCCTTTCCCTAACCATTGCTACTCATTCTCATCCTAACACCACTCCTTTCCTGTTGGGGCAGAAGTATTTGTGCAGCCCTGCTGAAGAAACTTCTCCAGGTGAAAATAATTTCTTTTTTTCACCAGGGATTATTTCAGCTTGATCAGTTCCCTAACCCAGCTCTTTCTCCAACAACTAAATGCTTGAGCCAGTACAACAGAAAGATCAGTGCAGAAAAATTGCAAACCAACATTTTTTTTAGGTCTAGGGGTGTGGGGGGTTGAAGTAGCACAGCTTAAAATGTTCACCAGACTACAACCTCAGTAACTGCATTTGCTTAGTATAAAGCAGATATTTTAACTCCTTTACATGGACACTCATCTACTAGGCTAAGTCTGGCTTACTGTTGGTATCACTGTAACAAGCAACTGTTTGTCCTTCATACACAGGGTTGCCTCACCAAAACCAAAGCAACTTATTTATTAAAGGCCAAGGCCAGAAGATACGTCATTTGGTTACATCAGAAGAAAGCATTGCATTTACACAAAATACCAATTAAAAAAATATATTCCCCATTTATTGGGCACTTCAGAAAGAGATACGCAAACTATGAACATAGTGTTACAGCCACTATCGCAAGGGCAACAAAAAAAGGGCAATTTCACAATGCAGAACCTCAAGATCTAGCAGAGAACATGCCAATGGCAGAACGGGGAACAGTACTGCAGCACCCTCTGCTCCACACTGGCACAGCAAGTCCAAGCTCAGGTACTAGTACATGACATTGTATTTTCAGCCTGCTTTGACTTTAATATGTCCAAAACATTTGTATAAGTCATTACTGGAAGAATACCTGTTATCGTATTTGTCTTCTAGAACACAAAAGTAAGTAGTAAAACAGCATTTTGCCATTACAGTTCAGTACTGTTTCAAAGATATTTCATAGATATCTGTACTTCAGTAAAGTAAGACAAATGGAAGCTAGAAAAGATTTTACTTACCAGACAAGCAAGTCTGTCAAGCAATGAACCGTTGGGCATGTATTCATACACCAGACATGGCTGAGCACCATCACTTGAGAAACCAAGTAATTCTACTAGATTCTCATGCTGACACCTATAGCGAAAAACTTCTATTCATATATGTTCTGAAAGACTCCCAACATTTGAGGAAAATACACGGCAGAGTAACCCCCAATTACTTGTTTCAGCCATACTGCACACAGCCAGGGGTCCTGCAGTGGTGCTTTAAGAGGAACAAAGTACAGTCATGCTGTACATGAAACATTCTCACTTGTCATGAAAATCATTCAGTTATGCTAGAAAGACTAAAATAAGGGATCACACTAGCTAACGTGTTATCTGCCAACAATACCATAAAAGGCTATAAAGACATTGTAAAGTACTGTACTCACTTTGCCATCATTTTTATTTCTTGATCAAATTGCTGTTTCAAGTCCTGAACACTAACATTAACCATCTACAAAAGGAAGTATTTGACATTAATATTGCTGGCCATATTAAAATGCACAGTTGTTCATTAAAAAACAAAATAAATCGGAATTGTAAGCCTTTCTTTAGATTAGTTACATGTAACAGCTAGTTAAACCTTTACAATATTCTTTTTACTTAACTCAAAAATAAAGAATCAGAATGTGATTTTTAATACCTTGGAATACAATATTATTGGGCAAACGGATCCACTTTCAGCACAGTCACCAACTTACCCATTTTATTTCACTGCAGTTACCCACCAATAGCACTTACTCACTGAAAACTTAATTACTCACACAAACCATTGGTTATGCAGACTAAAATTCTGTGGCAATACCTATTTAGCTTGTGAATCGTTCATCTGACACTGAAAGGGAAACCTCTTTAACACCCCTTCCCTCTGCCACTTCTTGTGTGCAGGGGAGAGAGGGGCACTGTGGGAGTGCTCTGCTCTGCCAGACAACTTGCCGGAGCCACTAAGAGAGCTACAGAATGGGCAAGACTTCATCTGTGGTGACTGTGCCAACTCACACCACACGTGGGACTACAGGATAAGGTTCTCAACCCACCTAACGTTTAACACAGCGACGCTTTTTGAAGTGTATCATTCAACACTTTCCACAGATAAACAAGTCTATACTATAAAGTACAGAGTAATTAAAAAGAGAAATGCCCAGGACAACTCACAGCAACAAGCTTCTTGACAGCCACGTTTCTGCCATTGATGTAGCCTTTGAACACAATGCCAAAGCCACCTTCGCCCAGTTTATTGCCTCCATCTGACTCTGGTCGTGCATCAAAATTATTTGTAATACTTTCCAAGTCATGAAACAAAAAATTATGGAAATCTGAAAGACATATCTGCCATTTAGCACAACTGTTTTTTCACTTAAGAACAAACATATTGAATAGATTCTCTGCTTCAGTTCTATTAAACCAAAAACTTGCTACCACACAAATCCTGACATAGTGGAACCCTATTTCCAGCTTTGTGATGAAGATAACAGGGGGAAAAAAAAAATGAAATGCAGATAAATATATATGATTAGCTATGCATAATTTTCTTCACAACTAGCACCATAGCAGCCTTCTGATTGTATGTTTTTGTTAATACTCGTAATGCAGGCAATAGAAATTAAATGTGCAGCAGATCAGAGAGAACTATGCTGCATCAGATGTAAAAATATATTTAGATCACATGTTTCTGTCAGCAACCCCAAAGTGAACCTGTAGGAAGGAACAGACTAACCATATACTTTTCTAGGATGCTTTCTTTAGGTGCCTTTTCTCCAACATTCTTAGTCATTTCTGACACATAAAATCCAGCTTTGATACACGTGATGCTAAGCAGCGTACAAAGTCAATATTTTAAAAAAGCAACAGGATTATGTGTAGCACAAAATGAATTGCAATTTAATTAACAGTCAAGTTTTCCATCACAGGAGCTGCCTTATTGGCAAGGTGCATCTCGTATTCAGATATTTTATTACCCAAGATAAATTCACAGTCACACAGAAGGACAGCAAAAGCAAGATGCCATTTCTGATAGATGAACGATGATAGGAATACAGTTATTACTCTAACACATTGCTATGATTTATTTCACATGGGGTGGAGGGCCGATCAGCAAAAAAGACCGTAGTTAATTCTACGAAACTAAGTGCCTACCTGTGTTACTGGACTGTGAGCTCCTATTTTCTTGACTTAAGTAGGATGGAGCCGAATGTTGCTTCTCAGTACTCTGAGCTAAAACTGGCTTTCCAGATGCGACTTCTTTTTCCTGTATAGGCAGTTGTTTCTCATGTATAGGCAAGGTTTCCTGTGAAGAAAGAGGTAATGTAACTTCTTGTGCCATCCTTACAGCTTCTGAAAATGGAATTTAGAAAGAGTGTTAACTACATTAGTAATCAGAAAAAACAACTAACATTAATGTCAGCATTTACTAAGATTAGGAGACATGAGAAGGTTATATTCTGCCACCACGTGTAAGCTGTAGGACTCTAATTTAAACTTGAAACTCTTACTACAAATAATGGAAAATATATCCACTATATAACCCTTTCTGATTTTCAAGTTATTGTGAAGCTCTTTGGCATCTTAAAAAGCTGAGAACCCAGTACAAAACATACAAGAGTAACAGTTACCTGGAAGCAAAAGCCTTGCTGGTGCTAGGAATTGATTCCTAACCAGCAGATCCACAAGATCACCAACTGTACAGTTTGTTGTTCCCCAGTCATACAGTAGTTCACAGGTGGGACTCTTTCCCATTTGCACAAATGCCTCAAATCTCCTGAAAAGATAAATTAAGACCAACATTAAAAAAAAAAAGTGACCTCGAGAACCATGAAGGGAAAGAAACTCAGGTAAATGACCAAAAATATTTAAAATGTTTTCATTAAAATCTGAATGTACTGAACTGTACTGTACAACTATTCGCAAATCTTCTGAAAATGCAGCTAAAAAACCTAAAGAAATTCAATCTCAGGGGAAAAAAGATGCAAAATATGGGAAAAACTAAGGGAAAAATATGCATACCTGGCTTCAACATTTTGTCCAGGACCCATAATGTATCAGCACATGGGACTAACAAAGAAGAGAATGTCAATGAGAGACAGAGGGTGAGTCAAACAGATCAAATGGAGAAAAATAAAAGTGTTTTCCCTCCATTTGGTATTCACACTTTGCTTTGAATATTTTGAGATGGCTGTTAAACAGAAATTGAGATTCATTATTCTGACCAATTTATTATTATTATAGCATTAAATCTTTGTTAGTCTTTCGTACATACGTAGAGCATTTAAAAATCTCATAACCTTTGAAATAGTTCAAGGATTCAACAAGCCCTTCAAGCAGCAAGGTGTTCATAAAATACTGATGACATTACTTCTAAATTAAACTTGTTAAGTTTTAGGCCTTGGGGTCCCCACATTTCTCGGACATTATCTTGGGAACAGCAAATTAGGAGTCACAGTCCAGTTGCCTCTTGGGCTGCTCTTGTGCAAAGATGCACAATGAAGTCTACACTTACTAGTCTCTAGGGTATAGAAAGTTATACAGCCAATGCTGTATCGCTAAGAATGCATATGTCCGTGGTTCTAATTAATTCTAATCTCCTTACTCAATTTTCTTCGGCTATAGCCTCTCTGAAAGCTGAGCTACAGAACAATTAGGAGTAATTACCTCGAGTTCCCTAAGGAAACGGTACTGTAAGATGAGTTCTTAAGTACCTGCCGCCACACAAACTGCAACAAGTTACAGTAATGGCAGTAATGGGATGGACAGAGGTGTGGGGTGGACAGGGACATTTATGTTAAACAATTCACGTTACATGACTTCTATATAGGACCTTATATGCATTTGGTTGTATCTGCTTTCACCGGAGGGATCTGTTATATCAACTGCCAATTTCTTCCACCCTTCCTGCGGATCGATGAAGTCC
>VYZM01015628.1:136251-202246 GCA_013398915.1 Dromas ardeola
TTTTTTTTTTTTTTTTTTAATGAAAAGCAGATTTTTAGGACCGAAAAGTAAATTACTTGTTTTTCAATAAAAAAATGCAAAATTCGGTGCAGTTGCCTTGAGAAAAGTCAATTAATTGCTTCATTCTAATATCTGTTGAGCTACAGAATATAAGTGCAAATGAAGCAAACATTTAGAAAGTATTTCTGGACTATAACTAAATTTTAAGTCTTCTATCTCTGTATTTGATTTGGTTTTCTCATAATAATCTATTTTAAATCACCTTTTTTTTAGTGTTTTTAATTCTAGTGCAAAGGTGAAGAAGACATTTATTAGAAGTTGGATAGCTTTAGTAGAGGATGGTTCATAATTTCTCTCAATTATTTATGCAGGTTGAAAGAAATTGGAAGCAAAATGGAAAAAAAGGGCCTGAGAATACTCAACATACATTCAGCATGCCAACACCTTAGACTTGGTCAGCTGAAGGGCAATCACTTTGATATAGTTGTGAGAGATCTCAAATGCCACAGTCATGACTCTTCTGCAGATCTGGAACAGAGAATATCTGAAGCAATGGAAAATGTTGAGGTAAAAAAGCCTTATGGTTGCCAATAACTAACAGAGTTTTAATTCTGTGCTGTAAAAAAAAAAAAAAGTTTTGATGTTTTTTGCTATTTTATGTCTTTCCTGCGTTACTTAAGGAATCACAGGAGTAAAGCTGCCTTCCACAGAAGGACCATAAGTGAATTCATTCTGTGTTACAGACTGCAGACCCCAGAGTGGTGCAGCAAATGATCATGGATATATGAGCTATTGCTTCACAGACCTAAGGCCAACCGAAATTATGTGTTTCACTGTGGCAGTGTGAAAGAATACAGTTACACATATCAAATGGTTGCCTTTTTTTGTCATGTGAGGAACATGCATGGTCGGCTCAGATGAAAAACTTTCATGGCATAAATACTTGTCAAATATCCGTAGCAGAGAAAGAAGATCCCCTGAAATTTGACGGATTTTGACTGCTGTTATCCTTAGTCCCTGAAGAAAACCCCATCATCAGACATTGTTAAATCACTGAGAAAAGTAAAAGAAAATCATGGAAAAGAAAAACTTTAGGTGTTTTGTGCAGCACTAGTTTTCTTGCCCTATCTTTCTAAGCAGTAAGGATTATACAAATTACTTTAAGAAGATTAATCCAGGAATAAAGACTTGAATGAAAACTGCCCAGTGTGCAAAAGCAAAATACATTATATGTACTATAGAAATTCTATGATTGAAAAAGCATTCTACTTTAGTGCTTTTTTCTCTCTCTCTGCTTCATCTTTTTTTTTTTTTTGCTATTTGGAAAAAGAACACAAATTCTATGATGTGTGTCTTGCTTTATTACATTTAGCTTACTGGTCAGATGATGAATGACAAAAATAGCATGTGTGTTAATCCAAAATACTGATTTTTCATCTCCCATGAAAACAAAATCGCATATGGGAGCTAAGGATGTCCAAAGCAAGGGTATGTAATTTGAACTGAATAACCATTTCCAAAACAAATACTGTGTGTTTTTTGCTTGTCTACTCCATGCATACTTACTGTTTTCTAGAAAAGGATGTTCTCATTGGGTCACATGACTGTGATTTTACTTCCCACATTGGACCTAGAACTCATCAGGGGGCTTAAAATCCCAATTAGCAGAAGTGCTCACTCTTGGTCTTTACTATTGTAATAATAATGCAAATGATCTCATGTGAAAAAGGATTAGTATTTTTAAGAAAAAATGTCCAATAGTGGTTACTGTTCACTACCTGTGCTATGCTACATTTGCTTGAGTAGAGATTTCATAATTTGGCACATATAAAAAGCTTGACTTGACCTGTTGTATTTATAATAATTTAGTATATATTAATAATTTTGTTTCCTTTACCTATTTTTTTATGAAAGTAAAGACAATGATAGAACTTGGTTGTCTTTTTAGATGTTTCTAAATTAGGTGCTAAAATAGTGCGATGAATCATAAGTTACGGTTTTGTTACGTATTATTTCTGATTAAAAAAACAGTTTGTACACATTTTGGATGTAAATATAGATTTGCATGTGTTGTATGCTTAGTCCCGGTACTTTCATGCATTTAACAGATTTATTCTTTATTATTCTAGACAAAAGGTTTTGTAAATTACTATGGACCTCAGCGATTTGGACAAGGACAAAATGTTCAGACAGATCAAATAGGATTGGCTTTACTGAATGAAAAAATGGTATTTTAATTTTGTAATTTAAGTAGTTACTGTCAAGTTAATTTGACACTACTGTTGCGATGTCTAGTGTTGGAGTTGACCTTCCCGATGAACAATTTCATTTGTGAGATAAACCCATATGTGTGCTGGAAGTAATTGCCAGAAGAGTTTTGACAACATAAGCATGAAGATACTGAAACAAAAAATATTTTTTAAACAGCAGGTGCAGCTTTAAATAGTCCAGGAAGTGATTTTTCTGTCTATGATTGGTATGTGATTGTGATAGTCATCACACCACTTGTCAGGAAAGTGGCTCCATTCCATACAAGATTTGAACGCTAAAATGAAGCAATCTTTATACAATGTTTATGCATGGTCCTGATTGCCTCCTAACTTGTAGTCTCTTTCTCCTGGTGGGGGTCAATATACTTCTTTAAAATGTCACAAGATATTACATAGGATCATATGAAAGGATTTGCTTTGTCAATACCACAGTAATTTATCTGCTATATAGAAGACATTGCTGCTTTCCATTATTCCTTGGCTGCTTTCCCAAACCCCTAGTTCTGAGTGATTGCTCCCATGTAAGCTAAGGAGAACTTATTCCTTAAGTAATAATTCATAAGATAAGAGTAATATACTTTTCAATGTATATGGTATAGTACTTGGCACAGGTCTAAAACAGAATCAGACACTACAAAGTCAAATGAATACTCGAGTATCGTTTTCTTCTATTCTAATCTTGTTTTGATGCTGAGAAAAGTGAGGAAAACTTATCCTCCAAATATAAGAATCAAGATTTGAGGGCAGCCCATAAAAGTTACTGTTGATGTATCTGACATTTTGAATTCGGGTATGCTAGCAGTTGGTACCAGGTGCCAGTCCCCTGAAGAATAATAATTTACATTTCTAGTCTTAACTCAGGTGCTTTTTAATTTAAAACACGTAGGAACTAGTATTTCTATTAAAAATATGCCAGCATGTGCTTG
The DNA here is from genome assembly GCA_013398915.1 of Dromas ardeola. Lineage (NCBI taxonomy): Eukaryota > Metazoa > Chordata > Aves > Charadriiformes > Dromadidae > Dromas > Dromas ardeola. The sequence continues at coordinate 139,448 of VYZM01015628.1, forward strand.
CACAGTCCAATACAGAGGATGACAAGAACCAGATGTCACAGGTTGGTGTAAGTGCTAGCAACTTGTGTGGCTCCACTGGTTTTGCAAGTAGCAGAGGTTAGTGCAGTGTTTTCCCTGTCACAGTGTCATCTAACCTGATACAGATCAGTATAAAAAAAGGAAAGATTGTTGTCCCTCTGTGTGAGACTGTGGAAAGTGTTCAGTCTAAATTTTGCATGTAACATATAAAAGGGAAAGAAGGAATCTTCCTGTTCAGGACAGAATGATGGCTTGACAAATTGGAGGAGTTCTAACTGGATGTTCAAGAAGGGTGACTGATTTCTCATAGAGCTTTGAAAGCTGTCTTGTGTCTTCTGTGTGACTAAAACCTTTCTTTAATCTGAGAAGGAACACAACCACATTGATTTGCTGTTCACGGCATCTTCCGTGAAAGGGGGAATTTGACCTTAAAGAACTGATACAATTTTGAGAGATTGACGAATATGTGAACATAGAATTGGATGCATGATTGTCTGTTTAGTTGACAAATTGTTATATTTAAATGCAAAAAAGTATAAATTATTAATATTGTTCTTTAAAGGTGAAAGCTGTGAAGTTATTCTTTACACCTGAAGATACTGATGACCCTGTAAACAACGCAAAAAGATACTTTCTTCAAACTGGTATGTCCAGTTAAATTGCCTGTATATTTATTCAGGGTTGGTATTGTGAGGCAATAAAGTGTTGCTGCACAGAGAGATACTTTTTATTTTGTTGCTGCTTTGTACCACTTAATAGCTTGTTGTGAAGAACTTGCTAGAGTTGCATGGTTAAAAATTAGATGAGGATGAGGCCCTAAATACGCAAAATAGTGGAAAACTAAGGTACTTCAAGTGCAAGACAGTATAGAAAGAAATGCTGTGTAGCATAATGCTGGAAAAGACTAAGATAAGTTTATCAAAGCCGTTTTAGCCTCCTTCCATCTGTCTGCTTTTGAAATATAAACTTCTCCTCCCTAATAAAGGAAGTATATAGGAATGAGACACGCAACTCACACTCAGCATTTACCACATGTAGGCATCTAATTTTCTGAATTTTCTGTAACGATCTTAGCTCTTGTTTTTTGCGCCTTTGGGCTTTGCTTTTACATCTCTTTAACTTGTATCTCTTCCATGCTTTCCTGTGACCTACCTTTCTGTCTTGAAGTAAAATCAACAAAACATGTCAAAGGCAGAAGTATGCTGAGTGAAGTGCTCTGTTTGTCATATTTATTCTTTTTATCATTCAACTTAACTTTCTCTCCAAAATTAAAAATTATATATATATAAAATATATATTTTTTTATATATTATAATATATATATTATATAAATATATTTGTTATTTTCAAATATTCCACATCTATTAGCCTGCTTGTCACTGTAGATTGACAGAACAACTATGATATATAGCTTCAAGAGACACAGATATGTTTCATATCACAAAAAAGATATGATGAATCATTCTGTGTTGTACATTGCTGTGTGGTACATGGAAAGACATTGATGTGGACTCTGAAAACAGCTGCTTGCCTTTTCCTGAAAGCAAAAGGTGAAATGCTATGCCAAAGGCTTTGTCAGATAATCACTTGTAACGAGAAAATATGTAAAAAAATTTTAAATATACAACATTTATATAAAGTAGTACAAAACTGATTAAATATATTTTCATCTTGCTTGAGAGTCAGACTTCCCAGTGGCCAATGCAAATTGTACCTTTAAAATAAAGATGTGATTTTTATCCCCTATGAAATACACGTTCTGAACTGATGTAAAGTAGAGGTTTAATATTCTTGTATAGCTTGTTTTTCCTTTCAGTTACCTGATCTCAAAAAAACTTTATAGGGGTGAAGTAAGTTTCTAAAAAAAAAATAAAAAAAATAAAAAAAAGCAAACTAGGCTGAATAAGTGAATGACAGCTGGTTTAGTTTATACTGCATGGAATAGAATAGAGTTCATGTGACTGTGTTGATAGGCATCTAAGATGAAAAGTGTCTAACATGACACACTGAAGGAAAGGGAATAATAACCTAAAAGTCAGCATAAAGAGGTTAGACTGACGCTATTTTTCCCTACCTGATTATTTCATTTTCTTAAGTGTATTTTTTCCGGACTGGTAATATTTGAAAAATCAGGGATTACTTATATGGTTATTTTTGTTTGTATCAGAAGATGCAAAGGGTGCACTCGCGATGCTGCCAGAATTTAAAGTGAGAGAGAAGATGTTGCTACGAGCTTTAAATCGCTATGGTGTAAATCATGAAGGTTGTATCAAAGGATGGCTCAATATTCCTCATTCCATGCGCATATTCTATGTCCATGCTTATTGCAGTAGAATTTGGAATGAAGCAGCATCATACAGACTGAAAATTTATGGCTCAAAAGTTGTTGAGGGTGATCTTGTCTTCTCAGAAGAAAGTGATGAAAGCGTTTCCCTGAATGACAAGGTGAGTCTTCACAAAATAGTTCTTTAAAAAAAGAAAGCTTAATGCACTTGAATACATACTCAGACATACTCTAATGCTTTTATGTTTTTATTTTGGTTCATTCATTAAAATTACTATTAGTGATAAAGATGAAAAAAGTGATTTAGCTTTTTTTGATTTACTATAAATAGATGTATAAGCTAGATGTATATTAGCAACTTTTATCTGTTCTAAGTGTTCATTTTATTCAAGTGAGAGGAAGGAACAGAATGTCAGAATTGATATATATATATATATAAGAAGTTAGCCTTCATCATATATAATGGTTTTCTTAGGATCTGACTGGGGAAAACCTTCGGAGTGGACTTTGGGTGTCCCTCTGTTATCAGTCAGTGAAGATCTGAGTCTTGCTGTCTTGGTCAGACCTTCCCATTATATATATAAATGAATGTAAGCCCATGGTGAAAGGTGGCCTCAGTCGGAACTGGTAATCTTGTTGCAGCTCACAAGCAAAGCATGTGTAGCACAATTTCACTTACTCAGGCAATTAAAACAGATTGACAGTGGGTCTAAACTGTTAGCAGCCATTCAAAAAAATGCAGCAGTCTTCTTGGGAAAGTAGTAAAGGGCAAGAGAGTGCTTCTGCTCGCCCACAGCACAGCCTGGGTGCTGTGCGTGGAGCCATGGGTGAGCCAATGAGCAGAAGACAGCAGTGGAGTGTGGAGTGTATGCTGGTCCCAGGTCTTGGCATGCTGAAGTCCATTCTGAAGGCAATCTCTTCTTTCAGAGTTTGCATACCTTTTTCTTAATTGTGGAAGCAGTTTAGTCTCTTCTTCCAAGTAGCAAGTGATAGGACAAGAGGAAATGGCCTCTAGTTGTGCCAGGGGAGGTTTAGATTGGGTATTAGGAAAAATTTCTTCACTGAAAGGTTGTCAAGCATTGGAACAGGCTGCTCAGGGAAGTAGCTGAGTCACTGTCCCTGGAGGTGTTTAAAAGACATGTTGGTGTGGCATGCAGGGCCATGGTTTAGTGGTAGACTTGGCAGTGTTAGGTTTATGGATAGATTCAATGATCTTAAGGGTCTTTTCCTACCTGGATGATTCTATGATTCTGTCTTTCTCCTAATCATCAGATAAAGCATAGAATTGTGCAGTGTTTTACTGGCTAATAAACAGATACGTGCATAGGCAGAATGTATCTAATTTCTTTTGGTTGAACATCATACAAATTTGAAAGCAAGAGCACTTGGCAGATTACTGAATAACCTCCAGTGCCTGTAGTGTGGCTTCTGTTTCCATTGTGATTTTTCTTTGACAATATTTTTGAGAGTGAATGTTAATAAAACAAGCAGATCAAACAAAATGAAAAGCAGAGGTAGAAAATCCAGTATTGAGTTAATTGAGTTTAATATAGATCTATTCCTATTTAATATAAACTATTTTTCTTAGTATTTTTGCTTTTGCTGATGTAGCACGAGATTTCATTGGCACAGTGAACTTCAAATTCAAAGAACATGAACTTGTAGTGATAGATTGCTAATTATTGGTAGCTAGCATCAGTAAGTACCTAATGCAGTGCCATTTACTGGGCAACAGATTACTTTGTATTAAGCATCTCTACTATTTTTCATACCTGAAATAGATTATTGTCCTTGTAGTAGTCAAATAACCTTAGAATCCTTTACGAGTTTGGGAGTACAGTGCATAATTCCTAAAATAAAGTGTATGTTTTATTTTTTAAAAAGTTATTCCTCTTTTTAAATGTCTTGTCAGGTTCATGTAGTCACTGCTCCAGAAGAGTCAGCTAACAAATACTCTATAAACCAAGTAAGTCTGTATGAAAAATTTAGTGGTGTTGATCTCTTTATTCGATTAAAATGTTTTGCTTTAAAAATAATGTGATTAAGTTAACTAGTGCAGTCTTCTTCCTTGCCAGAATGCACATTAAAGAAAACACGTGAACTAATCTCCACTCTCATAAAAAACAGGAGGAAAGAAAATTACTTTGTAATGGAAATAAGTACAGTGTCATTTGCAGTATGGCAATATTTGTCTTGAAGCTGAATGTAAATACTTTGAAATTTTTTTCAGTCCACTGGAAAAAACGGTCAAGAGCAGTTAATGTTCTAATTTTTGAAGGTACAGAGTGCGTAGTTTGAAGTCTTACATGGGCAACTTAATGTCTTTACCTCTGTGTGTTTCCCAACAAGCAAGGAAATTCATGTTAGTATTTACTAGTTTGTTTAAGGAATCCTGATACAATGATTATTTTTTCTCCTTTAATTACATCCAAGATACCTGCCTTGCACAGCTTTATTTCACAAGATAAGTTGTTGTTTTAATATTTCAGGCCCCAAAACACAAGATTTAGACACATTTAAGTTTGTAATCACATTTATTTAAAGAGGAATTGGTGGACTTTATTTCAAATGTGTTCGTTGTTCTATTTCTTTCTTTGAAGGTGGTTCTTCCAATGGTGGGACATAGTATCAAGTATCCCAGTAATAAAGTTGGACAATGGTACCATGAAAGGCTTTCTGAGGATGAGCTGCAGATGTGCAAATTCAGAGTGTCTCCATTACAGCTGAATATACCTGGATGCTACAGACCCATTTTGAAAAATGTTCAGAATCTGTCATATTTTTTGGAAGGTAGTGAAAAAGGAATTGAAATTGAAGACAACCATCTGAATGAATCAAAAGTCTCACTTCATATATCATTTGACCTTGATCCTTCGTGTTATGCAACAGTCTGTCTGAGAGAAATAATGAAATGTGACTTTTAAGATTCCGGTTAATGAAAGATTGCAGGAATGTTATACAATGGTGATATTTTATGTATAATGCCAAGAAAATAAGGGAGAATAACAGGTTCAAGCCAGAAATGGGAAAATTTTGTAGATTGAGATTCATACTGATTGGGAAGAAAATCCACCAAAACCCTTTGGAATGTTCCAAAAACATTCCAAACCCTAAATGCAAACCCTTAGATGCATTGGAATAAAGCTATGTGTTATGCCAGGCAGGTTTAACAGGAGCCATGGGCTGCAAGCATGAATTTCATATTTGCATAGACATCTGACTTGCAAAGTTAAATCCCGGAAAAATATTTGCAGCAAACAAACGTATCTTTTATTTCATAATCATTTTTTTTTAAAAATGGTTTATACTAAAGGCTGTTCAAGCAACAACATTACAAGTTTGCAACCTGCAAGTATCTAACCGAAAAGTTGCGGTACTGAGGTTCACTAAATGTATCCTGGTTTTGTTGCATTCAGGCACCCAATGTTAAAAGGTAAAAGTCCTGAGTCAACAGCAACAAGTCATCTGACACTTTATCAGACATTTGATGAATCCCTCAACTGAAGTTAATGCTAAAGATTCCAGGATTAAGTAGTGCATAGCCGTTAGTTAGTGCCTATTCAAGTAAGCTCATCAAGCTGAGGTGAGTAATTAACATAACTGCAAAACCATTTATAATAAAACCAAACACCTGTTTTATTGTTTACAGGATGCGGACTTTATCCCTGTTACTGTTTACCCCCATAAAGCCTTATGGTGGCAAAAAAAAAATGTTAATGGAACCATCCCTGGAAAAAAGCTTTTATATTTTTTTTCTTCATTAAAAAAACCCAAACAGTTAACTGTGATAAAATGAGTGGATTCATGGAAAAGGGGAGAGCAGAAAAGGTCATTTACCTTGACTTTAGCAAGGCTTCGACACGGTGCCACAATACTCTTGAAACCAAGTTAGCACATTTTGGTCTGGATCAGTGGACAACCAGATGGGTAAAAAAGTGATTGGATGAGGCTCGAAGAGTAGTGGTTAATGGGTTATACCCTACCTGGAGGGAGTACAACTGGAGCCTCTCCTGGGTCCCATCCTGTTTAATGTTTTTGTCAGCGACCTGGAGGAGGGGATGGAGGTCACCCTCATCAAATTTGCAGATGACACCAAATTAAGGGAACAAATGGATACTCTGGAGGATCAGGCTGCCATTCAGGGCAACCGAAATATGCTGGTGGAACAGGCCAACAGGAACCTTGTGACATTCAGCAAGGACAAACGCAAAGTGCTACCCCTGGGAAGGAAGCACCCCTGCAGCAGCCCAGGCTGGGGAGGGGCAGGTTGGGGAGCAGCTCTGCAGCAATGGCCCTGGTGTCCCAGTGGGCAGTTGAGCGTGGGCTAGCCATGTGCCTTGGCGGCAAGGATGACCAGCAGCCTCCTGGATGTGTTAGCAAGGACACAGCCAGTAGATCAAGGGAAGGGATTATATCCCATTTTTCATCACTTGTTAAACCACATTTAACTTCTACATCCAGTTTTGATCCACAGCACAAGACATCAAAAAACTGGAGAAAGTTCAGCAAAGGACCTCCAGGCTATTTGGGGGCTGGAGCACTTGCCATTTGATGAGAGGCTGAAGGAACTGGGATGTTTCAACCTGTAGAAGAGACAGCTTGGAGGGGAACCAACAGCAGCTCCCCAGTACCTATGGGGAGGTTAGCAAGAAGACAGAGACAGGCTCTTCATAGTGGTGCACAGCAGGAGAACAAGAGACAATAAGCATAAATTGAAATGTGAGATTCAGATTTGTTAAAAGGAAATATTTTACTCCTGTGAGGACAGTCAGGCAGTGGAACAGGCTGCCCAGAGGCTTGCAGTCTCCATCTGAGGAGGTTTCCAAAACCCAGTGGGCTAAAGCTCTGAGCAACCTGGTCTGAGCTCAGAGGCAACCCTGCTTGTGGAGGCAGTTGGACTAGAAACCAGAGACCTCTTCCAACCTGGATTACCTTGTTATCCTAAGCAGAATATTGCAAGTGTTTATTCAATCTGTAGATGGCAGCATGACTTAAAACTAAAATGGAAAACTCGACTCATTTTTACTGAGAGAGAATTAATAGTATAAATTGAATTCTGTTTATGGCATCAGTCTTTCAGTTGTTGCTAATAGCTGACTAAAATAAATCTCCCAAGGCTGATAAAAAGACCTAGAATTACAGAAGTAGGAAAAATAGAAATATAATTCACGTGATTTCCATGCTTGTATAAAACTGTGTAGCAATGAAGGATCCAGATAATTCACTGCCCTAAATAAGAGGATTACTCTGTAAGTCTGTATAAGTAATTCAAAATTTGACCCTTAGCTTTTATATGGGAAAATAGACTGTCATGCAAACAATCGTTACAGAGCCACTGTAGGCGACTTGCAATGTTTGCACTATTACAGTGCTTACTCTACAACTCAAGTTTATGGTATGCAGCCAAACTGATTGAAAAATCCATTTCCCTGCCACTACCCATCTGAGACAGCTTTGTTCCTGTCTTTGCATTTCAGTATCACCTCCTTTGTCTTCCACCTGCCCTTAAAAATACCCCTCTTCTGGAAAATTATTTTTAACTCAAGTCATTTTGGTACAGCACAGCTCAAAAAAAAGTTGTCCTGTCACCACCGACATGGTAAAGTGCTCTGGTGCAGACAGGAAGCTGCATGCAGTTACAATGACCAGAAGAAATAAATTAGCCCTGAAGTTCCATTTAAAGAGACTATTGAGGTAGTCTTCGATGTGGCTCAAAATAGCCTTGAAAACCATCTAAACACATACAAGATTTGAATACATAAAGTATTAAAAGTTGAGCCTTGATTTGGAAAAATACAGAAGGTCAGATTAAAAGGTTTTTGACTGAAAGGCATGCTATTTTAAAATAAAAGATCAGAAGATGGTGTTAAAAGAGTTCCCCTATAATCATTTTAGGCTCATTTGTCAGCACTTCTATTGGAACACTAAAGGGACTAATCTTCTTAAACAAATCATTCTTTCAGCAACTTTAAGGTGAAAGAGCTAATTATGTGTGTCCATGGGTTAAATTCCTATAGTAGAAATGATCTACTAGGGAAAAGTCAGAGTGTTTATATGGTAAACATCTTTCTTTTTTTTCAGTGAGCATTTATTTGTAATTCATTCTCTTAATCTTAGCAGCTATTTTGCAGGATTACGTACATGAACATTTGAATTCAGAGCGTTTTGTATGAGTGCAACACTCAGCTCCATGAGTATAATCTGTATAAGCAAAACATCTGTGCCCCTGCATTTAGAAAAGAAGATAATCATTGTGTACCGATCTGAGTTTAAGGAAAAGATTGATGTGTTAGTCATCTCTCATCTTACTAAGTACTGCTGTTGCTACCGTCCTTTTCCGATAAGCCTTAAAGCACTTTGCTAATACTAATGAAGACAGGTCTCTGATTCTGTTTCTAACAAAAGGGGTTTTAAGTTCAATGGCCAGTTGATTTTTTTCAACACAGATGATAGATAATTGGGCATTTGAATGGGAAAATGCAAATGTTCTTAATCTGTGAAATCCTGTTACTTTTAATTCATTACAAATTTGACAACTAGTGTTAACCTCAATGAGAATGTACAAATTCTCAGATCTTTCAGAATGAGATGGCTTAAAATTACATTCCTATCATAAAGGCAGTTCAGAAGCCAGGTATATGTGTGATTATTGTCCCAGCTCACTCATTAAAACTCCATTAACTCCTCTCTCTGTGTCAGTGCCTGTCAGTTGGGGATTTGACCTCTTACACCCAGCTGATGAGCACAAACCTCTTTTCCTTTCTCTTGCAGAACTTCTGCCCGTAATAAAAGCTCAGGGGAACAAGCTGAGAAACTATTAACACTTTCCTGTCTTTCAGTCTACAGTCAAACCTTGCAGCCCGTCGGTTCAGATCTAGATTCCTTTTAAAGGAAATGAAACCAGAAAGTGAGCTCTAGCTGCATGCCAGGCACACTCTACATCCAAATGGAGAAACAAGGAACAAAATGAGAGGTTGGTCATTTGGACAGCTTCAAACCCTATACATGGGTGTGTTGTATTGTGGAGCCTAGGAGCCATTTAGCCCAATGAAAAACCACTGAACTGTGTGTTGTGTAATTGCAGGGTCTTCAATGCTCCAGTATGTTCATCTGTTTCTGTCGCACCACATAGCTTGCTCATGTAGACATTGCCTGAGAATGTTGTGTTTGCAAGGAAAGCAGAATCAATGAAGTCAGGTGTTTGCACCATCTGAAGTTACTTTATTCTGCTCAGCAGAAGTCAGAATCTTATATTAGAGCAGTTTAAATGTGTTTTCGGCTTATACACAAATGCTCCTACCTGCTTAGAACAGTAAGCTTTAGAAACGAATGATTTAAAAAAATGATTCTATCTTTCAAAATGTTCCTACACTTGAAAACCCAGGACCCCTTCTCCTACTCCCAGCAAAAGGCACTTTGTCTTTTTTATCCTCACATCTCTATTCACATCTCTACTGAAATCATTAATATCTGTGTTGAGCTCATAAGCCAAATTTCAGAACTCTGCATAAAAAGAACTGTGATAATACATGGTCAAACCATTCACTTGTGAAAGCAGAGCAGGAACCATTTAGTGATTTTTGTATTGGTATTGTATAGAAACAAATACATGGAATTAAACTGGATTTGTATTTAGCATTTGACAACTGCAATGGTTTGGATCAAGACTCAGTCTTTTTCCTGATCCTATCTGAAACAGTTCCTGTAGGTGAATATGTAGGACAGAGTAAAGCAAGGGAAGCATATATGATATTTTTCCTCCAACTATATTCAGTTCAGGCAATTTCCTGAGCCTGAGTGGTTTTGCTATTTAGTATGGATTTCTTTCCCAAGTATTTCTCATCTTCCCTTGAATATGTTCAACCTCTTCCCAGAGTTCCATGTTTGGTAGCTGTTGTATGAAGATCCACCTTTTGTTTTTTTGTGGTTTTTTTGGTTGGTTGGTTGGTTTGTGGGTTTTTTTTTTTGTTTTTTTTTTTGTTGTTTTTTTTTTTAAACTAGCTGCTTCTGACTTCATTTGATGATCCTTGGCTCTTGTATTACAATACAAGGGATAGTAAATACTTAATCCCTGTCCATCCTCTTGGTACCCAGCTGTTTGTATGCTTCCCGTATATATCCTGCAAATCAGTTACTTACCACAACTGAGCAGCTATCCAGTCTCTGCTCCTTATCATACTTGTCCTTCTGTGAGCTTTTCCTGGGTTTTAACATACCCTTTTGGAGTTGAGGGATCTAGAACTGCACACAGTTCTGTCTTTATACCATGTTTTCTCCACTGACATAGTGATGTTTGTTGTCTTCTGTACCTCTCCTAATATGTGATTTCTTTTTTGACACACTCTTCTTCCTCAAGCATTGAAGCAATTTATTCCGTCCCAGAGTGGGGATTTCTCCCCAGAGTCAGGTGAAAGCTCATTATTTCATGTGTGAAATTGGGATTTGTTTTGTCTGTGAGTCACTTTGCGTGTGTCTACACTCCAGATTTCATTTGCCATAGTATTCCCCTGTCTTTAGCATCATAGGGATTTTCTGCAGTTCTTCACGCTCTACCCTTATCTCTGTTACCGTGAGTAAGTCAGTATCATCATCAGTCTCAGTCACCTCTGTGCTCCACCCCTTAATGCACGCACTGAACTGCGTTCCAGGGCCCCCCTTATGCAGTGACTGCTTAGAGGTGCTTGGTGACGGACTTTGTCAAGTGCCTTCTGGGAGCTCAAGTGCACCGTCTCCACTGCAGCAGGCATTTCCATGCAGTTCTTAACCTCTCCACAGAACTCCAAGGAGATTGTAAGGCAATGTACAGAAGCCATGTCAGCTCTTCCCCAGTAGATCATAATTCTTAAGTGTCCACTACTTCTATCCTGTAATAGATTTACCCCTTACAGTTCTCTGGCATACAGGCTTGCACCTCCTCTCACTTTTTCATCCCCTTTATACAGTATATAATTTACAGTTATATAATTAAGTAGCTTAGGTATCTACTATATTATAGAATAACTCCAGAAAATACATACTCTTGTTACCAGTAATCTGAAGTTGAGTTGAAGGTATGAGAAATACACTGAAGAAGGCATGCCAGCTTGGAGTCTATTTTAGCCTCGTTAAAATGCCCGTGGGTTTTGAAAGATCTTGGTTTGGATCTGTACTCTGCTCAGTTCAAAGCAGAAATATGAATCTATATTTCATCATAGCCTGTTTACAGAATCACATAATGGCAGGGGTTGGAAGGGACCTCTGGAGATCATCTAGTCCAACCTCCCTGCAAGAGCATGGCCACCTAGAGCAGGTTGCACAGGAACACATCAAGGCAGGTTTGGAATGTCTCCAGAGACGAAGACTCCACCACCTCTCTGGGCAGCCTGTTCCAGTGCTCTGCCATCCTCAAAGTAAAGAAGTTCCTCCTCATGTTGAGATTGAACTTCCTATGCTCAAGTTTGTGCCCGTTACCCCTTGTCCTTGTACCCTTGTACCCTTGAACCCTTGTTCAGGTCCCCTAATCATCTTCATAGCCTTTTGCTGTACCCTCTCCGGCAGTTCCCTGTCCTTGAACCGAGGAGCCCAGAACTGGACACAGTTTTACTGTGTCCAGTTCTGGGCCACTGTGTCCAGTTCTGGGCTCCCCAGTTCAAGAAGGACAGGGATCTGCTGGAGAGGGTACAGCAAAGGGCTACTAAGATGATTAGGGGACTGGAACACCTCTCTTATGAAGAAAGGCTGAAGGATTTGGGTCTCTTCAGTCTGGAAAAAAGACGACTGAGGGGGGATCTTATCAACGCTTACAAATACTTAAAGGGTGGGTGTCAGGAGGATGGGGCCAGGCTCCTTTCAGTGGTGCCCAGCAACAGGACAAGAGGTAACGGGCACAAACTTGAACATAGGAAGTTCCATGTAAACATGAGGAGGAACTTCTTTACTTTGAGGGTGGCAGAGCACTGGAACAGGCTGCCCAGAAAGGTGGTGGAGTCTCCATCTCTGGAGACATTCCAAACCCCCCTGGATGTGTTCCTGTGCAACCTGCTCTAGGTGACCCTGCTCTGGCAGGGGGGTCGGACTAGATGATCTCCAGAGGTCCCTTCCAACCCCTGCCATTATGTGATTCTGTGATTCTGTGAAGCAATTTAACCACATTTATAGCCTCTAAAAGTAACTGTTAATGAAGGTAGTGTAAAAGTATGACATTTTTGACTGAAAGTAAGAGAAAGACTTCCTTGAAATTTGAATATGGGAGACAAAAGGTCACATTCTAGTTCCGGTGGAAAAGACTTTGAATCTGTGTGCTGTAGTCACCAGATTATTCTGCAACAAGAGACTGAGAGAACTCCATGCGCGTGCTCAGGGTTTCCGCCCCTAGTGGTGAGATATGGGAAAGATTGTTCCAAATGAGAATCTTGCCTTCTGAGCATCAGAGATTTGGGATGGGAAAATAAAGAAATATTTATTTCTGTTCCTATGTGCCCAGCAGCAGAAATGAGCTAGTGAAGGAGTTCAGACTCCTCAAGGATTTGCACATGCTAAGTAGGACATTTGGGAATGTCGCTAATACCTAACTACTGCTGAGAACCCAAGCCTTAGAGGCAACATTTCATAGAAAATCAAGCTAAGCACCTAAATCAACATGTCATTTTTCAAAGTTTGGCCTATAAGTTTGGGCTTAACTACATTGGTTAAGGATGCATTTTTTTAAATCCTAAATTTATACTTAAAGGTCTGATACAACATGCCAAAACTCGTAGAATTGCCCCCTGCAGCAATGCACACACTCCCCTTCCTTCCTCAGTGCAGGTTAAATGACTGGGGAAGGCGATACCTACCTCCACTCTAACCTGCCAGTGGTTTCATCAGACGCTGTGTAAAGCCAGGCATTTCTGGTCAAGTCATCTAGCACCTTCCCTGGGATACAGAGCCCAGCTGACGACCGTCCCACGAAAGCAGCTAAAAAGGTACGATTTTTTTCCCGTGGGAAAGGAGTTTCAGGAAGGAGGCATGGAGCCCTATATGAGTGTGCTTCGGATTCAGTGCTGAATCTGTCTACAGCCCTGACTGCTCCTGACCCTCCCCAGGCTGGGGCTCCCCCCCCACGCTGCCCATGGCCATCCCCAGGGAAGTGCTGGATGCCTGGGGCTGGAGCTGCCACAGCGCCCCGGCTGCCCTGCTCCTGGCTGGGGCGGTAGAATGGGCTCTGGCCATGGCATGGCTGTCTGACAGAACCTCTCACTCAAAAAATTTTCTCCCTCAAAAAACTCTGGTTGCAGCACGCATCATTTATATGACACATGCTGCAAACAGACTATATAATTAATCCCAACACTTCCTTTGTAAAGCCACTTTCTTTTACACCTTGCAAATAATGCTTGTTAGCTAAATGGTTGACGAATTATTAAACTGTGTTACTCCAAAAAAAAACCCTGGAAAACTACAGGGCAGAGTTCACAATCTCACAGCGGCTGTAAGCCCTAATTCTTGGCTAGACACCTGATACAGATAGTGCTTATCTCCTACCAGCGTGTCCAAGGCAAAGAGTAGTTTTCTGTTTCACAACATTTTCACATAAACGCACACTCAGGCATTTTAGCAATGCCTCAAGCAGCCCACCAGTTACTTCTTCTCCCAGAATAGCGTATGATATATGTTATAATGTTACTGTACATGAACTCTCATCTATTTGTTTTTCCCACGGGGAAAAGATCAATATACCCCATCAAATTAAAAAGCTCTCTTAAAGACTGAGAGTTCTCCACCTCGCTTTTACTGAATCACGGAATCACGTAATCACGGAATTTCCAGAGTTGGAAGGGACCCCTAGAGATCATCTAGTCCAACTCCCCTGCTAAAGCAGGATTGCCTAGAGCACATTACTCAGGACTGCATCCAGACGGGTCTTGAAAGTCTCCAGAGAAGGGGACTCCGCACCCTCCCTGGGCAGCCTGTTCCAGTGCTGAGACAGCCTCTCACAGCCAAGCTGGGGAAGGACATCTCAGGGTGGGTAAAACAGCGTAAGGTCATTTTCTAGACGAAAAAGAAACTTTTGGGGTGGATGCTTTCAACAACTGGTCTAAGAGAAGTACGAAGAAGAGATGATTTTGGAGGCTGGGATGACTGCTATATCAAAAGGAGCTACTGATAAGATTGATACTCTGTGGAGTGCCGTTGGGAAAGGCAGGAATGGCGAGAGAGAGACGGTCTGAGAAGGAAACAGTGCTTGTAAAAGAATGATATCGGGAAGTGAATAATATGGGAGGAGTGGGCACAGGAGTGACTGGCTGCAGTCAGGACCTGGGGTCAAATCCTTGTCAGCTTGACTGACAGGAGCCAGTTGAGATACTGCAGGGAATATATAGTACAGTGGGGTGTGGGCTCTCAAGGAACATGCTGATTAAAGGGCAGTTTAAAATAAAACACAATCTAACGGAGGAAAAGCATGATTTTGGTCTATCTCGCTGCAAGTGCAGCCCCAGTGTGATTACAGTATTCCCAGCTTCAAATGGACTCTATTTTATGCCACTTGTTTTCAAAAGAAGCAAAAAGTTGTGTCATGCTGTTAATTTGTAGCTGCTTTTTAGTACTTTTTAATCAGTAAATAGGAGAAAAATGTTGTATCACAACCTTCCCTCTTCTGTTCTCCCCACATCATGCATTTTTTACTCTTTTAGTTAACCCTGACTTCTTCAGTTCACCTTCCATTTAAAGCCTTTACTCTCTCTTACGTGCTGAGAAGCATCTCCATCATAGGAGCAGCAAATAACTCGTGCCCTACTAAGCTAAAAATGTGACCTTTTAATGTTAACCATTCCAGTCAGAGAACCTGCCATGCTCCTTCAACGTCCACCCCTGCCTACCCCTGCCCTAGGACTGCCATTCAGCTTTTGCGTAGCTGGGCTGGTATTTCTTTCCCATCTCACTGGTATGGAAATGGCTGTGTAAAGTAAAACTGCAGGACAGAGGTTCAATTTCACAGTAGGGGCATAAGTTCAGAAAGTCACTGCCTCATTTTCTCACTGAGCTCAGCCCTTCAACCCTTGAGAACTCTCCAGTACAGGCTTCAGGGTGTCAGACACAGCAAGGGGGGACCCAGAAGCGCCCAGAGCTTGTCCTACTTGAATTTACACAACAAAGACCTTAACAAACATAAGAAAAATAAGCTTGCAGAAGGCTGGTATATTGGCTTTGGCAAAGCAGCTGGCCTACAGCTGATACTTTTTCTCTGAGGACCTTTTTGATGCTGATTCTGTTCAGGAACTGTGAAGTGATTTGTCATCTTCAAAGGACAGGTTTGTCTTTAGTGCTTTTAAAGCTTAGTTGAGCAAACAGATGAAGTGCTGTTCCTAAAATGAAGTAAAAAGTGGCACTGTGTTCAAAATATTAAATATTCTAATGAATTGAAAAATGAGAATCAGGTGAACGTGAAAACTTTTCATCCTTGAAAACTTCTCCCTCCTGCCCCATATATCAAAGCAATGCAGATGTGGAAGGTAAATCCCTTACTGTGTGGGACAACTATCTTTTATGCTGTGGTCTCTTAAGCTAACATCAGGAACGAATTGTAAAAATATTATATCAAAGATCTTTCTTTTGTCACATGCAATCTTTACTTCTTAACATTTTCTTCCAATGTTATAATGCTGAGAAAGGATACATGAAAAGAACCGATTAGCATTTCTACTGTCAGAACTTCAGCTGTCTTCTGAAACACTGGTATTTACTGGCCCCTTTTATGTTCTCCATTGTAATATATGAGCAATTTGCTGTGTCTTCGAACATTCCTGTTTTCAGACAGACAAATTGTGCAGGTGAAACAATTCATAATTCAGTTTATTATAAGCATAATTGTCCATCCAAGGTAAAGACATCATCAGAAATTTGATTCTACAATTTAAACTGCTTTTGGGCATTAAACAGGAGATTTTTAGACTGTCATATTTTTAACGAGCGAGTAAAGAACAAAAGAGCATATTGTGCTGAGGTTCTTGATGAAAGACCATCATGTGGCTGTGTAGGAATGCTGAGGTAAAATCAGAGCCAGACAGACAAATTCACCAAAAGTATGTGTGTGGGAAGAGCATTTGATTTTATGTGCCATGGAGTCTAACCACAAAGGTTACAAGAGAGACCCACATAGGCATGAAGTCCACTGAAATAAGGTGTTCAGTCCAAAGAATTGCTCTTTCCAGAGCTATGCATAGAGAGGAGAAATGGTGAAAATAGGGAAGTGTCACATTCCTCATGTCCTGTGTTTTAAAAAGTACATTGACACATGCTTGCTATAAAATAATTTGGTATGCATTCCTTATTTCTAGAACATCAGATTGATACAATTCATATGAATCGGATCCCAGCAGAGACTGCGCATACAGACACACATGCACACTTCAGAGAATCTCTCTGCCCCATTTCTAGTTACCCAGAACATCTGAGGCAGAAGGGCTTTTCCAGGGCGCTCTGCTTCATTTTCATGGCAAGGTCTCTGCACTGGATCCCCACATTCATGTGGAGCTGCTTATCTCAACTACATACAGATTATTCTTCTACTGGAGTATAACAATGTGCATGACAGTGCCTAATAGGAATCAGAATGTGGGCACGATTTCCTGCAGTCTTTCCCTTTTTATGGCTTAATTACCTATTTAAATACAGAGTTATATAGAGCTAAAAATAAAAACAAATTTGTATTAATGGACTCTGAAATGAATATGCTGCTTTGTGGGGTTCACAATTAGCACATCATACAACTTAATTCCGTGGATGTTTCTTTTGTATCAGTTAGCATGCACAATAGATTAAATAGAGTTTACTAGAATTTACTAGATTATTGTGGTACATTTTGGTATTGAGATTGGCAGGAAATCTGCAAAAGACTATTTTACGGGGCCCTATATATGATATAATTTAAAGGATAATGGGTAAGTTCCCATGGCAAAACCCTGGGAGAAATAGAGAGAAATTCAAGACAAAATAGTGAATACTTTCCTTTAAAAGTTGAGGTGTTCCTGGTATTTCAGAACTGCCTCTGCAAACCAGGCCTGCCTGAAATCTTTCCACAAAGCTGGCTGCAGAGACTTCCCAAAGGAGAAGGTTTGGATGTTCTAGATGTTTTACAGTGGAGCCAAGCTCTTTTTTACTCAGTTCATGTGGGTCAGGAATATTCTGAGCCAAGCACACTTACAGCCCCATCCACTAGCAGATACCCTGAGGCTGGCTTTTTCTAAGCAGTTTTAATGTTCTCAGCCAAGCTATAACAGATCCACAGTCAATAATGTGGGCAGACCAGGCATGGCTTTCCCAGCCTTGAGCCTACTCTGAACTTTGCTGTCTGTGTAGGGAGGTTATGTGTAGACATAATTTGCAGTTCCACATTAAAGAATTTTTGGTGTTTGTGCACGCTTTTCTTGAAAGCCTAGGAAATTACTGCCTAGAAGGTGCATTAAAAGAATATTATGGTGGCAAGAAGAAAAATACTGAAACTGAGGTTCCCTGTGCAACCTCAAGTCAATCTTCTTCTGTGACTCCGTTATTATACAGCCCTTTATTAATTATTTTTCCCACAGGAAAATTTGAGGGATGGATAGAGTTCTGAGGAAGACTAAGAATTGTGTAGTGAAAGAGGCTTTGTCTTGTGATCTCTACTTATGATGGAAGGGTCTATAGAGAAAGGAAAAATGGTCTTTTGTTTTAAGCAGTTGAATACAGAATTGTAAAATGTGGAATTGCAGAAGCTGAGTGCTGTGGGACTAGATTCTGTCCTTGCCTCCAGCACGGAATTCCTGTGTAATATTTGCCAAGGCATTTACCCACAGACTTCTTACAAATGTGTCCTCACTTTTAAGGACAGCTTTTTTGAGACCGTAGGATCTGATCTGCAAAGTGCTGAGCTATGAACGGAAATTAAAAGTAATGATACCTTGTCTGTCCTTTTTGTGAAAAATCAACTATAAGAATCAGATTTGGCAGCTAAAGTCGATGGAGAATGTTTCCTTTAATTTCTGCTCCCCCATCTGGAGATAAATGATTCTTTCATTTTCTGAAGTTTTTGTGAAAAAATATTTATTGTTTGTGAGGCATAGATGGTACTATGGTATAATGAAATGCCCATGAGGAAATCAATAGATCTCGTCAGAGCAGGGTTTGAACTCTTGCATGGAGCCTAGGGCTGTGCACTGAATGCTGAATGTCAGAGGACACTTTCCGTAGCTGCCTGTCCAGTGTTTATGGCTATTCTATCCCTCGGGTGAGACTGCAGACCCATGGAAACACAGGATATAACAATATTATTAAAGTTATTTCCTAACACATTGTCACGATGGCATTTAGTGGCATTTTCTAACTCTGCATGCTTGACCTTAACATTTCTGATGCAGCTGCTTCTGTACAAGATTGTTATATGCTGTCACACAGCTTTAACAAACAAATAAAACAGATCCTGAAGCAACTGGATACCACATCTTTTTTTGCATATATGCTCTCTTTTCAGAAGTAGCCCCAAAGGAGTAATTTATTTTGATTGAACAAGCAATTGTTATTCAGAGATAGTCTGAGAACCTGATCTAATCATCACTGACATCAGCGTTAAGTATCACATTTGTTCACAAAAGGTGATGGAGCTGACTGCTATGATGTGACCCTCAGTTCACAGTTTAATTTCTCTGAATGTATATAGTCATTATATGAGACAGAGAGACATGCAGTCGTAAGATGGCAACTTTCATTTGCTGCCAATTTGGGCACAAATTCAAACAAATACTCTGAAATTTCTGTATTTTTCCATTGTTTGCTGATTTTGTAGCCACCTGCAGTATCTATTTAGATGAGCTTTTAATTACAAGAGATAATTGAATGAAAGTGACTGACAGGAGCAATTGGAGCTAAATGCAGAATTCTGAAGGTGAAAATACTCTGCCCTTGCTCTTTTGATCCAAATTGTGGCTTTGTCAAGCAGAAGGTGATTCAAGAAAACAAGAACACCTGATTTAACTGAATTATGAGATAAAATGAAACAGCAGGTGAGGAAACCCCCATCATTATGGAAACAATGCCATCCCTTGTATTTACACTACAGCTGTCTAAATCTCCAAATGAAGGTATTAACTGAGATCAAAGATATTCGTACAAATGGAAAGGGAAGGCCAAAACTCAAAGTAATAAACCAGGTAACGACACACACTGACAGCACAATGATTTTCATTTAAGTCAGCAATAGCACTGGTATCTTATTTCTAGGGGCTAGAGCACCTTTCATTCAAAAGGTTTTTCTGAAATATCCAGAAAGGAATCATTTCAAGTGGCTGAACCCCTGGAAGGCTGACACCAGGTTATAACCCAGCCTGCAGCAGGGTGTCAGGTTGCCCTGGTGTAGCCTTCTTCGAAAGCCATCCTATTCTCCTGGAGAAACAGAAAAGGATGAACTGCAGTGAAGGCTTTGGACCGACGCCTAGCAGATGCAAGTTTCCAAGCATTATTGCTGTGACCTTTGGCAGCTCTCCTAAATACCTCTCAGTGCCCAGCATTTAATCTTCTAGTGCCTGTGCTTCCTTCTCATGTTCTGGAGGTAATAGAAAGCCCATTCTCTCCACACTGAGGAAAAGATGGGATATAGAATCAATGTGAAACCTCAGTCCATTTAGCATTAGGAAGCTCAAACTACAAACTCGTTGGTTTGCATAAGGTGGTCATTTTGTAGGGGAAAGTCAAAATAACAGTAGTCACCAGTGAAAAGAAAGAAAAAGGAAAGGAAAGACAGACAAAATATTGAATACCAGCTTTGCAGTCAATGATTGTTTTATTCAGTTCTCTGGTTTGTACGCAGTTAGATCTGCAGACAACACTCTGCAAATTTTTGAAGGAGAAGAAAATGGTGGCCAACTGAGCAAGCCACTGATTCGAAAGTGGATGATACAGTAAGCTGCATATCTTAATATACATGGCTCAGAAGATAAGGAACGGGCTTGACTGGTGCTTGGGAAATTAGTTTGTTAATGTAAAGTATTTTTTATGTGATGGACAGCCTTGCATTAATTTGATAATAAATTGATACTATTTTCCATTTTTTAATTATTAACAGATGTCAGTGAGTACTGCTGGACTGCACAATATGACTATTCTTACATTTGACTGTGTTTCAATAAAGGAAACTTCTATGTGATTAAACTAGAGCAAATCTAAATCATTAAGGCCTGGCTTCATAACCAACATAGCCAATGTGATGTTCACCTAGGAATTTCTAATGCTAAGGCATGTGGCTCTCAGCATGGAGCCCAAGCGACTGCGCGAGCCCTCAGAGCACCTTATCCACTGCCTGAAGAGAACCAAGCATCTCAAAATGAGGTCCATGAAAAGCAAAAACTAGAGGTATTTCGAAGATCCATGTCCTTGGTACTTCAGTACCTGATTTGGAACTGTAAAGTGACACGAGCCAGGCTGGAATTTATCGTCTATACTCTGTGTTACTTCTGCTGTTAGGTGCCTAGGCGGTTTCTCCAAAACTCATGGATCAGCCATTCCTTTCTTTAAAAAAGCAATTGCAGAAGACAAACAAATGACCTGGCATATTTGTCTTCCTCAACTTGAGAGCATTCAATCCCAGATCTCCCATCTCCTAGTTATCCTGGGGTGGTTTTGTCCCCTATATCTCTTTGTCAAGGAATGCCACTCTGCTAATTAAAGATTTGTGATTCATTGTGGTAATAGACGACAGCATGAGTGGGCACAGTTCTACAGTTTAATAACAAGATATTCCTCTGTAGGAGAAGATACCTGCTAAAAAGATTACTTGGATTTCACTCAGGGATTATTTAATTACAAAAAAAATGTATTATCTTATGGCTAGTGTGGGAAAAAAAGCAAGGGGATGGGAACTATCAGAATAAAGACAGGTCATTGCTTTGATGATTTGGTTAGCTGCAATGATGGGAACGGACTATTTTATCATCAGGGAGGATTACAAAGAGACAAAATAATGCAAAAGAAAACTTAGAAAGTAAACTTAGGAATAAAAAATAAATCATGGTCTAGTCAGAAAGATGTTAGAAGTCAGTTTTCTTTGGCATTCACTTAATGTGAACCCGTTATTATGTGGAGGGAGTAGGCGTAGGTTAAAGGCGAGTAAGCTCTATTCCCATGTAAACTTAAAACAAGATAATAGGAATGGCATATTAACATTTTTTTATTAGCACAAAACCCTCCTTATTTTTATGACAATTACAATGGTGCTGCATTATTGGAGGAATTATTATTCTTAAGTAAAGCAGTGGGTTTCCAGTGCCTGGCAGTCATCTAATACCAGGCTGCCAGGGCACCCTGCCAAAGCCTCAGCACACTTTGGCTAAGCCCAAATCAAAGACATGCTTCAACAGAAGCTCTTTTGACACCGTCTTACTGCCAGTGTTGCAGTAGGTAGCTGATAAAATGTCGTGCTTTGTACCTAAAGTCAGCCTTTGGCTTTGGTTTCAGCCCACTGCATCCGTTATCAGAGCAATACGTTGGCAAAACCAGTAAGAAGTCCTAGCATCCATCAAGGAAATGAGTACGAACCCAGCAGTCTGAGAACCTGGGCACAACAAAGATGAGTGTGTCCTCTTCTGTCTGAATCTGAATTCTAGGATCTGGCTCTGAAAGGCTACATTTGCATCTGAACTTGTGCAATTTACAGTACAAAGTTTCCTAGAGAAGATGCTGAAACTGTAAATTGCAGGAAAAGCATATTGTAGGAGCACATAGCAGAGGACCGATACTGCTGAAATTATAAAGGGATATAGAGATATTACACTGCTGCTGAGGACATGGGATGAGATTTCGAGATTGCAAGATAAAGCAACTACGTACTTCAAACAGCCACCCACAGAGCTACGATGTACATGTGGAAAGTGACCTGCTTGTGGAGCAAATTCATGTAACAGTTTTGGATTTAATTATGGATGCAAAAGGACAGCCTTGAAAAACTGCTGAAAGACATGCACACACAAAGTATTCCAGCAGAAACAGGATGGGAAGCAGAATAAAAATAGAATTCTTTTAGAGAGAACCATGAAAAAGTCGGAAAGATTAAAACTATCAGATGGCAGAGATGATGAGCAAATATTGCAGGCAGCTGTGAAGAAAAGAATGTCTAAATCAGAAACTAGGAAAATGCATTCAAATTCTACAGAGAGCTGGAGAGAGTTTCAGTCAGCTTGTGTTCTTGATGTTAAAGATTAATATATTTTTTGTATCTTTAAGACCTCACAAAAGCTAGCCATTTTGGTAGCTCAGATGGACTCCACCATTATAACTCCATCTCCTTTGATCCTTGTCATTAATCATTAATTCCCAGATTAGCCTCTTGCACTGCTTTTGCTGTATTCTGATGCTGGAGCAGAGCAAAGCAATGCTCCCTTTCACTTAATTTATCACATCAGTTTAGATGGAGCCCAACTTGACCTGCAAGGAGTGGGTAAGTTGGCACTCCATTTTGCTAGGCCACAATATCTTGGTTTTGAATGCTTCAAAGACTGATGTCTGCACTGGGGCAGAAAGTCCTGCTTGCCCTTTGTCTCTAATTGCGAGGGTTGTTCTTAGCTTAGGCCTTTATTTTTCTCTCGTGTCAGTAATCTTGAAGTCGTTGTGGACTTAGACCATTTTTCCTCTTCAAAATCCTCCCTTTGAATGAATTTTCTTTGTCACAAACTTCAGAAAGTTGCTTAAATGTAATGATCTTTCTTCTGTGTCTGTTTACTTATAGTAACCCTACACTATTCTTGTCCCATTATTATTTCTTTTTATTGTCCTTGGATCCTTGGTCTGGATCTTGGTTTAAGAATGCTGAAGGGAGACAGTTTCATGCCTTCAGAAAGTAGCTTTTTATCTACTGTGAAAGCACGCAATTTCCTTTCTCACCACAACGTCTGAAAGAAGATAATGAATTTTCAGAATATTTATGTATTCTCATAGGATAGGTTCTTCAGTTTATATGTATAATGTCTTTTGAGAGACTATGGGGTTGTTCCAAACCATCATCTCTAATTTGCAAAATCTTTTTTGTGTAACTTAGAGGATAAGGGCAAACTCCTGTGAACGTGATCAGCCTTGGATGCCAAAGTGTGCCCTGAAGTCCTGCCACAGGTATTTGCCTGCATCATACCTATGATTGCTTTTCTCTTCCAGGCCTCTCACCTGGGAATGTGCTCTGTCTCCTTCCGGTTCTTCAAGCTACAGCAGGAATGTTGTTGCATGAGATGTGCTGATGCCTAGTCTAGTTCAGAAATACCCAACAGGTAGCAAAAGCATCAGAGACACTGCCCATGTACCCATGTACCAGGTACCACAGGCTATGAAAACTGGTGGCACGCCTCTTCCAGAAAAAAAAAGAAAAAAGAAAAAAGTATTTTTTTGTCAAGCAGAACGACTTTGAATTAGTTCACTGGAGTTAGTTTTCTTTTACATATAATGGTCTCCCAACAGACTAGATTTTTTTTTCTGCAGCTCTCTCTCTAAAATGTCAAGAACTTTAATGCTCTTTAAAGCTTTTCAGTGAGTTTTTAATTTTGCTAAAGCAGTATGGAAAGGAGATTATAGCAGAAGAGAAATCAAAATTCCAGAAGCTGGTCATATAGAGTTCTTGATAAAAATATTTCATAACAGTATCAGAAGCATTATGACAATAGTTCAATTTTTTAAATGACCAGCATAGTCAAGATGCCAAAATCAGTGGAAGAATGTTTTCAGTCGTTTTGATGACAAAGAAAACTAGCATGTCTCTGTTTTCCCTAGTGTGACTGATTATGTTTGTGACTGAAACAACAGTTAATATTCTTGATGAAATGATATTAAATGATCTTATGGGAGCTACATTTTTCAGCTGTATATATATATACACTTCTTACAAAACCACTTTTTATCACATTGTGCCTTTGGAGTATTAAGCCTTAGGAAATCTATTGATTCTATTGAATCAGTTCTTAGAGTGCCCTTCTAGCAGATGACAGCATTTATTCCCTGTCATTAAAGTTCTTCCCAATTTAGGAATGAGGTTCTCTAGAAATGTTACCTTTATCTTGAACTCTATTTAGCAAGACACTTAAAGATCTGATATGAGCAAGATATTTTTAAAAATCTGCCTTCTTTTCCGTATGTGGAATCAGATGCTTAAAGATAGTCACTCTTCTATGATCTTTGCTTACTCAAGGTGTCAGGACCACAACTCAATACGCATTTGAGATCAGGAAGAGTGACCAAGGCTCCACACTTAGCATCTAAGACATTCGTAGAGCAGTAAAGAAGATCTGGATTCTGTTCTTATCGCCAAGAACAATTTACAGCTTTCATCCACAAAAACACAGGAACCGTGCCAAGTTAGACCACAGGCTCATCTAGCCCAATGGCCTACCTCCAACAGTAGCAGATGCCCAAGGAGGTTAGAAACAAGCTAAGGATGCAGTAATAACTCCCCAGAATATTTTGCTGGCCCCCCAACAATTTGTGGCTCAGGGACATCCCTTGCCAAAGATACTTTTTCCTTATTTTTTCTCAATTGAGATGTGTTTCACTTGTTCACTTTCCCCGGAGGAGTTGGGGGCTTCTATCAATCAGCAACAACATCTTGTGGCACCAAGTCCTACAGCTTCACACAGCTATAAGCGATGTGAAGAATGACCTCCTTGTTTGCTGTGAGCCTCCCTCCCTCATTTGAGGCCCTGTAGTTCTGTAGTAGAAAAAGCTGTAAACAGTAATTCCCTATTCACTTTATCCAGGCCACTTAGGGTTTTGTAGTCCACTTCCATATCAGTCCTTGGTCATGTCCAGTCTGAAAGTTTTTGTCTGCTTAGTTGTTTCCCATAGGAAAGTTGTTCAACATCTTTGAAGATCCCTGTTATTCTTCTCTGACCCTTTTTCATTTCAGTCTAGTCTGAGCAGAGCTAATTGTCTTTGATTGCTGACTTTCATCAGGAAAACGAAAATTAGCTGTTATTATTTGCTGCACATCTAAATATCTAAGAAGAAAGGAGTTCTGCTCCCTTTTCCTGCCCTTCCACAAAGGCATTCTGCTGCTGCTGTTGTTATAAAAAATAATTAGTTGCTTTCTAACCAGTATAAAGAAATTTCCAGTTGGTATTTACAACTGCTTCGCGGTCATCTGTTCAAGAGGAAGTGAGCTGTTGCCAATAATAAAACATCATAATTTATTTTTACTGTTTTTGTTATATATTTTACTTCATTGCAATTAAATTTTGTAATCAATGTTAAAATAAAAACTTAAATCAATCCAGTAAAACAATAAATGATAAAAAAGTAAATTATAAATTCCCTAATATTTTTTTCTGTAGTTCATCAGAAATTAAATTAAATTTTCCAAAGCCCTTCTTGGAATGCTATAACCCATAATGTTAAAGATTCTGCAGCAGGATACCATACAAAAGGAGGCCATGAACACCCCCCTTATAGCTTTTTTTTTAAATTCTTAGGAAAAGACTAACTCCCCACCCCTACCTTAGGAACGTATAGAACACCTGCATCAGAAACACCGAGGTGGTGGCTCTGGAGCGTCCATCGTGCAGCCAGGGCTAAGGGCCAGGGAGCCAGGCAGCGGTGGGACAGGGGCACCACGTCGGGTGTTTTGATATTCCTCTGCTCTGCCTCCAAGAGGGCCAAGGGCCGAACTCGCCACCCCGAATTCCACTCTGGGGACCAGATGCTGAAAGCTAGTGATGGTGAAGCTAGCAACTGAGAAGTTTTAACATATTTCAGTGCCCAAGTTCCTTTTTGGATTTAGCTCTCTCTTAGCATGTACAGCACGGGGTAACAGTTACCACATTCATCGACAGAAGCTTTGATGTATCTCATGCAGCCTGCTTCGCAAAGGATGGGGAGGGGGAGGTGTGCTGGCCTTAAAGCCTTTTGAACTATTTCCATGTTTAACTCTCTTTTTTGTAAATGTTCCAGATACGAAGCATCGCAAAAAAATACAAAGAACTGCATTATCTTAAGAGAAAAAAAGAAATTAACAATTTATTATTTCAATAAATGATAGATGTTGGAAATCAAAGAACTGACTTGGTTTTGAATAATGTTAATGTTCTCTCCCTCTGATATTGCCTTTAAATGTTGATATATCACATCTCTGAGGAAAAGATGGTATTACAGCCGCTGGTAGTGATTATTAGATAAAGGTTGCAATTGTGTGCTTACTTCCCCCTCCCCTCCCTGAAAAGGGTCTGATTGTTAAAACATTCTCTGAAGAAGCTGTTTCAAGCTTTTCTGCTATGCTAGACTTCATCCTTGGTGATTAGCAGCCTCTTTGCTTTGAAGATTTAGTGCAAGCAAACTATACTTCTGTGACCTTTCATTTACATTCTGAACTCTCTGAAAATTCCTGCTTGGCACAAAAGAAGCAACGCACATGCCAGCCTGACAAAAGGAAAGCAGCTTTCTGAAATGGCAAGATATAAATCAGGAAGCGATTCCTCATCCTTGTCTGTTTAGATATTCACTTTTTCTTTCTCTAGCTCAGAGAATATAATTTATTTTTATAAATTGCCATTCAGAGATTGCCCCCACAGTTGAGGCTTTGGCTTGACACAACAGAAATCTGTTTTCAGTTTGTGGCCCTGATTTAGACTTGCTGTACAGCCTGTCAAGTGACCGGGACAAGAGTAATCGGCCCTAACAGGCATCAAAAGATAGACTTTTAAATCTGAGTGAGTCACTGACAGACTGCTAATCTGAACTGGACTCTGTTTATAGGTACAGATTCATTTTCTCCTAATATAGACAGTTAGAATAGGCCATATGAACTGCCTTGTGATTGTGCTTATTTATCTCCATTAGCTATGGAGGGACTCCAAGGTGACACGGTTCTATTTAGCATTGGATTTTTGAAAATAAGATGTCTGGTGAAAAGACTCCTACTTAAAATTTCTCTATTTTTCATCTGTAAAATGTAATTGTGATAGTACTTTTCTGTTCTTTGTTTGCCTCCTCTTCAAATAGATTTATACGGAAAAATCGATGTTTTATTATGGGAGTTTCTGGTGCCTACCCTGGATGGAGGGTGGAGGGGAGTCATAGATTCAGGCAGGGCTCTTGCTTCTTGAAAAATACAAAAATAAACTATAGCCACAAACTTTAATGGAAATAACATTCTGAAATATAATGCATCTCAAAGATACTTGCAGGATTGTTAAAAGGTCCCAGGAAAGATTGTGATGCTCCAGAAAACATCCCTGATGTCTGAGAAGAACTCTACATTCTGAACCTTTGGAAACCTTAAAATTTCATCAGTAAAATTTTCGTCCGTTTGATTGACTGAGGTCAGAAACTTGACCTAACACCAGCGATGTACTGGAGAGTGGTTGCTGAAATTAAATTCTTAATTCCCAGTACCTAATTGCTGCAAAGGTGGGAATTAATTCCTGGCTGGAACGAGTTTACCTCTTGCCACGGGTAATCCATGTCTAGCTTTCTGAGAATGCACTACCACCTCTGACAGATAAGCAAAGTTATTCTATTATTATCTTCCTTTTAGTGAGCTTTGTTCGTGGCAAAATATCTACAAATAATTCCTTTGCATTTCTAAGATCTTGCTCAAAAGAAGCCATAAGATGACAAATATTTTGAATGCCTTTCTGATGGTTTTGTATAGTTGTTAGTTAATGATTCTTTCAATTAAACCATGTAATTTTTGTTTCTAATCTCCAGCATTGAATTGAATTATTTTTTTTTTATGAGTTCTTGTCAAAATAGTTTTATTTTCTTTCCTCTCTGCTGGTTTCTAAATAGTTCACAACTGCTTGGGTGATGTGCTTGTTGCTATCTAGATTTTCCCTTACAGAGAACCAGCAGAATACTACAGTTAATGAGTTTTCTTTGACATTATTCATAAAAGGATAAATCAAATCAATTAATTCCAGCTGACTTTCTCTCTTCTAGCTGCAATAACTGGCATAAGGCTAACTCAAAGTATTTCTAAACAATGAACAGAGTGAAGTTACTGAAGTTCACACGTGTCTGCTCTTTGCCTCCATTATAGAACTGGGTTTAACCAGTCCGGACCAATCCTGGTAGAACTAGTGCCTGAGAACATGCTGGGTGGCTGGTTAGTGTGGTTTGGTAGATAATATGCCTTCCTCCCAACTAGCAGATGTTGTCCTTTCTCTCCCCAAACTTCACTCTCACAAAATAAAATGCTGTGGCGGGATAATTGTGGTCCAGGAGGAAATGCTTGCTCTTGACGTTGCAACTGATGCAGAAACAGTCATTTTGACAAAATAAGAGTTCTGGGGAAAAGCATTTCGCCTGGTAAGGTGAAAAAAGATTTTTTAAAAAGCAAAAAACAAACCCAAGAGATCGAACTAGGAGAAAGAGAGGACAGGGAAAAAATTAACACTGATGTTCAGGAATGGAGTGACATAGAAAGGAAATGAACTAAGAGAATGAGCTAAAGGGAGAGCAGCATGTGAAAACTCCTGTGCAAGTTTCTGGAAGAATTTCTCAGAGGGAAGACACGGAAAACAAAAATACAAATGAATAAAGGACATTAAGCCACGTGTTCTGAGGTAATTAGAGATCACAGTTTCATGTAACGTGATGAAAGCTTTTATTTATAAACACACTCTGCCATCACTTAAATAAGTCTGAGCTGATTCCATTGACATCATTAGCTTTCCATGTAACAGCTCACAAATTAAAAAAAGTCAGAAAAGTCAGATGACTCGCCTGGAATTCATGGGATATGCAGCCATGTAAACTAAGAGCAAAATTTAGCAAAGTTGAGTCATTAGTAGTCATTTTCTGTGCTATGTTATTTTGTGATTAGTCTCATAAAGACATGAGGTTTGTGCGAGTAAGTTCTCAAATCTTCCTTTGTGGTGTCACTTTCATCGTCCTAAGCGGTACATTTTCTTGGAAAAATCTCATAAAAGTATAAAAAAATAAGCTCAAGTCTGACAATTTTTATTAATTATGTTAGTAAAGCAAGACAATATACACTTAGTAAATACATATTTATAAGTCAATTATCACTCAGCTAGTTATATACACTCATATTTTAAGATATAAGCTACATTTTTCTTCACGTTTTTTAAAAAAACTACTCATAAAAGATTTTCATGTGTGCTTTTCCTATGTTTTTTTTTGGGATCAATAGTGCCCCGAGGGTTACTACGCTCAATTTGCTTTCTTGCTGGAGGTTACTGCAGGTCCTAGAGACCATCTCTCTGAAGTGGGAACAAAGGCGATACTTGAGCATATCCTTTCTAATCGAAACAAAACAGTGGGAAAGAAAATTCCAGACTCTGGGACTGGGGTGAGAGGTTGGAGTGTAGGAAGAGTGTAAACTTCTCTTTATACTTTTTGATACACAGAACAGAGATAAATAAAGAGCAGCTATTGTCCAACAGATGTACTCTGAGCTAAGCCTTTATCAATCCAATCATCCTTGCATTAATGAAGTGGGATAAAGGGTTTGCCCTGCACAAAGTGACATAAGTCCTACCCTTTTCCCAGCTCCCTAATAATTTCCTTCCTTGATTTTCTTTTATTGCACCGTCCCTATTATTAGATGCCAAAAGTTCAGAGGATTTGGCAGACTGCTGCTATCATGTGGCAACCCCCTTTGGTGCGCAGTAGATATGTTGTGGGTTTACATTGTGTATCTCCTTTCCACATGCTTGAATCAGAGGACTCTTTTTATCCTGTACAATGCTGAAACATTGCCACAAAAGTGCAGCTGGAGCTGTAAAGAACACCATAGGCTTGAAGGCCAGGCCTCAGAGCAACTTTATTGGACAACAAGGCAAAATTTTAAAAAGAAAGGAAGAAAAAAACAAGACAAGCAGCACAGCAGGCTTTTTCCTTCCATTTAGCAAAAGTGGAGTTTCCAAGCGGGGCTGCAGATTTCACTTACTAGTGGGTTGTAATAGTTTGCCAACTGTAAGCACCTTTAATGCCTCCAATGCGACTATTAAAAGTTTTATTCAGAAAATGTCAGATTATATTATTGTAAGAGAAGATGAAATCAGCTGTGCTCCAGACCCTGCATGGAGGGATGATTCGAATACTTTCAGCAAAGTGACAAATCACATCCATTAACTCTAAAATCTTCAAGTGAGGGATCTTCCATCTTACACCATATCTATTTTTTTAAAAGAAAGTAATAAAGGAAAGCATTAGAAAAATGGTAAAAACAGTTCTTATATTTAGTAATAGAAGTACTTAAAAAGTTCAGGGTAGCAAGAGTGTTTATATCCTTTTCTGAAAGTCAAGGAATGTATTTGTACTTTAAATGAGGTTAGTAGACAAATTCAGCTGTGGGCATGGATAGATTCTCATTTATTCTATTATCACCTGGAGAACAAGGTATTTTGTGTCAGAAATAATTTCATATGTGACTGGAATCCTCTATTTTTCTCTCAATAGCTATTAGGAATTCAATTTTTCTCAAGATTAAAAATAAATCTGTTTGCAGCCTTCTTATGCTGGAAGAGGATTTTTGGAAAAGTGATTTTAACTAAATGAAAGAGTTGCTAGTCCTTACTGTGTGCATCTCTTCACTCTCATTCTCATTGTACCCAAGTAAATTCAGTTTCCTACAAGCACGTAATCTAACGTAGGTTGTATCCCAGTCTGGCAATTGCATTCAGCCTTTCTCTTCAGTTTCACTCTTTCTGGAGGAAAGAGCCACTTAAAGAAAGACTACAAGCTTGAATACAGGCTGAAGGTGTACAAAGTCAGATTTTAAGAAGAAAAGTCTAAATTAAAATATAATGCTATAATAAAAATTATAATACAGTGTTAAAAATTCCTTTTGAGCTCTCATAGTGATTGAATCAGCTTGACTCAGCAAAATCTTAAGTGTCATGTGCATTTGACCCTGGCAAATATTCCTGCAATGGAAATTAGTATGTCAGATCTATTTTTGAGATGTTCATGTCATACAACTCAATTGTACCACTACAAATGTTCCATAAAGAAAAGACTTGGGTAGGTAAATACTGAACAGGCTTAATTCTTCCTGATTTTTTCTGAATCCTGTTTATGTTGGGTATACACAGAACTTCCTGCTGTACAAACTTTTACAAAATACTCACTTCTAACTTCTGTCACAGCTAAAATAGGGTTAAATTTCAGCAGTAAACATTTCTCTCTTTTTCTTTTAAATCAAAATTTGTTTGAGAGCTCATGACTGCAATGTGCTGGCAGCCTTCAACTCTGAAGCTGAGGGTAGTCCCACTTTGGAGCACTGCAGTCAGAATAGCTGAACGTAAGCTCTGGAAGGACGGTCTAAGAAGTTGATGGGGTGGACTTTAACCTTCATTAAATGAGAATTGTCCTTTACAACATCATGACTGAGATCAGAATATGGCCTGCAGACTAAGGAAAACATGGTCTCTTATGTTAGGAACTGATAGCCCAGGGTGAGGTTGTTAACACAGGCAATGGAAGGGAAGAAGCCAAGAGAAAACATAGCTGCTGGGATTAAAAAGATTTAAGAAAGGGCTAGAAGAGTCCTTGAGTAGAGACATGTCAAGATAAAGCCAAAATTTGCCCCAGTGCACCCTCTTGTAATATGAGGTGACTGGGCAATGGATGGAGGTCTAGAGTCTGACTGAAGATGTGTCTGAACAAGCTGGACATGACACGCTTATTTTCACAGTAGAAGAGGATCCTACCCAAAAAGGAAAACACTATGGGTCTTACTGCGCTCTCCTTAGTTACTAGAACAGAGATTCAAAGGATGTGACCTTTCTCCTCACACCTAGCAGTGCCTTGTTTTTGTGGTTGAAATATAATTATGGAAGTGGATTTTCTTCTCTCTCTCCCTAGAGAGATCTGGAGAGTAGCTTCCAAGCTGATGAAAGAAATGCAGACTGCTATCCACAAAAGAGTTGAAGAACATCAGGGTACCACCTGCAGAATACTGAACCAGCAGAATGCTGTAAAAAAACACTGAAGGAGATGTGGAGGTACTTTCCCAAGAAGTGACCATCTTTTAATTTTTTTCCTGCTTCAGGAAAAGAAGGAGCTTAAGACTCCAGGCTTCTGCATTCCCTCCTTTCAAGTCACTCCAAGGGTCCCAGTCTTGTGGTTAACCTAGACTCCCTGCAGGTAGTGGGGACCAGGCCAGTAGGGCAGCCAAAACCAGTATGATGTATTTAACAATTATGGATCATGCTGGAAAAAAATAGGAAAATTTGTTAAAATGTGATGGAGTCTTAACGAGACCAGTAAGAACTGTGAGTGCATGACCCAAAGAGCTCCTTGTCCTGGCCTGAGGTACCAGCAGAATGGCATGATTTATATTTTCAGCTGCTGACAGAGGCCAACTGAGATATTCCGCCCGTTATGCTGGAGAAAGCAACCTACCACAGAAAACTGCTGAAATTACAGCAGACGATCTGTTGTGGTTTGGGCCAGACTGGCCACTGAGATGAACAACAGATGCTCTGTCCTCAAACCAGGACAAAAAGTGAAGTTCACTCTCCTGATGCGCCATGCCTGGGTTTACAGCCTGTCTCAGCTCCACCAGCTGCTGGGGCTGGGGGAGGACCTAATTCCCAAGTAACAGCTGGAGGTCCCTTAAAAGTGAGAGCTGTCAGGGTAGGAATTGATAAGTTCACGTACATTATAAATATTTTTCAAGAAAAAAGATTAGAAATTTTAAAAAGATAAATGAAACCAATGATGTTTTCCAAATTAATTATATGAAACTCGAAAATCTTTAGCTTTCAAGACTAAAAGAAAAAAATTCT
This sequence comes from Dromas ardeola, assembly GCA_013398915.1. Taxonomy (NCBI): domain Eukaryota; kingdom Metazoa; phylum Chordata; class Aves; order Charadriiformes; family Dromadidae; genus Dromas; species Dromas ardeola. The sequence goes on from VYZM01015628.1 coordinate 172,463, forward strand.
AAGTTAGAAAAAAAAAGTAAAACATGCCAAGATCAGGTTTCCTTCTAAATCAACGAACTCTAAATATTGTTACTCAAGAGTCCATATTCTTTGCTTGTCAGAAGTTGCTTCTTGAGCATGTTTTGCACTGCAGTGTTTCTGTATAAACAACTTTGTACTTAGAAGAGAAGCCATGACTCTACTAGTGGAATGAGTCATTTTACTGGATTTATTGCATGAAATGTAGCCCTTTAGAGTAAAAAGAGCTAAGTTTTATATTGTGGCTTTATAATAACTGTTAAGAAACATAATACGGGTCACTGCAGAAATACTAATGAGAAGAATAATTCGGTTACTTTGGGATTTTCACTAGGTCATATTTGTTGCTTATTTAAATTCACTGGCAGGATGAGACACCAAGAAAAAACACGTTTTTCAGAAAAAAAGTATTCTATCAATGCACAACAGTAAAGAGATCCACGGAGAGAGGATTTCTAGATTTCACAGTAAATCAGCTGAGTTTTTAATTAATAAATTAAATATCGGAGCTCAAAAACTCATGAAAAGTTTCTCTCGTAAAAAAATCTCAAAAAAGTTAAAGAATTTCTCTTAGAAAAATTTTAGTTCACCTTGATAAAAAGTTAAACATTGAGAACTGCATTATGAAAGTCAGGAAAAAGACAATGAAATTGTAGAATTGGTTGCTCCATGAAGTGTGCTGTAACAGATAAATAGGCAATGTCAGTGCCTATCTGAGTGTCTATCAAAATCCTTCAAAGACCCCAGAATAAAGAGCCAACCTAAACAATTTCCAAAAATTGAAATTCCCTTGTATAATGATCTAGCTTGCCATCAGACTTTACAGAAGCTCAGCCAAAAAAAAAGCAAATTCTGATGTTTATATTGCATGGTATCTCTTTGACTTCGCTATGAATTAGTTCTCATTTTCTACTTTCAGAGCAAGTCAGCTCAGCTATGCTCAGACAGTAATGTGAAACATATTGAGGGCAAAACCTGCATGAATTTAACAAGCATAGGAGCTGTCTAAGCAGCTTGGAGCCCTGGATTAAAACCAAGTTCAGGACATCATATATCATTTCCTTGATTTATTTGAACTCTATTATTGTTATTGTTAGTATTGCTCCTTTGAAAGATTAGCTGCTTGCTTGCTAATGCAGAAAATGTAAATTAAATATTAGTGAGAGATGTGACACTAAAAACGCACTTCCTAATTACTTCCCTATGTGATGTTGTTTCAGTATTTGAAATGCTCACTATTTATATGTCTTTGAAAAGGGTACGCCTTAACAATACTATGGGTATTGAACTAATGCTGTGTTTTGCTAACAGTAGCCACCAAAAGTTTCCAAGGATGCTCGCTTGTAATTGCAACATCGTCCATCCTTGCAGCTCATTCTCCGAGCTGCTCTTTTTAAAATGCTATATGCTGAATTATGGCAATGTGGAGGCAAAAGATCCACTAGTCACCCACTTATAGAAACATTAACAGACAATTAATTGGAAGCAAGGAAGAGTCTAGCGTCTCAAGTGCTGGAGTAGGGAAGTTTGGGAACAACCTACGGGAGACAGAACCAGCAGCTAAGGATGAAGTGAAGGAGATGGAGGAGAGACAGAAGGACCAGAGAAGGAATTTCTCAGAGCAAAGCCAGAAGGAAGATGCTTAGGATAGTAGGAAGAACAATGCCAGGGAGACCTAGCATTGTTCTTCAGTGAGCCCTTCTACAACAAGATGGTCCCAATAAAGCTCCTCCTGAAGGTCACCAAGAGATAGACCCAGGAGATTTCCAGCTGAACCAAATCTCCCTCAAATTGTTGACCTGGAAAGTGGCTGTAGGTCGCAGATGTGTTCCACAGTGATGCTTTCAGTATGGGTCCGTCTGGTTCTTTTTTTGTCAAAATCCAGTCTGGTCCCTTTGAAATCACTGGGACATTTCTGCCTTTGGGTTTTGAAGACATAGGGTGAGAACACAATTTCTTCAGGTTTGTTTTCCTCAGACACTGTTGGGCACAGAGCTGTGCAAAAGGGGATGTTTTTGTTTTGTGATTTTGTTAGAGCTACTTCCTCGGGTCCATCTCACCCTTCCCTACAGAGTTAGCCCCAGTTGTCCTTCTAGAAGAGGAGAACTCATGCAGTATGGTGACCAAATGCACAGAGAGCACAACATATGCAAAGCCACGTCATTCCTCAGTGTAACCTCCCTGACAAAACAGGATCATCTGTGTACCAGTAGACATTTTTGGTCAAATCCTGGCCTTGCTGAAATGACAAAACCCCTGGTGAATTCATGGAGCCAGAATTTTTCATCCTCATGTTCTGTTATGGGAGCCTTATATAAGGAGACTTAATTTACTGCCACAGAGGTCAGAGCAGGTCTTAGTGTGATACAAGTTAAAATTAATAAATTTTAATAAAAGGGATAGGAAATCTTCTTCATTTTTTCTTACATTTTTTGACTGATCTGGCAATTTAATAAAGCAGCTCATTTTGATTTAAGAAAATAGTTTGTTCTAAATAACAGCTCATCTCATTTTTTAATAATAAATGGCGTAATTTACTGTCAGAAGACACTAAAAATACTCTGCAAACACTGTCAAATAGAATGACCCTAACCTCCAGAAGTCTGGAAACTGTTGTTAGCATACAAAGCTGTGTTCATTAAAGTATTTTTTTATACTTGCCTGGAGTACTAGTATATATAATACTCATCCATGGAACAATAAAGAATTTAGTTAACAACTTTTGTTAAATTGAAACAATATGCATATAAAAAATTGCTCACTCAGTCAAAGAAATACAAACAACCACTTCCAGAAACTGGCATTTCAGTCATACTTGGGAGTTTAAAGCTTGGAAACTCTTGCAGGCATCTTCATCTGCAATGCTATTCTGTGCTAATAGTTTGGCTCTGGTTTACTTAAGCAGATCTGCTCAGGGTGAAGAACTGATTGCCCCTGATTTTCATTACCTATAGTATATGTGAAGCAAGGGAGTACTGAATGTGAACAGCATCAGCAGAATCGTATTGGTATTTTAAAACAGACTATGGTGAAAAGTATGGAAACTTTTTTTACTGCATGCAGCATATTTTGCCATTCCATCATAGTCAGCTGTATATCCTCTTTCCACTTGTTTTTTTAAAGATTTGGTAAAAATACAAATAGAGAATATGGAAGAATCCTTTCTTGTCTATCTCCCATTAAAATAACAAGCCCTTGAAAAAGAATAATTAAAAGAAACCTGAGAGTGTAAAAAAGTTAAAAGGGAAGTTTTGTCAGAGTAGATCAAACATTGTTGCATCTTGCTTCTTGTAAGAGATCTGTAGCCTCTTCGGTGAGAGCTGCTGTCTTTCAAGTTACAGCCTCTGTTATCCTATCCTTCACACAGGCTTTGCTTCATAACCAGCCTCCTAGGACACTGTTTGGCGATCATTAATACTATATAATCTCTTGATATTAATAGCGCTTGCTAGCTTGCTGTCTCATTGATTCTAGCCTGTAATGATACTTACATATATTTCTTTGCAATACGTAAGTGAATATCAAATCACTGAAAAGAGTGAACACCTTAAGAAGAGCTGCACGTCCAACTTACAAGAGACAACCAACCACTTCTGCCAAGCCATCACCTCCCTTGCCTTTAAATCCCTTCCAGAAGGGTTTTCTTCCACAAAAAATGCAATGGTAACATTGACAGTTGACAACAAGAAATAAATTCTGGTGATATCCTCTCGGTTTGCCTATTCTGTGTCTTCTGAAGACAATAAACTCTTGCAGGAGAAGCACAAATGATGTTTGGGGCCTTCTCTGAATATGCTGTTAGAGCTTAATAACTTCCGACAAGAACAGAAGAGAACTTCAATCTGTTAGAGGGGTGAAAGATGGAGCTGGCAAAACTGAATGACACAAAAGTTGTGAAGTTCAGCAATCCCCGTGAAAATAAACAGCTCTCAGGAAGTACTAAGTGCTGTTTCCAGAAATTAGTACTGTTAGACTACACCAACATAACAGCAATCTAAGTTCCTTTAGGTCAGCAATAAACAGAGACCAGACTCTCGAATAAATCAAACTAATGTTAGCAGAACAGAAACTGGTGTCAACAGAAGCAGAGCTGCATGCATTTCTTTGCAACGGCAGAGATCTGTGAGGCCTGGGGATAAGACAGACAATTTCTTGGAAATGGCAACAATAAAGAGAGCTTCAGCCAAGAGTGGGTAGATTTTGTAACCTATCAGAAACAGGACTCTGCGCTCTCCCCTGATTTTCTTTGCAAACTGCATTACAGTGTAATGGATCAAAGTCTCCGCTGCACTGTAGCTTCACTCACCCAGAAATATGAGGGTCACTTCCATGCCAGTACAAGTCCCAACTACTGCAGAGCCAAGAGCTGCTTTAAAAGCCTGACAACTTCCAAAAGCTTGTCAGGAGCAAGGCTGGCTGCAGCAAAACACGCCTCCTCCTCTGTGGAACAACATGGGTGCAGCTATGCCATCGAGCTCAGTTTGAAATTCAGTAACCTAAATACAGTTTGGAAAGGGCATCGGTCTTTCTGAGCATTCAGACCACTCGAAGAGATGTGTCTCTACTACACTAAAACATTGCATCAGTGAATGAATGATCCCAGAGGAAAAAGGGAAGGAAACAATGCTGCCTTCTGCACACACATGCCTCTCCCATCAAAAAAGACAAACACATTTACGTTCACTTCTGCAGAGCTTAGGTTTCCACGCTTTTTTTCGCTACGCTTTCAAATATTTAATACCTTTTAAGCACTTTCAGCTAGAGAGTTAAAAAATGTTTTCACTCTTCTGCTGTAACTTAATTAGCGTATAAGTGTTGCCTTGACGGCCCTGAAGAATGAAGTTTCCTCATCCCCAGAACAGGTACAACAGTCAACGCTGCATTTTTTTCCACATTGCCTTACCAATAAATCCTAGCTGTTCCTCAAACAGAGTACTTCCAGGAGCGAAAGGACAGTTTAATCTCCGTGTCCATTCAGTTTTGGGCCTCTGCAAAGAGACTGCCAAAAAAGTTGCCAATTAGTGCTAATTGTAGAGAAGGTTTTTGTGATGTGCACCCTTGTCCACTGAAAATTGGATTGCAACTATCAAACTCATTTCCAACGCTGCTGATATATTTTATTCAGGTCACCAGCACTTCTGCAGTTAGCCTCTTTTAAAATAGTGTCATTTTAGTCTGATCATACATGAAGAGAACAGAGGTTGAAGACTCATCGTTATATTTCACTCTCTTTTCTCTCAATGTGGTAGATTTATTTAGGGGTGGTGGGGGTGGTGGTGTTGTGTTAGTTGAATTTTCTCAACCACAATACACAAATACAAAACAAGACTTCAAGATCCTTTCGGTTCTCATGTGGTTATGTAATAATACATTAATATAAAAGATTTCCATTTTTAGACATCAAACCCCTGACAGATGTTTTTGGATCTAGTTGCATTTAGTTAGTCTCCATTATTATGGCACACTTTGATCTGGAGCATTCCTTGTCTGTGATCAAATGTAAAATGAATTCAGATTCATTCCCTTTCATCTCATGCGAGCAAGACGTGTGAACCATTTACTTAGCCCTGCGACTCTGTATGATGAGCATTGTCTTTTTCACTGGTTCCTGGTGGGATTTTTTTCTTTTTCTGGTAGATGAACCAGCTCTTTTATATGATCTTACAAAAGACACCGGCAGAATGTCACTTCACATTTGTCAAGAGCAAGCCCCACAATCTCTTTAACAAGTAATTTTTTACAATGTCTTGCAGGAGATTTTTGCAAACTGATATTAATTAGCCCAGAAAAAAAAGATAGCAATTAAGGCATCAAAACTGTCTTCAGAAAATCTGAAAGGTTTTACTCAACCCTGGAGAGGTAGATATTATGAAGGCTAACACTACAAAAGACTCCTTAACTCACCTCCTTATAACTAAGCATTGTAGTAGTCAGACAAGAAAGATTGCCCTTGTTTAAGCGTCTTTGCTGCCATTATTAAAGCTCAACAGAGTGTGCTGAAAGAGGTTTTCAGTAATATTAGTTTCTTTGTTTTCACAGATTTACACCATATCATTGTCATAGCTGTATGCATTTCCTATACCTATATGTGGTTACTACATGGAATATGGAAAAGGCAAATAGGTAAAACAAAAATACTCTTCTCCTCACATTTTTACCATCAGTTGTTTAAAATAAAGCTATATGTGTTGAACATCATATGTCAACCATTTAAGTTCTGAGCTCTCAACTTGCCCATAATCTTTTCCTTAACCTATGAGAACAACTAATGTTCATACAAGCTTTGAAGAACAGGTTCTTACATACTTATTTTGTACATATGATTTTCTTTACCCATTTATTTGCCAACTATTTTATAATTTATAACTTATTTTATAACTTATTAATTTACAGCTATGTTATGCCTTACACCACTGTACTTAAAAGTGAGATACTATCATGGACTGCAATCCCACAAGCATATGAGTGTGCATGTCACTTCAGCAATTTAAATAGCCCCTTACACAACATAAGGGATGTCTGCACAGCGCTCGCAGGAGAGACATCTTCAGAGGGAACAGGATAGTTTCAAATTTGTGGTCCTAGGTGCTGCTAGCAGTTCAGCTTTGGCCGAGATTCATCTCAATAGCCAAACCCCAGCCTGGCACTGTGGACTTCCCTGGAGTGTTCGGTTACGTCTTTTCCAGATTTGTCTCACAAAGATTTTCAGCCTCCTCCAGCATGGGCTGTCAGTCCGGTCCCCAATTCCTCAGTGCTGCCTTGAAACGGGTGTGCTCTGCCAGACCTGTCGAGCATCGATGGTGTGAATGAAAGCGCCCATGCCTGCCCTCCCCGGTTCATACTCACAGGGTGGACTACAGGCATTTGGGCTGGAGCTCCTAAACTGAGGTTTAGATGACCCTAAGCTGTTGGATTTGTATTTTGCACTTCTAGGATTGAGATATGTCAATATGGCAAATATCTACCAAAATGGAGTCTAATTTCAACTTTAAGATACGTTTTTTGTCCAAATTATTAACCCGTAACTTAGAAGTGTCAAATAAAAATGCTGACCTTCTTGCTAACGACAGCAGTTATTTACTTGAACATCTGGGCAACGTTTTAGTTTTAATTTAACTCCCAAACCATGTATATGATATTGTTGGTTGGTTTTATTGTCAGTTTAGTGCGTTTGAACCACTTCTTCAGAGAAAGCTACTTTTATGCCGTATTATATTGTCAGTTAGAAAGGCGAAGCAAAGTTTATGAAATTCTGTGGAAAGGTCAGTGAAACCAATAATTGCTGAATCGACCCAGTACAAAACGCATGTCTAAGGCTAATGTCATCTTTTCAGCCTCTCTTAAGTCCGAGTGGGGACTGCTTCTGGAAGGATGGAGAAATTTCTGATCAGTCTTTTAGAGTGAAAAGATTTAAAAAGCAAGTGTCGCAGCTGGTTGGACCACAAAAGCAGAGGCCATAGTTGCACTGTGCGGGTGAAGAAACAGTTTCTCTAAATAGATTACTAAATAGTGAATGGTGAATTTAGTTTCACAAGCAGAAACATAAAAATATTATAAGCTAACAGTTGCTGTTCTTTGATTTTCTTGGAAAGCACTAACAAATTAAACTTCTAGTGTGAGTGGGAAGAGACAATAATGATGCAGAATTAAGTAAAGTTTTGAAAATTTGCTGGTTTTAAAAATAGATGGTTAAAAATACAATATGAAAGAGCTGATAAAATCACCTTTTTTATCTGCCATGGTACAAGAAAGCACTCACAGTGCATCATTGTTGCTCAGCCGAGGTAGAAATTTATCAAGCCGTGGTAGCTGAGTCCTTTGCAAATGCATGGGTTTCTGGTGTATGTCCAAGGCAAAACTGTATTTTCACTTTCTTACTACTTTATAAAACTTTCTTTCGTTTTGGCAGAAATTCAACTCAGTGGATTTTTCTGCACAAGCTAAGCTTTTGGAAGGGACACTGAACAACACACATTATGTTGTAGGGTAGTATGCAGATATTACTTATGGCAACACTTAAAGGTAAAGGAATAAAATGATCCATGTGGTATGACCTGAAGATCTTATTGGCACATGACTGAAATACCTTTCATAATTCCTTTTTTCCTTCAGTCATGTGAGCTGGTATAAAGCCCAAATTCATGCTGGCAAAATCTTAATATCACAGAAACCTTAATCTTTTTTTTTAAACTTATCATTGTCTTTTTAGCCATTTTCTGTTGGAATGCAAATTCTCTATGTGCAACACCGTCCATCATTTCTATTTGCTTTCTGATCAGCTTAAAGTCCTTGACTGATTTTATTCTTCAAAGTTTTTCTGTCTCTAGGGTGGTGTTTACAAGCAATTATTATTAATATTTGTTCTATACTGCCTCTGGATGGCAGTAAAGAGGCTGATGTTAGAGGGAATTTTTCACACGCGATATTTGTATGCTGCATTGTGTTGTACACTACATCAGGCACTTTGAATTCCCAGATGTTACAGTTCTGGGATAATAAGAAGGCAGGGAATCTCAGTCTCAAACTGAAGTGTTCCAGTCTTCAAGAAACATTTGTGACCTCAATTTTCTCTCAATAAATCACAACCTTTCTGGCTTGCACACAATTCTGCAGGTTACAGCCAAATAATTTAATGCCATTTGAAATCATTTCAATGTCATGCATGCTTTCTACAGCAGTACACAAGCAGAATAAGTGGAAACAATATGAAAATTGGCCCCTGAAAAGGTGCATATGCCTGCTATATCGTACTGCTTAGGGAACCGATGGGATATTTCAAAGGCCAAATTAATGGTCCAAAAGAAACAATCGTTTAAATTAAAAATTAATTCTGCATCTTGAATAGCATTACATCCTGGAGAAATGAATACACAAAGGCTACTTTGCAGCTGTGGAAAAGATTGCAAATAGTTTTGTTCTGCCAACAACTGCCAGCCAGAAAGGGCACGCCACGTTACGGTTTGCTGTTCTGTACGGCCATAGTTATATTTTCTGTACATAACAGTAAAGCGTTATGCCCTTGTAGACAAATTTCATTCAAAATAGAAGGGCCCACAGAGGGCCCATAGTTTCATCGCATAAAGGGTGATAAGAAGAACTGTGGTTCAGGCGGACAAGGGGCCTTTTGGTGCTCATGAGCATATTGGAATTATTTGCTATTTTCTTTCAGTTGCAGGATGTTGGGATTTCCCCTTCCTTGCGTTTAGGGGGGAAGAAAAAAGTTCAGCGATTGTCGAGCGTTACCAGTGCAACCAAGGAGACCCCCAGAGACCAGCAGGGCTGTTGTTGAGCCTAGAAACAGTGATGTGCGCAGCTTCTTTGGAGATGCCCTCGAGAGGCCGTGCCAAAAGGCCTCCCCAAAGGGCCTCTCGGGGATCCACCTGGGCATGCAGTGCTCTTGAAGAGATGGGCTGTAGCAGACAAGCATCTTATGGTTGTATGTTATAAATCTCTAACAGCAAACCTCTGTTCCTGAAGGGGTGATGCGTCAGTTACTGCCAGAGTAATTGTCCGATGGCGTCAGGCATCCACGCATCCACTACACTGCGCAGGGTAGCGATCCCAAGAATGGTTTGAGATCTTGCTCAGCGTCGGTGTTGAAGTCATTTCTACCCAGGACCATTTGTCACCTTCCTGGAGAGTCTGAATTCATCCAAAGAGCACATCTCAGAGAAACCTCACACTTGGTACAAATTGTATCCAGAACTAGACCTGTCATCTCCTTAGAATTGCTGCCAGGTGACCCTTCATTTCTTCCGTCTGTTGACTTTGTGAGAGTTTGCCTTTTGGAAGAAACTCAAATCTGCAGTGACCAGACTAGGGAGAAATAGATGTAAACTAAAGAAATTCTCTGACACTCATTTTTGCAATTTCATTTGTGTTACTGTGTAATCCCTGGCAGCCATTCTTCAGAATCTTGATAAGGAAGTCCTATGGAAATGGGATATTGTCCCCATCTTCTTTAGTTCTGCACTGGTTTCACCTAAAATCTTTTCCTCTGTGGATGGTGGCACTATTATAACTGCCTATTAGCGTGCCATGCCCATCAACAAATTTGTAGCCTTTCATTTTGAGTTGCAGTGGAATTAAATATTCATCTTTTAACTCTGGTACTCATACATAAAACTGTTCTTCCAGTTGGGATATTTTTAATGGGATATAGTAAGCAGGTTCTCTATAGTCACCTGTGAAGTTTTGTTCATTAGTTTTCAGTGGTTTTGTCTGTCTACTCAGTGATGTGCAAATCTATCAATTGCAGCTTCTGACACAATTTCCAGAATTGTTTTTTTACATAAAAGTTGAGAGTGAATCAAACACATGCAAGTGTTATCAGCTACTCAACCTTCTGAGTTTATTTGCTGTTACTGGTTCCTGCTACAAACCTTGCCAGGACCAGATGTCTTTTAAGTGCTGTTGGAGTGGGATCACTAACTTCCATCCAATATAATATACTTTGGCTATTCCATTTTATTCTTCTGCTGCCACAATGTGGGCAGCAAGATGTCTTTTCTACTGATGCAATGTTCTCACAATAAGAAGGGGAAGAATGAACATACGCCCAGTGTCTACTTATTAGTCACCAAAAATAACAGTACAGGAAAGATGTGACAAGATATCTCATGTTTATATGGGCAAGTTTGTTTTTACTACTGCTGTCATAAAAAGGTGGAAGTTATACCAGAGTCCTACTTGTTTGTCTGTTTTTCCAGTGTTTTAGTCTCCTGCATTTCACTCCTCAGCATTTCAGAGTCTCTTAAGGTTTTCCCTTTCCTCATGGAAGCCGTTACTCTGGTAACAGAATTCAGACAATGAGCTTCCAGGACTGGAACCTCAGATTTGTTCTGAAAGTCGCTAAATAAAGCAGAATATCTCAGGCTCTGATAACTCAAGAATATTTCTTTTACGTGTGCCTATTTCTAGGCAAACAGAAGTGCACTGTTATTCAGGAAAGAAAAAAAGTGGCACACTATGATTCCTCTGTGTGCCTAGCAAGCATGACGATTAGACTAGTCTTGGGTATTTTTCAACAGAAACACTTCAGGATTAAAAGAGCTGTCTTGCTACAGTTTTTATCTTCCACACTTGAAAAGGAAGTGGAAGACATAACTAACTTTGTACCTGTCATACAGGAGCACAGAATTACAACCATTAAAATCATGGGTTTGGATCTTGCTGAAGCACATTCTTCTTCTTAGCGCATGCCTCACATAACCTCTGGCGCATTCAAGGAGGGGTGTGAAAATGGCCTCACGCAGATTGGAAGTACAAACTAATATAGCTCTCTAAAGAATGTACAGCCACATACTTCACTCTCTCTTCACTTTAACACCATTTCTGAGATCCATGCATACTGTAGTAAGTGATATAATAACAAGGTGTTGATGATTTAGCTAAAGACATTTGTGGGAAAAGTATGTTCATCTTATGTTCAGACAAAGTCTCCAACTGTGTTAACAGGGTTTTCTTGTGGGCCACATAGCATACAAATGGTAAGGCTTTAAACTGAGACTTTAAATTAGGTTTGAAGTTCTGGACCAAGATCAAATACAAAAGCACATCGCATTTAAAGTGTAAGACTTCAGACTGACGGTTTAAAATGTGAAGTCCTCATATTTGGACGTGTTTCATGTCTTTGCTACGGATTTCTTGAGTGAAGCTAAGTCAGTCATTTAAATCATGGCATGTTACAGTGTTTTGATCTCTGAAATGAGGATAATGACAACTGTTCATCAGGAAGGTTGTGATGATTAATATTTCACTGAAGCATTTTGAAATCTCCGGATGGAACTTGATATGTAAATATGCAGTATTATTACTGTTGTAGCTGGATAATTTATTTACTCTCAGGGGATGCTACAGTTATAGTTTAGATACCAATTATATCTTAAGTCTTTGTTTACAGTAGCTTTTCTTGATTATCTTGGGCTGCAAACTCACATATCTACCTTAACCCAGAAATTTGAAGGAAAGCCATTCAGCTGTTATCAGAATATTTTAAAAAAATGAGTTCTTTCAGCTGTTAGAGAAATTGAGCAGGAGTATTCGGCACTTGGCTTCTAGTATGCATGTGCAGTAATCATCACCATGAACTGCTGCTCTGTTAAAAATAGTTCAAGATCCAAATTCAGTTATCTATTTCATAAAGAAGAAGTATACTCTCCTTACCTAAAGGGATGGAAAATATAACACACATGCATATACATTTGGATAACTAAAAATACATGGGCACCTGCTATGGGAATATATTAAAAACTTAAGGGTAACAGTGAAATAAATAAGGTACAAATAAGATACGCTAAATCTTTCATACAGTGGATTCCAAACTACAGCTGTTGTGAGAGCCAGCAGTCCTAAATCTTGATCCTCTGGCTGCTTTGCCCCAGCCCATCCATAGGGTGTGCTACCCTTAGGATTTTCCTTAGAGGGCCAGTACCTCTCTGTCTACGGATGTCTTGGCACTATACTATTTTTGCTCCAACTTTCTAGAAGTGGAAAGGAAGCATGGTCAGAGCAGGGCTGTGATTTGGCATCCTTAAACGATGCCTTTGCCGGCACCTACAACTTTGCCTGAGGCACAACAGTTCTGAGTTACCCCCAGGTTGTATTTGGGACCAAGCATTCCCCCCCCCTCAGCCTCAGCCTTGTGGAGCTCAAAGAGGAGCATATAATTATTTTGGCTCTCATCCCCTTGTCTTTTTTCCAGAGTACCTTAGCTGTACCAGAAAATCTTGTTTCCACAAACTTTTGTCTAGAAGTGTAGTAAGGATAATATTCGCTGTGGGTCCGGTCCTAAATTATGGAGAATTGTATCTGTATGCCACTGACACAGGTGAGCCATAGTTTTTCCCCACTTAAGTCAGTAAGATTATGCAGTTTTATCCAGCTGGAATCGGAGGGAGTGCCTTGAAAAATATTCTTCACCCCTGTTGCTGATCTTACATATTCAGTTTCTTTTTAGTAATCAAAGATATCCAGACTAACTTTTGTGTACATGAAATCAGAATGGGATTATAGATCATAATTTTTGTGTTAAAAAGTTACTACAGAGAAATTCAGTATGTTTACTGCCAAGTATTGCTGAATGTGGCTGCTGTAAGCCAGATGATTTACATACTGGCAGGTGAAATTTTGTCCACGAATTCTAAAACTCGATTTGGCCAGAAGTCTAATTTCCAGTTGTATAGACAAGGATAAATGTGCTCCCGTAGCTTGCTTGTTTTAAGGGACGGGGATTTTCAAATAAGGGGATTTTTACCATGAAAAAAATAAAAACTTTTTTGGCTTATATTCTCAAGTTGTTTCTGCATCACAAGCTGTAACAATGTAAGTTTGCTCACTAGTGTGGTCTTTTGTTCACACGTCCTCCATCTACTGTGTTGCTTTGGTAAGGTCTTGGCAGAGGAAGGTCAGTCTCAGCAGTCAGACACTGAGGTACTGAGGCTGATGGACACAGCTTTCAGTGTCTTGGTCTTGACAGATCATGTCAGCCTCCTGGTTTGTGGAGATAAAAAAGAGACAGGTCTGGCTTTTATGTCCAGAAGTGGGAAAGAACCAGCTAGCACACGTTTAAGAAAATAATACAGACAGCCATGTCTTATTCTTTTTTTTCCTAAAGCATCTGTAAGTATAAAGTTCCAAAGTATCAAATACTTATTTACTTACTTTCCAGTAATTTAAATAGCTATGGTAGGCAGGACTTTTATGATTGCTTAGAATTGAGATTGTACGTGGCAACTTTTGTAGGATCCTGTTGTCATTATTCATAACTTTACCAGCCTTTGGGTTGATTATATTTGAAAAATGACAGATAAAACAATGTAGCCATCTCTGATAAATAGATTATAGAAATAGTAAGTTATTTTGTACTTGCTGAAAAAATGCTGCTCACCTAAAAGGAAGTTTCTTGGAGCAAAGACATGGTATATATGATAGTGGACTGGCCTTTGCATCCTCCCAGATTTTGGCAAATTATAAACCTCTGGAAATTCAGGTTGCACTAGATGCTTCCACAATTCACAAGCTAGATCCTCTATAGGTTTTCTCCAAATGGAATTTGCTTTATTGCCTTGCAGCTTCTGTGCTGATCAGATTGTGTATACACCATCCTCGCTTCTCCTAAAAGAATACCAGATGACTCCTCCTGGCACTTGGTTGCACTGTAATAACAGTGCAAAATAATAAATAAGTTGGAAAAAGCTCTATTTTTTTTTAAACAGAAAAAAAAATCATATCTGTTAGGAGTTACCAATTTAAATTGGAATGTCTGTAAAGAATTCTCTCCTCACCACAGGGAGATTTTTTCCCAGCGCAGGTCTCTACTCCACTCGGCTGTGCAAACCCCCGGCAGGCTGGTGTGGGGTGACACTGTTTGGGTCTGCTCCTTGCAGCAAGCAGTGGCTGGCTCAGTATTTGTCTAGCAAACTGGGTTCAATCAAGTTAAATAGTTATATCCTCTGTCACAGAGATCAGAGACCTGTTGCATGAGCACACATATAGGGAATGCTGGTTGATACCCGTTGCCACCATCTCTCTCTTACGGTTCGAAGGCCTTACAAGTCAACAGCAGTTTTTTTCCAGTCATTCATAAACCTCAGCATCCAGCATAGACCTCCTACGGGCTCAGCTGAATGTCAAAAAAGGTGCCTAAGGCCACACACTGCCAGGGATGACAAAAGTCTGTGTTAGGGAGTCTGAAAGGCATCGGAGCATAGGAGGCAGCGTCTCTGAAGTGCCAAAGGAGTGGTCCCCAATGGCAGCATAGTTCCAGGTTCGGCACTGGCAGCTCCAGAGAACCCCAGCTCTCTGGAGCTCTTCCTCTGGCTCTTCTCTGAAATTCTTCCTCCTTTCCCTTCCCTCCTTTGCCCTTTCCCGAGACACGAGTGAACTTTCTCCTGATTTTTCAGGCAGCAAAATTCAATTTTGCTTCACAATGTTAAGAAGCTTTGAGCTGCCTTTGACTTCATTCCAAGAGAACCAGGAAAATAAATAAAGCAAGCAAATGAGAATAAAGCACATTCCATTAATTAAATATTTAGTCACACTTTAAGAAGCTGAGTACTTGTCATGAATGCTGTTGTGCATTTCTGTTAATATATTTTAACACTACTGGATGTTAATGAAAACTAGCTTTAGTATGTTTGGTGGTCATAAGTGAAAAAAAATAGTTTGTATAATTTCATCTTTCCTACAGTGCTGCAAGTAATGTTGTGTCTTACATAAGCTTTTATTGTAAATCAAAATGACAACAAATAGCTCTTTTTAAATAAGAGATGTACTTTAATAACTTATAGCACCTTTGAAAGCACATTTTAAGCAAGTGTAAAGTTATGTTCTGGCATTTCTTCAGGACATTTTATTTCTTTTTGACAGCGTTTTATTTTACAGAAGTGTAAAAGAAGTGACAGGTTATTGTGTATGTAATCATGGCTAATTTTTAACTTCAAAAACTTCTCTGTGATCTTAAAAGCTTTTAATTTGTTCATAGGCACAGGTTTGTACAAGCCCTGTGCAACATCTGTATGCCGTTCTAACAAACAGCTATAGTGGTAGCCCTCCCTCCCAAAAAGTTTAATTAGATTTGAAAAGTGGCTTAGGCTCTTGTATGACTTTGACATGCACAGACACCATCGCAAATGTTCACACTTTGAACCTGGTACTGCAAGGTGTTCCAGCTTTCAGGCAAAAATGTGACGTCCCCAAATCCTGCTGAGATCGGTGGGTTTCAAGGTCTGCAGCATCTCCGAAGATATGGTCAATGTTTTGTTCAACTGGAAATATCTGGGAACACAGATGTCTGTGGCAAATCTCTCATGCACTTTGATGAACCTAGGAATTTTGAGTCACGGTGCTCAAATACTTAGCTGATACTTCAATGATATTAGAGATCAAGAAAATAGAAAAAACATAGTTGTATAGGCCCTTGATCCCATCATAGACATCATCGCAGTTGAAATACATTGTAATGTTTATATATTGTCATGTGAACCAAGTAATTTACATTTCACTCAACACGGATAACTAAAGAAGACTAAAATTAACCATATTCATCAGTAATTTTTTTAACTCTGTAGTCAGTTTAATGACATTTAAAGAAGCCCTATAACTACTCCAGAGTAGTTTAGAATTTATTAAAATATAATCTTCTTAAAATACTCATTTTTGGAAACTGGTATTAAATTCCATTCCTTCAAAAAATCTCGAACTAATAAAACTTGTCCTCTGTTTTTAATATTTAAACCAGTAGAATTTCTGTAGATAGTTCTTGATGTACATATATTAAGAATTACATTTACTTCCTAATAGCCTATGTAGCACCTTTGTAAAAGCCTGAAACACATCTATTTCTAAAATTTATATTAGAAGTAACTGTAAGGTAGTTAGCAAGGACAGAGTTAATTTTGAAACAACGATTGAAATTTAATGCTTCAGTGAAACGATACCTGCTTATGTTAACTGGTAAATTCATTGCTATTCGTGTTCAAGCAGAAATTCATTATTACTCTGAAAAACATGTCAATGCTTTTAGGATTATTTCGCACTTAATTCAATCCTGTTGCCCTTAATGTTAGTTGCAGAAGTGCTGCCGATGTCGCCAGGAGCAGCACTGAGCCTGTGAAGTTTCTTCTTGTGCGACTGGATTCGTCCCAATTCCAAGTCCAGAGCAAGGGGTGAGGCTTACAGTAATGCTTATTTATAGTTCCTGCTCGCTCTGGGAAGCACAAGCAGGGAGTGAAATGGGATATGTCTGTTCAGTTAGGTGACCGGGAACCCTTAGAGGAGACAAAAAGCAAGCACCGCCTCGGCTGTCAAGAGAGGGATGCAGTATTGCCTGGGAGCCCAGCAAGCCACCAGAAAGGAGGTGGGGGCTCCTTGCAGTCCTCGCCTGTGAGTTCTAAAGTGCTTCCCTTGAACATACAGGAGAACATACAAGAGCAGGACAAGGAGTCCTTGGGTTTGTTGTGCCTGTTGGAATCAGCTGCCCCCGGCATAAACAGTTCCATGTCACTCCTTTGTCTTGATCTCTAAGGACACAGAGCTTTCAAAATGCCAGCTGGAGTTTTTCAGGGCAAAAACACCTCCGAGTATTTCCTTCCGTAAGTGCTCCTGGCTCCTTCACTTTGCGCAAAGTGCATGCATTGCTTTCATGTACCTGAGAATTTGGAAAGAAATGTTTGCTGCGTTTAGTCCTCTCTGCCCTCCTGCTTAATAAAGGCAGGAGAAGTATCCTGTGGTCCTGCCTGGCCTCCTGCCCTCTTGTCTCTGATGCCGGCCACAGGCCAGTGGCTCTGTGTCTGCTTTTCACCTCCACCCTGATGCCAATGCACCTTACCGGGCTTCTCTCAGGTCACTGGGGTAACCACCACGAGAAGGTGATCTTCCCTCTCATCTCCTTCCAGGCTGTTTTCTTGGCAAGAACCCACGTTGAGTACATGACATTTGGTCTACTTTTACTTTTAAACCTCTTGTAAGAGGACACCATTTTCTAGTTAATTGGACACAATTTTCTAACTTTAGGACCTTCCCATTCATTTAAATTTGAAGCTTGCTGCTGCTGCTGATGCCATTTTTATGACATCCACTTACATGACAAGTATATAAACTGAAGTCCACAGTATTTAACACAATAATACTACCTAGCAGATAATCTCATTTAAAAAGAAATCTAACATAGTTTATTTTTTTTCATAAAAGTTCTGTGGGTTTTGTTGTTTGGTTTTTTTTTATTTTGATGGTTTACACATATCTAAAACCATTAAGATAAAAAAATACACTGTCTGTGGTGAAAGTAGCTAGCAAGTTTTCAGAAACTGGAAAATTTTATAACAGAAAACTAGGGGGAATAAGTTGAACAAAGCTGAAGCAACATGATCCATAATACTACACCGACAGAACTGTCTTCTATACGTGTGATGGACAGTTCTTATTCTTAATTACGAGACTATAAGAGGTCTTCCTAATTTATTCAGATTTAGTACATCAAGCAAGGAATGTATCTGTTGCCCTGTGGGCTTTTTCCTGTGGTTGTAGAGATGAAGTTCTAGCTATTTTATCACTTATTCGAAGGAATGACCTGAGTAAGGCAGATTTCTGATTGTCTATCAGTCTGTCACAGTCAGTCTTTGCAGCTAATAGTTTTCCTCTCTAAGACACTGGAGTAAAGTTACAGATAATTATATTTAAGTGTCCGTCTGCAAAGCGTTAGGTGTCTGCCTGGAAATGGCAATGAAGAGCCACGAGACAAAGCCGGCTGGGTTCACTCACTCACTTGCATATGGTGCAATTCACAGAAAAGTTTGGTCCTGGGTGTTCTCTCATTGTGGAAGGAGATCATTATTTTCCAAAGAGACAGTAATAGACACAGTAATAATTGTAGCATTATGTAAGCAACACGAGTTAGTTTCTACTTCCAGACAGATAATGTGCTTGCCATATTTCTGAGTGAGTCTTTTACTACGCCTGAAGTATCAAGCATTACTGAATGCAGACAAGAGCATATTGTTAGGGCATTCGCTAATGCAAGCTATGTGTGTCCAAGCAGATTGCTAAAATCTGTAGGCAAAATTTCAATGTATTATCAAAAATTATCTTTTAGCAACTAGGGAACATAATTCTCCCTAGCATGCTTTTGAGAAAATTGGAGGCAAAATGTTTCAAAATCAGAAAGATTGTATCTAATGTCCACAAGTTTCGAGTATAAAAAAACATCTAATACTAAACATAGTTTACAGCCTTGAGTCAGCTACAAGAAAAATGTGTGTGCGTGTATTTGTTAAATATCAGCAAAATCCTTTAGAAACAGAAGTTTAAAGGAACTTCATTGTTGAAAACAAAGTTATATTTTTTAGAAAATATTTTTTAGAACTCTTACAGGTATATCTACTGCATTTAAAAAATCTCTTTCTTTGTAAGAATATGTACTGAATATGTGTCTTAGCAAATGAACTGCAAGAAAGGAGAAAAAAACCCCATAAGCTCTATAAATGAAAATATTGTTTAGAAAAGGGGAATAACAGAGCACATGACATTACGTCATCAAAGAAATATGATTGCATATTTTAAAGTAACATTTTCTTACTGCTGGCATGGAGAGCAATGCATGTAGGAAGAAGAGAGTAACCAGCACGGTCATTTGTGGCAATCTGAGAGCAGAGAAATTTGCAGGCACAGAGGGTGTGCACATACAGACACACTAAGTCTAACGACAGGAGGATGACACAGTAATGAACATTTGACAGTATCTCTACAGTTGTTTTAAAGAGCAAATTATAGATTATTAAAAAAAAAAAACAAAAACCCTAAGGAAAGTAAGCAAACAACACAGATATGTATAGTGACTTAAACTTATGAATTAAGATAGCTCCCTCACTTATATGCTTTTGAGTCACCATAACTAGTTAAATTATTTGTGAAATGACTCACTAAAATGCATGTTAGGGAGGAATGGTGTTTTTCTCTATTTAGCATTAATCCTTCTGATGAGGCTGATTTGCTTTTTATGAACAGCCTGACTGATGCCACCACCTGCTAACTTGGGATCATTGTATCAGATTATTTCCTTCTACCACCTGCTGTACAGAATAGAGCTGGCATTCAGCTGATGTTTTTACATACTGGTGACAAGATTGTAACTGTTTCTGTAACCTGTATTTTAATCTAGGTGTTTCCCCCGGAATATTCTGCTAATTTTAGCTAGTTCAAAATACTGCAGTTATGAATTAAAAAATTCAGAATCTGATGACTTGGGTTTTAAAAATTGTGCTTTCCTTACTCGTAATTTAGTTTGGTTCCCTACCAAATCTAAATGCTGAATTCACTTTAGATCTTTTCCTTTTTTTTTTACTCAATTTGTACTTGTTTTGTATAGAGTTAATTGGCAATAAGATGCCAAACCATGGAGGATGGCATAACATATGTATAAAATAAAATGTAGACGGTCCATGTGATCTAGAAACAGAAAAAGGCGGCCATTCAGAAATTACCGTAACTACTCTTTTTGCTCAAAGAGAAACAAGGCAGAGCCACATATAATTTCTCCCTGCAAGCACTGACTTGATGTGTCCAGTCTTAAAGAACGGCTAATTTCCAGGTAACTTGCTATATACACTTATCCATAGTTCCATCCAGCAGTTTGCTGGAGGAAGCATGCATGTGAGCAAAGCACATTTCCCCGTCAGCAAACTGGGTGCCACTGAAGTCCCTTTCAGGCCTTGTCGTGGTTTTGGCCAGACTGGCCAATCAGAACGACAGAGACAGATGTCCGTCCCGAGAGGAAGAGATAAGGAGATTTACGAGTTTAGAAAAAGAACTAAACTACTTCAATGAAAATAATAATAAATAAGGAGATAAGAAATAATAAGAAAATAAAAAATATATACAATATATACAAAACTGTATCCAGCCTCCAGGATCATGATCACGTCACCAGCAGACACAGGGAAAGTCCCAGACTGGAGTCAGCGACGGACAGGAGCTGAATTCCGGAACTAGAGTCAGGAGTGCTCGGATCGCGATCGAAGGCAGACGAACAGACAGGGTCCTCCTCAAATGTCGGCCATTGAAGAAAAAGAGCAAGCCACTTGCCCCTTTGATCCCTTAGCTTTTATACTGAGGGTGATGCAGATGGGATGGAATACCCTGTTGGTCAGTTTTGGGTCACCTGTCCTGTCCGCTCCTCCCTGCAGGTTGGGACCCCTCTACACTTCTCCACTTCCGACTCCCTAACGGGGCAAATAGCGAAGTTGGCTGACCTTGGTTGTTATAGCAATAAGTATAAGCAAGAGCCTCTGTGCATACCATTCCTTGGTATAATCAGGTCTTATCACTCTGAGGGTGAACAATTTCTGAACAATATGCTGTTAATTTCAGAGTTTAGTCAGTTAGAAGAGGCCCAGCTAAAAAATAATATTACAAATCAGAAAATTGGTTCTGTTTTACCTCAAAACAGGACAGGCCTCTAGGTAATTCTCTGAGTAGGGAACGGTCTTACAATTTTATTGAGTATAGAATAAAAGTGCACATTATTGTCTCAAAGTGTCATGAAAGAGCTTATCATTATGCACGTGTGGGAGAGTAACGTTAAAATTACAGTGGAACTACTTAGGGTTTCTCATTCTTTAGTAACAAATGCGTTATTGAATACAGAAGCTTAAGATCTTTCTGGTTTTGGAAATGAAAATGTTTAAAAGAGGAGGGAACTAGCCTTAGGAAGAAAAAAGAGGGAATGAAAGTGTCTTATTGGCTCAAATTCAAAGTACTTTTATTCAAAGTACTACTATTCAAATATTGTCCATTTTGTGACTCTCCAAGGTCTTAAATTAAATGACCTGATGATTTTGCTTCAGGGCTTAGCAAACATGGTCTACAACCCAATACTCGTTGCTTGGCAGGAACGTCTTTGGATTGTCAATAATAGTTATTTGGATTTTGCTAGTAACATTAAAGTTTGTGTCCCAGGTTACAGAAAGCCCAAACACTCTCTCTGAATGCTGGTTTTAGTCAAATGCCTCAGGTTTGTACCTCTCACTTGCTGGAATTGATTTTATAAGTCCTATATTAAGTGGAACAGTAGTGTCTCAGGAAAATATTGTAAGCTTGTATTAAATGAGTTTTTTTAAGCACTGAGGGAAGCATCCTTGTACTTCTATAACAAAATCCCACAATTTACAAATTTAGTACAGTTGGTGACCTGTCCATTCAGCAGTCTTATCTTCAAATTTGTTCAGGAACATAAATATTCACAGCAAGTATCTTGGGTCCTGCTTGGCGCTATATAAAGTTATTACCTTTTCGTTCAGTGGCTGACCCAAATTTTTATTTTAATTCCTTTGTTCAGACCTAATCTAAAAATTTCCCCAAAGTTCCTGACTAGAGAACACAAAAGGGAAAACTGGAAAAGCTTCCACTTTGATGCCATGTCTTTCAAGCTACCAAAAGTAAAGCAGAGGAGATTATTCCAGTGATAAGGGAAGAAGTTCTGCCCAGTAACCCCGGCTTAGAGACCTCAACAACAATGATGCGAGATCCTTGAGTTTATTTTCTGTTCCTGCCTTAATGAGATACGAAACCATGCAACAGAAAGCTGATCTAACTGCTATACTGTAACAAATTTTCCGCTAGGGAAATGGAAAGTATGTAATATATAGTGGAACATCGTCAAGAAAATGGGTAACAAGCATCCCCAGCTTACTCTACTGAACAGCTAATGGAAACACAAGATCAAATCTCCTTTGGAAGAAATAGGATTAAACATGGGTTTTCTCCTGCATTAATTCAGTAACTGCTGGTTGGGATAGAACAACTCTCTTCCTTCATTAGTTTTGTAAATCTAAACCTAAATTCAGCCAAAATCATCTAGTGAATTGGGATTTATTTATCAAAATAAAAATTTTGCCGCCATCTCCTTGAAGATGTAATCAATTAATCCAGTTAGGGCATCACTACTTTCTGGAAAGCGAGCATGTACAATCTGGCTATCAGGAGGTAATCTTTGAGATTCAATAAAGACAAAAGTATAACATTTCCAAGCCTTACAGAATAATGGATTCCAAAGCAGATTGAAAATTTAACAAATTAATTAATTTTGGTAAGTTACGTAGAATTATATAAACTGCATCCAAAAAAGTGTCAAAATAATCATGTCCAAGTAATACATGATTTATCACAGAAAAAAACTCTGAAAAAAAAGAAGCTCAAGGTTCTCCCACCCATAACTTTGAAAGTTGAGCTTATATATACAATAAACACCGTACTTCGCATACAGCTTTGTATTGCTTTGCCATGGAAGCCCTCCTCCATCCTCTGTCTTGGTGGTCGGTTTGGTATTTTTCTTGTGAGTCTCCAAGCTGGGGAAAGTACTGTATGAAGGAAGATTAAAAAAATCGAGCATTTGAAAAAATAGAATGAAGATGGTGGCTTCTGGTGTGCTAATTCAGTGACTGTCAGCTGGCAGAGAGCTGACAACTCTTTTCCTAGAAATTCCTTGCAAGACGTGAAGCATATACTCTCTCCAGGAATAGCCTGTTAATGCTATACCAATTTCACTCTCCTTTTATCTTCAGCAATTGCATAGTCAGAGTTATGAATTCTGATATATGAATGATATTCTAATAATGAATGGGAATATCTTGCCTGGTGAGACACGACAAAGATCCATGAATTTTTGATGTTCCTGCATTTGTATAATGTGACTATAATGTCAGAACAGTGAAATTACTGCAAAACAAGCTCGCACCTCCTCTGAAACACAATGCTGTGATATGAGGATGTCTCGTGATGCTGGTGTTGTGCTCTAAGTAATCTTTTTTTATCACAATATAGAGCCACACCTAGCACAGTGAATGAGGTTGGAATGCTTCTGGATCCTTCTAGTCTTTGTGCAGTTCACTCATACAGACATATACTTTAATACAAATCTCTGTTTTTGAGGAGTTTACTTCCTCCTAAAGCTAGCATTTCTAAGGGGCACAGGATACCACTTTATTGAGGATTTGAGTTAGCACAATTAGGAGCCATTTCACGTACTATTAAGAATTCGATGCTCATATTTTATGACTGCTGTTTGTGTCTTGGAATGTTAGATTTATATTCTCTTGTGGACTAATTTTAGGGTACTGCCCTAAAACTCTGGAAGCTGGTAGCTAGGAGAGTGTTATGTGAGCCAAATTATCCCTG
The DNA here is from genome assembly GCA_013398915.1 of Dromas ardeola. Lineage (NCBI taxonomy): Eukaryota > Metazoa > Chordata > Aves > Charadriiformes > Dromadidae > Dromas > Dromas ardeola. The sequence continues at coordinate 196,151 of VYZM01015628.1, forward strand.
GCATAACTAACAGGGTGGATATGAGAGATGAATTGGGCCCTATGTCTCTTTACTGTAGGGAATACTTTCTCTCGAGCCAAAGTAACAGCTGCAGTGTGCTTGTGACTTTAAAAAAAAAAAGCTTGCTTTTTTGGCAGAGTGAGTGCACATGCCTTTGTCTTCACAGTACAGTAATTCTTATTTTTCTGAATGATTTTGTATCAGTTGCACATGTCAGGTTAGAAGCTTTTTTTTTCCCTCGTGCGCTCTTCTTTTCTTGTGCTGTGACCTACACTTGCCTCCCCTTGAGAGCTGAAATTCCCCTGGCTGATACCACAAGTGCACTCTGCTGATGGAGCACAAAGACGGGGTGAAGTTCAGAGCGGGATTCCTGCCCCAGGGTCAGCAGAAAGCACGGAGCAGTCTGCCAGCTTCTGTCCTGGGACACCGAGCCCCGGTATGGCCGCGGTGCTTGCACAACGCTGGGTGTAATACCTTGTAGCTGGTGTACGCCTCTTCGCTTTCCTTCCCAGGGATTTGTAATGATATCAAAGCGCTTGTCTTCACTTATGATGCAAAGAAATAATTTTAATCAATTGTAAGCTTCTTACATTAGTAGCTATGACTGCCTGGCATATATTTAGTTATATATTTATTGCAAATAATACCACCTTTTGCCAGTAAGTTAGTATTTCACAGACAATACTGCAAAATTTTTCGTATTGAAAATACTTCAGGAGCTAACGGAAGCAAGCTCCAGTTACATGGTATGGTACACAGTACCTTTCAGTCTCTAAGTAAGCCTTACTTCACAGGATAAAATTTGGCAAAAGACTTCATGTTAAGTAATATAAAAGTAGCGAACTTTCAGTTACCTTTGATTAAGGGAAGACTAAATGTGCAGACATTAACCTTAGAGTAAGTCACCATTGTTAAACAACTATTATAGTGTAAATGTATACATACTGTTGGAAAAAAACCCCACTTTTTTTCAGAAGAGATTTTGAATCGGCCTAAGAATGAAAAAGATTATTATATCAAACTGTTAAATCCATTTATAATATAGTTCAAAATGCCTATAGATTCCTACTGGTTTCTATAAAATTTCATTGACTTCACTGCCTTTAAATTCTATGAGTTCATGGGTTCACCTACAGGGTCACCCTGAATTGCTCCCCTGTGCCCTGGTTATTCAGTACCCACACTGCACACACACTAACGTGCTCCTGGGCTCCCTCCGGAGTCATCAGGCTGGCTGAAGGGACACTCAACTCCAGCTCCACCCAGCGAGGGTGGATGAGACCATGCCAGAGCTAGCTTCCCAGCTCACCCAAGAGCATCTCCAGCAGCATCCCTGCTGTCCTCACACCTTCACCCATCTTTACACACTACTCCAATGCTCACAGACCTTCCCATCCTGCTCTCCAGACTAGAGACCTTAGAACTGTGCTATCCAGGGTGGGGTGGTGTGTTTTTTTAACTTCATACTTGACAAGTGATAATTTAATTTCAAATGCCCTTTATTTGGACCCTATGGTCATTTAGCCTCCATTTCCCTCCTGTCGGTGACAATACATTTGAATTTCATTGCAACATATATGCTGTCCTTGTGTACTGTGGGGGGTCTCATGGCTAGATGTTCCCCTCCCCGACCAGTCCCTGGACCTGCAGCAATGGGTTTAGTGTCCTGACAAGAACAGTAAATAAGAAGCCTGAAGGATTGATTTAAATTGTCTTCCACAGGAAAGAAAAATGCCAATATATAATAATAAGGAAGTAAAATATGTACTTCATATAGCCCCCATTTCCAAATAAAATTTGTTCAAAAGTCTTACTTTTTATAACAATTTCACTTACTGGAATGTTGCCTTTGCCTTTTCTCAGCAGCTGGTTTTTATACTGCTACCATTTCCCACTTTGTGATTTTCAGTCAAAACCACTTACAAAAGGCCACTTCAATAAAATGGAGGCAAAAACAAGTTAAAGGATTTAATAGCTAATCTGTGGTAGGTTGTACTGGACCTAAGGAAGAAATTCATTAACTACTCAATGCACATTTTTACAAATCCTACTCTTTTATCCGGTGAGCCTTATCTACTGCAGTGTGTTAAGTGTACAATGCAAATATTTGAATAATCATGACATAATTGCAACCCAGTCTGTCCGTGCAATCCTAGTGAAACCCTGAGGAAGGCAAGTGGTTTCAGTGAGCACAGAATATCCTTGTCTTTCATTCACTTGCAAAGTAATTGGCACAGCACGCTTCATTCCAAACATATCCGCCGAAAGAGATAAGTGAAAAGAATAAACAATGTAAATAGATGAATTTATTTCACTAATGTAGGAGGCATTTTAAAGGCAACTGTTCAGTAGCAAGCTTTAATGTCAGTGGAGATTTAATGAAGTCAGAATACATAACATTGCTGAGAACTGCATTTGCAGATGTAAAACAGCATAGTTCCACTGCCTTAGCTGGAGCTTTCCCAGTCTATAACTTCTTGTCTTGAAAAATCTTATCAAATATTCACAGTTGCTTGTCCTTTCTTCCTTTTCTGTTTCTTTGTAGCCTAAGACTATTTTCTCCCGATTTTTTCCCCCTTACATCTCTGTTCTTTTAGTAGGTCTAATGATTCTCTTCTTCCTCTCCACTTTGGTCTCTCCAGCTTTCTCCAGGAACCCTTTTTCCAGTGTTTCATAAGGTCACAGAATAATCTGGACTGCAAGGGATATCTGGAAGATCATCTAGGCCAACCTCCTGCTCAAAGCAGGGCTGACTTCAAAGTTAGTTCAGGTTGCTCATGGCTTCCTTGTCCAGTTGAGTTTTGAGTATCTACAAGGATGGAGACTGCACAACCACTCTGAGTGCTTGTTCCAGTGCTCAACCCCTCATTTGAATTTTTATTTTTAATATTTCATTATGTATTTTTCCAGTTCTGCTCCTTTAAACAGCTTCCATAATTCTCCAACCTTGTTTCATCCTCGCACCTGCCTCCATCCTTCTAGCCTTAAAATTGTAGCAAACATACTATTTCCATGCTTTCTGAATGTTTTGATGTATTTATATTTCTTCATAGTAGAAATACACCCCTTCCTTTGATATACAGGGTTTTATTTACTCCTCACAAGATTCAAACTGATGCCATATGGGTAGAGGTCAGGTTGAATGACCGCAGCTTATTGCCCAAAGCCATTCAGGTCATATGACTGCTACTAGAACTGAGTAAAAAACCACTCTTATTTCTCCTTGGCTCCTGCACAGCTAACCCATCTTGCACCTGAAAATCAGACTTGCGTCCAGCACCTGTAGAGCACCAGTGGTTTCTGAAAGCACAGTGGCTGCTAAATATATAAAGGTGTTTGATTTGAATGCCTGACATTGCCTGAATCACCAGGTTCACCTTTGGAAGTTGACTTTTTGTTAAGGATGAAAATTTGAAAAAAACAATTGAAAAAATTGGCTCAGTTGGCACCAGATTTTGAGCAATAGTCCCGTGGCACTGCCAGGCGCTACTGGAAAAACACTGGCAATCTAAATAAATGTTGTCAATTTTAAATTGCTCTAAGCAGTCAATCTTTAGACAGAGGTGGACCTTCGGTGTTTACTATAGAAGGAACTATAGAAGGTATAGAAGGTCTTTACTATAGAAGAGCTGGTGTTCCGTTCTAATGGAGAATACAGGGAAAGTTAAGCACATTAAAATGCGATTTAAGAGAAGTAATCTTACTGGTTTTAAAATACTCACATTTTGAAGTAAACATTGCCTTTCTAAAATACTGGAAATAGATATGCAAATGCATACATAAATTGTTAAAAAAATTGAATCATCTGCTTATATTTGCTTTGAAGTGGGCTACAATGAGGCTTTGTGCCTGAATTGAGAACATTGAACTTTGTCTGCCCTGATGCTTAATGCTTCTGCTCATTTTTAGAAAAATAACCTTGTAAATCATAAGCCAGTAAAACATCATATCTTACTCAGTGGGTGTTTGTTTATACTTAATGAAATAATGCCCATTTACTTCACCACTGTTGACTGTTTAAGTTCACTAAGAAAGCAGATAACTCGCTGCGCTCTGACTGCTATTTCAAGAAGTGAGATTCAAAAAATGTGGCAAGTTCTCATTTGCTGGAGATGTGCAAAGGCATGAGCAATAATTGCTTCTCTAAATTTAATTTTTTCCCATTATTCATGCTTTTCACAACAGTCAGTAAAACCAAAGTACTCATCCTTAAACTTTGCTCTACTACTATGTGAGCACCCCATGTGTTAGCTTTCTGTGACAGAACACCTCAACATACTAAAATAATCTTCATGCGTCTTTGGAGACCTCTCCACCCATCTCCTGTTCTTTCTCACCACCCAATGCTCAGAACTGGAGTTTTGTTTACCTCTCATGATCAGTCTTCTCCAGTGTAAGCAGTCTAAAAGAAATAGTTTGGAAGTCTCGCTTCATTGTTGGATAACTTTGATACTCATGGTATTTGGAGACATAGGCTTTCTGTCTGTTCTCACTTTGCAGAAGTCTTCAGATTTCGAATATATGTTTATTGACATATGGCAGTGCTTATCAGTGACCCACGTAGAGAAAACAGTTTAATATGCATCTGAGAGCTGCCATCTTCAGAATATTCAAGAAGACAACTCGGTATTCCTAACAAGACTCAATATTCTCAAGATTACACTGGATAAATATACCAATATACTTTGGAACAATCCAGACATCCCTTCTACGGTCCTGATCTCTGACAGGGGACATCTGACTTTACTCTTGCAGTGAAGGTTCTTCTGGTACTACTCACCTTCATTCAAAGCCTGATCAGCGCATTCCCTCATTTCAGGCGAAGAAAACATGTCCTTCGACTCTGTTTCTACCTTACAAGATTCCTAAAATAACAGATGAGTCAGGTACCACAAAACAGTCTTAAGACACAAAAGGCACTTCAAGCTCAAAGGCCATCCTTTTTGCCTTTGACAGAGTGGACGTTGACTTGGTCTTGCACCCCAGTAAGAACAGAGGAAGAGGCTGGATGAGCTCAGTTCCGCCTGCACACTGACACCTCCAGCCATGCAATAACCGGTTTATCACTTCTGAAGTTGTCCACGCTGTCTTGGCCACCAGAGCACCGATGAACAAATGCACCGAACACAGTACCTGCTGAGATTATACACAGCTCTGTTTAAACCCTATATCTGACTAACTTTTTGCTGAAGAGGACAAGAAAAGACTGAGACAGAGCACTTAATAAAGAGAAGACAAAAGGAAAATTTGAAAAAAAAAGTTGTACGCACATTGTACGTCTTCTGGAGAGCATTGGTGGCTGAATAGACAGATCTCTCTGCCTGTATTGACTAGACTCCATCCAGCTTAGACACCTGTCTCACCATAGGCATCTGCATTGTAGATATTTTCATCTAGATGGACGACGCTGAAAATTATTCCCCCATCTTCAAAAGTGATCAGTCATCAACTAAATGGACCCTCCAGCTTGGGGAATTTTTAGTTCAAAGCTAGCTAGATTACTGTCCCCCAGCCCCCAAAGTTGTAGGTTTAATCACAGCTATAAAAACGAGATTTGAGGACCAAACAACTCGAAACTACATTTAATTAAAACAAATTTCAGAACTGCCTCCTTTTCCTGAAAAGGAACCATTGCACTCGTATAGCGATTGCCAGAGTATGGCCCCCTAACAACTGGTTTTCAGTGAGGCTGGTAATCCCTGGGCTCCATGTGAGGGGTGGAGGGCTCCCCGAGTTGCTGGTAGAAGCAGTTTTACGAAGGCTTTGCCTGGACAGAATAAGAGAGGGCTACCCAGTGTGAAAAGAAAACAAGTCCCATCTGGGGACACCCTGGTGTCAGGCTCTGCCTTGGGATTTCCGTTATTCGAAGCCAACGCCAACATTTAGGGGAAGGTGGTTGATGAGGAGCCTGGAGGTGACACTCAATCTGAAGGGACACCCTGGGCTGCCTTGGTTCTTCTCAGGGTGAATTTGGCATTGCCCAGCTTCTCAGAAGTCTTAAAATCATAGAATGGTTTGGGTTGGAAGGGACCTTAAAGATCATCTAGTTCCAACCCCCTGCCATGGGCAGGGACACCTCCCACTAGACCAATTGCT
>VYZM01015632.1:1390-15015 GCA_013398915.1 Dromas ardeola
CCAGAGGAGGGCCACAGAAATGATCAGAGGGATGGAACACCTAGAATCATAGAATCATAGTATCATCATAGAATCATGGAATCATAAAATCATAGAATCACAGAATGATCAAATTGTTTGGGTTGGAAGAGAACTTTAAAGGTCATATAGTCCAACACCCCTGCAATGACCTGGCCTTGAATGTTTCCGGAATGGAGCAGATGCCATGTCTCTTGGCAATCTGTTCTAATGTATCACCACCCTCATTGTAAAAATTTTCTTCCTTATATCCAGTCTAAATCTACCCTCTTTTAGTTTAAAACCATTACACCTTGTCCTATTGCAACAGGCCCCGCTAAAAAGTTTTTCCCCATTTTTCTTATAAGCCTCCTTTAAGTACTGAAAGACTGCAAAAAGGTCTCCATGGAGGCTTCTCTTCTCCAGGCTGAACAACCCCAACTCTCTCAGCCTGTCCTCATAGGAGAGGTGCTCCATTTACATACCTGCTACCTCACCTATGAAGAAAGGCTGAGAAAGTTGGGATTGTTCAGTTTGGAGAAGAGGTCTTTCAATACTTAAAGGGGACTTATACGAAAGACAGAGAGAGGCTTTTTATCAAAGCCTCTGGTGACAGGATAAGGGGCAAATGAAAGAGGGTAAATTTAACTTAGATATAAGGAAGACATTTTTACAGTAAGTGTTGTGTGACACCAGAAAAGGTTGACCAGAGTAGTTGTGGATATCCCAACCCTGGAAATGTTCAAGGTCAGGTTGGACAGGGCTCTGAGCAACCTTATCTTGTGAAAGATGCCCCTGTCCAAGGTGGGGGTTGGACCAGATGGTCTTTGAAGGTCCCTTCCATTCCAAACAGTTCTATGATTCTATGAAATATCTCAGGCATAGAAAATTTCTAGTCAGATTCCCCCTCCTCCCCCCTCCCCCAACATTTCCAGTTTTAACTTTGGAATACATAGATTTAATTTTTTTTAAGATCTAAGTAATTTTATTTCTTTTTCAAGCTGTGGCTTTTTAGTTATCTATTTAATTTTTTTTTTTCAATATAATATCTGAAAATTTCGAGCCATAAGTAGAAGGAACATTGCTTCCAAAAATGTCTACAGGCATGTCTACACTTTAATATTTGAAGTATCTTCGAGGGTTTGGATGCAAATGCTTATCCTAAGTGACTCCTACCTTTGTTTCAGGATGGACCTTCACACTGTTGACCTGTATGCCTCTTTTACCATTAGGAAAAAGCCTGGTGTGGAAGAGGGCAGAATGATATATTCAGTAGGACACTTGAACTAGATCAATAAGGAACCAAAAACTTGGGATACAAAATTATGTGCACATGTCCCACAGTTAAGAAAGTGCCTTAAGTGTTGCTGGCAGACTCGTAACAGTATTTACCATCATACCTTCAAAAGTCTTAGACTTTAAGATTTATGTTTCAGAGAATAAAAAAACAAAAAATTAATTAAAGATTTTAAGGAAAATGTCTGGTTTCTTGTACTAGAACTCAGCAGACATTAGTGTAGTTCCACTGGGAATTAACTTGGCCCATTATACTTTTCCCTGCCTTAAAAGCTGGAATACTGAAAGCCAATAGATCTACTTTTGATCAGAACCAGACAGTATGAATCTAATCCATTTCTTTTAACTTTTGTGGATTTACTGTATTTTTGTATAATGGAGATCAGAATTTGTCTTGTGGTCTGAATGTAATTTAAAAGAATTATGCAGGAAGAAAAGGTAAGTAAAGCTTCTGTCAAAAGGTTGGAAAAATCAATAGGCAGAGCAGAAAACAAAGTAGTAAAAAGAGTCTTAAAAAACCCAAAACTTAAAATGTCATTTTGAAATGGGAGAGAGGAATTCTGCTAAGAAACTGTACTTTATGGCACAAGCTATCTGAATGAATAGACAATCAGCCTCATGACTGCTGGAAACGCGTGCTGCACAGTTGTGTAATGTAGACCTGGTTTGCCCCCTTGGAGTAAGTCTAACCCTTCTGAGTTAATTAACTCTCCTTTGGCATATGAAAGTGCTGAAAAGAGGCTCTCTTTCCACTAAAACAAAAGCGTTGTGTTTTCTTTGCTGTTTATTAAACTAACCATGAATTTGACAATCATATCCTTTTCCTTAGATTTTCATTAATATTATTTATTTATTTTCCTATCTGTTGACATCTGTTGATGCAAGTAATTTTTTATTGCAGTTAAAGGTATTTATGCATTATGTGGAAAGTTCTAGTCTGAAATCATTTCCTCAGACTATGTTATAGTACGTTGCATTGTAAAGACTATTATTTAATTATCCAAAATAGCTATTACAGTCTTAAAGCTTCAATTTTTTTTACGTATTTTCTTACATATTTTATAAAAGTGTATCCTTATTTTAGATGAGATCTTTTCCAGTATTTTCACATGGATTTGAATTGGGTATCAGATCTTAAAGGCAATCCATGTGTTATAAACATTATTACAACAGTCATTTCCTTTAGTGGAAAAGTACATGTGATCTTTATTTTTAGTTATAATTCCACTAATCCAGACTAGTCCTGATAAAAGCATTTTTTCTGTTATTTCTGTAAGTTTAATCAATGCAATTATCATATGAATTTCTTATTGTATGAAGCTCAGGTTTTAGATGAAGTTTGAATCTTAGTTCACTTTTATCTGAGACTGTATCTTTTTAAATCTAGCAACTGGCAGTAGATCCTGGTACTTATGGGGTGCTGTCTTTATTTAAGTGTTATTCTCCTTTTTTATTTGAAAAAGAACAAAACCCTTCCTACTGCCTGATAGCTCTAGAGCTCAACGGGATTCATTGTAGCTGTTGTAGATTCTATTATATAAAATTCCTGAATAATCTTCCCTCAGATAAATTATATCACCTAATAGAAGGCCTCTACATACAAGCACACCACATCACCAGAAAAGAATATGAATTATCATCATAGAACCCTCAGGAACTCTTTAAACTAAGAAATCTCCATAAAATCCATTGCCAGTGGAAAGGATTAGCCTCTGAAATACATAAATTCTAGGTTTCATGGTATCTATTAGAATGATTGTCCAGTAACACAGGACCATGTGACAAGAATCCTTTAGGGTTAGCAACCAGGGAATTTGTCTGGAACCACTGAATTAAGCAAAGATACTAGTAGGTCACCATGTCTGAAGGTAGAAGGAACAACTCTAAGACTTGTCATTAAAATTAAATGAATATATACATCAACAGGACAAGGAATTCAGCTGCCATCTTAAGTGCTTCCCTAACTTTTAGGGCTTTTTCTTTCTTTTTTCTTTTTTTTTCCCCAAAAAGTTAAAATTGTAGCTGGCATTTTCCACTAATTGGATTAGAAGTATGTTTATAGTATGTACCACATGGCTGTCATGTACCGTTACATCTCTGGATGGCTTGTATTGAACACGATCTCCATGAATTTTGTTGAAAAAATAAGTTTGGCCTAATTGTTGACTGCACTTGTTATCAATGTGTTCAAAAATGGCTCTATTGTTACTTCTAAACATATTCCAGATATTGAGCAGAAGGGCAACTTTCACTTTATCTGAAGTAGCTGGCAGAAATATCACTTGCGGTCTTGTGAAAACATTGTTTGAAATTTCATAATGAAAAGGTCATAACATGTTATCAGACACTTTGTAGAGGGAACCAAAACAAATTAAATCCTAGTTTAAAAAAAAAGCTGAATTGAATAGTAATATTAGCATATCCAAGGAAATGCAGATTCATGATACTGACATTAAGGAGCAATCTTAACTCAAAATTAATATGCAGGCTGTTATTTTTTTTTCCTCCAATCATAAAATTCTTTTTGATGTAGAATAAGAAAGAAACTAGAGAATATGAAATAATATCTGAATCTGAATATACTTTATCTGACATTGGGCAAACACAGTCATATATCCTGCAGCTGTATGCTCAAAAACAACTGCTAAACCTTACCTGTACTCACTGATTTTAAAGATATTCACTCTTTAGATCAAATGAGTGATCCTGTTTACAAGGAATTGCATGTTTATATGTAATGCTTCCACACCCAATAAACTCATTCCTCTGTTGTCACCACAAAATAAAAGAAAAATTAAAGTATATCTCCTATCGTTTTCCCTGCCTTCCACCAGATTCTGAGGTAAAAGTTTAAAAATAAATGTTTCTTATTATTGTAGATTGACACCACTGTGAAGAATTCAAAATATCCACAAAGAAAACACATAGCAGTGGAGTCACTATTTCTTTATTGACATTAATTAAAGTCTACTATGCCAATTGGGCATACCTCATGTTTATACATCAGTTTTGACTGATGTATAACAGACAGGTTTATAACTGGTGTGTAATTATCGTATACACCAGTTTTACACAACTTTTTTTTTTTATACTCTTTTGGGTAAAAAAAATAAATCCCATGCCATGGACATTGGTTATGCAATACCGAAATCTAAGATTGGAGTTCAAACCTGCACTGGAGGGCTGAAGTTTTTATATCAGCACTGTCACAGATGTTGATAGAACAGGCCCATTAATAAATACACCAACAAATCATTGATGAAGATAAATTAAAATATTGGTTGTTTTTTTTTTTTTTCCTTTGTACATGGTATGTTAATAAACTTAACTGTGTATTTAGAAGCGGAGTAGATTTACTGGTGATCACTAGAGAGGTTTAAAGTACCATAAAAACCTCCTGACCTGACTGCTACAGGACAGTCCAATGTCTGCAGTCATAAGAATACATATCCACACTCCCTTTCCTCTTTTCTTAGCAAATTGTGTTAAAGAATTTTCATTATTTGTTTTATCACTTACTACACCAATTGCTTTTCTAATACATGTTCAAATGCACATACATTCAGAATAAATCTAAAAATGTTTTCCAGAATTGAAAATCTGAGCAGATTTTCCCGTTAGGTGTAGACAAGGGTCTCCTCTCATATCAGAGCAGAGCTAGTTTTGAATTTATTTTTGACTCTCTTCCACTTCCTTCCTCTGTATGAACATAAAATTCTCGATGTGTGTGGAGATCAAAAAGCATTGATTATATCTGTTCTAGGAAGAGGTCAGCAGCCTGAGGAGTGTTCCTAGAAATACAGAAGGAAAAAATCTAACTTTGCAGATCCAGGGTTTCTGAAGAACAAATATGCTTGTCCTTTCATGAGTGATCACAGAGGGCTAGAATACATTTGAAAACAGTACAGACAGCAATGTTTGTATTTAGAGAACCCAGTGACACTTTTCTGCTCAAATGCCAGCCAGCAAACAATGAGCAAATGAAAATACCAATAACAGCAAAAAATCCACATAGCAAACCAAAACTCATAATACCAGGATGCGTTCAACATTTAGATTTAAAGAAAGTCTGTAAAAAAAAAATAGAATATTCCTTTCTCAGATATTTTTTTTACAGTTGCATTGCCTCTATGTTGACTAATTTTATAACCTTTTTGTTTAGTGTTATTCCATAAATTTGTAATCTCAGCACCTATACAAACATGCACCAAATAACACATATTGCATTGTATGTCAGTAGAACATAACGATGATCAGTAATACTTGTTTCATTGAAATAACTCCTTGAGAAGCTGGTTAATGTACTCAGATTTATTGGAGATATAACACCACATAGTGTTAAAAGAGATTCTGTGACTTTCCAGATGTTACTAGTATTTGTACATGGAGTCTTGTCAGTGCTTCTTTGAATCCGGCTTCTATCTCCATCATGAACTGTCTTTTAAAATTTACTTGACTTATCTTTTAACTTATGAACAGAAGGAAAACAATAATTGCGTCTTTGCATATTACAATTTATTTATTTTTTTATTCCTCTAGTGCTAGCTAGGACCATACTTACCTGCAGAACATAATTCAGTTTTAGAGACTATGGAACTCATTTCTTCTAACTACAGAAATTTCTTGGACAGAAATGGCCAAGTGTATTTGGCGGTTTAAATTTTTTTTTTAGTGATGTATTTCAATTTAATTTTCTGAAATAATAAACCATTAAGATTGGTTTTCTTTAATTGCAAACTGCACGTGGCCATTTTCATCTGAACTGGAAAAGCAGGAAGAACTTTTTCTGCAGACTTTTTTATGGAGCTACATTTAGAGAATGGATAAGTTTAGTGGACATTGTAGAGTGCTACGCTCTGAGAAGAAGAAATTTATGGTCAGCTGGTATTTTGTGTAGTCACATTTCTTTCTATATAAATTACAGACATTTTTTTCTGTGTTCAAAAGCATAAACTGCATAGCTATGCCTTCTGTTTTCTTCCCATGGTTTGAAAGGCATGCCTTTCTGCACTGAGGGCGGGCAGTGAGGTGAGAGTGAGTTGGTGCAGGTCTCTTTCTGGATCTCAATAAGAAAGGCCCAACAATAAATGTCTTCATTAAATAATTGCTTTAATAAGACAGAGTAAGAGGAGGAATACAGTTAGCGTATAAACCTTATATCCCTATGGGCACCTGTGTTTGTGCAACATCAGACAGAGCCCATTTGGATTTTCTGTGCAGAGCAGAACAGATCCTGACCATGGAAAGAAGCTCTCCCTTTTGGTCCTTAGAGCTACCCTCTAATTCCCTCACAAGAAAAGAACTCTGTTCCTAAAGGATGTTCTCATGAGAATTTGCCTCTGCACTGTTAGACAAAGGCAAGGCCATGCAGGTGACATAATTGCCAGTTAGGAGTGGGAGCTGCCTGCAGGCTCCTCTCTTAGAGTGAGCTGGCTGCACTTATTCTGCAGCCAAGGAGTATGTATGTACAGCACAGCATGGGCATGTGCCTACTCAGGTTAATTACTATGTGGATCACTGACTCTTAAATGTGTAATCATCTCTAGGTCAGGATCACTACATTCCACCCCTTGATCCACACACAGTTTACCTTTCCCAAAGGTATATTATAAGTTACAGACTACATTAATAACATACAGGTTTCTCCAGCCCTAAATGTGAGCCTCAGTAGAGTAGACATGGTCTGTCCAAGACCATGTACTGCTTGAGTACCGGACCTTCCCCGATGGACAATTGTATTCCAAATTCACACTACCAGCTATCAAGATATTTTGAGTAGAAGATGAATATAGTGATTATCAATTATTTTCACAAGCCACAGTACGTAGTAATAACTGATTTTATAAATTAAGCATGTAACCGTACTCTGTAAATAGAAAAGGAAGCTTGTTAAATACATCCACTCAGTAAAGGTAGTGTTCATAATAAATTGCATTTTTCTTTCCTTTTGGAGTCCCTCCCTCAACTGTTCTCTAAACCAGTACTTGAATCCATTGCGTTGGGGAAATGCCATGGTTCAGTTTAAATACAGAGACAGCTAAAGATTTGCTGGAAGGAAAGGTGAGGCAGCCTTTAGTGTGCTGCACAATGCAAGGTTCTCTACCTTGTAACAAAGGTCTACAATTTCTTCTGCTTTGTTACAATGGAGGGTGAAAGTGAAAACTCAAAATGAAATGTCTGTGTCTTCTGATAGAGCAGACAGACATATTAAAAAGGTTTTTCAGTACAGTGTACTGATCTGTCCTGAAATTTATGAAAATATGAAAAAAACTACATAAACTTTGTGCAAAATACAAGAAACATTTGCTTGTTATACATATTTGTCTCTGAATTATTTTAAATCCAAGTCTTTCATGCACACATACTTACAAAACCATATATATATGAACACACATATGTGTATTTATCATGTAACTTCCTAAATGTTTTCATGCAATAATTTGGAAGCATTGTTATTTAGATAGTATTAGATGGCCCAAAAAAATGTATGTCCATAATAAGACTGAACTGATGAATAGCTGATCTTGTAATAAAGAATGTGTTACTTATCTGGATCGTAAATGAAAGAACATATAAGCTCAATTTGGAAAATTCCCCATGGGTAGAAAAGGTTGTGAAATGACGGCTGACAGTCCAAAATGGAAGTAATGAACCACTGAGTTAATAGAAAAAATAGTTTTGCATATCACTTAGGAAAACAAAGACTTGATCTAATTTCATCAAGAAATAGCAACAGAACCCAAGGAACACTACCAGAATCTCAGAATCCCCTACAGAAATATGTAAGATCCAATAAAATCTATTCATAGCTCTGCTTACCTGTCGTAGAACAGAACAAACTTCATGTGTCCTGCAGGTACTGGTAATAAAGTCAGACCTTCAATGACATAGTATTATCAAATTATTTGGGCTTTGAAGGTGTGATGTAGGCCATAATACCTAGTTATCTTCATTGCAAGGATTCTTGCCTATTTCCTTTATGAATCAATGGGTAAACAGATAAAAAATATGTTTTCAGTTTGCTGGCCCACCTGCGATAGTAGCAGTCCTCATCCACTGTCCTGAGGACCATGTGCTGCAGAAAAATGAACCCTGGGAAAAAATCTGCACCTCTTTATACAATTATCTTCCAGAATATACTGGGTTAAGATGCACTCATCAGTTATTCACTTAAAGCTGTGGAACAATAAATAATATTCTTATACATCCATTAAAACTCCCACTAGACAGAAAGGCAGCTTTGGTGCAAAGCAAATCTATACATGAAAATATGTAAAAGTTTACGAAAAATTTGGCCAGAGTAATTTCTGAAGTACTGAATTTTCAAATTTTTATCTTCTCTAAATCTTGAGCTTATAAAACTTCAGAGTTCTATAATATCCAGAGCAAGAATAATCCAGCTGAAAGGAAGTATAAGATCTGAGAATTACAGCTGTAAAGAATCAGTATAGGTGATGCACGGTCATGCACACACATGACCAATTTTTGTTGGAAAAGAAGTAATAAATAATAAATTTGCAGTGTAGATTTCTGTAAGTTGTTTTAAAGAACTGATACGATAAGGACCAATTTTTTTTACACTGTGTTAATGAATACAGGACCACACTGCACACAAAGTTTATTTTCCATTGTCTTTCTTTGATTAAAATGTAGACAATAAAAGTGTTGCTCTAAAGACAGATTAGACTTCATCCACTTATTTTACAAATATGAAACAGAATTCCAATAAGATACATGGCAAAATCCAAGAGACTCACATAAAAACACATTCACCTGAATACATCTTCAAGGACAATACAGCACAATTATTCAGGACTTCTGTAATATGTAGTGTTCAACTGTTATTCAATATTGTCCTTACTACTTCTGCTATCACTATTATGACTATACAAGTAGAGATTGCATTCTATTCTTAGTTCTCATCATTAATGCTTTGTGAGTCTGGATGAGGTGCCTGTCTTTATCTATTTCTCCTTATATTTTTAAGGGAAGAAGTTTGATGAGTAATGCCTTTCTTTGGAAGGTACTTTAAACTCTGCAGGTGAAACAGCTTCATGGCTAGATCTAAAGCCCAGCAAGTTCAGTAAGAAGCTTTTTACTGACTTCCGTGCATTTTGTGTCAGGCCAACTCCGTAAAAATAAATAGTACTGAGCAACCAACATTTTTATGTGAATGCATTTTACTGGGATATGTTACCAAATTTATCCTCAAAATTTAATTCATAATACTGTTTTACCCTGAATCCCTTCAAATTATAATATTTCAGGTTTTAGATATAACTGGCCACAGCGGAGGGAAAAGGAAAGTTGATATATGTCTACTCTACATGAACATTTGAAATATCAGTTGAATTTGAATGTACCAAGCTGGTTTTCTTACTAGTTTAAAAACAACATCTGAAAAAATCTGGGTTTTTTTTTAGTTTTTTTGTTGGTGGTGGTGGTGTTTGTTTTTTTTTTACTGGAGCAAAATAAATTTCAAAAGGCAAAAGAATGGAACATTTTGCAGTGTTGTGTTTTAGCACACACTGACAAGATAACTTTTCTAAAGTCTAGGACACATTGGTCTCAATCGAAGAATTCTGTACTAGATCTGAAAGTGTCAAAATTGTGTTATTTTACAAATAGCCTTCTCTGGATTATAATACTCCAGCTGAAAGCTTGACATGGAGAAACAGAGAAAGAGAGATGATTCACTATCCATTTTACTAAAAAAATATCAAAACCAATTAAAAAAAGCCAGAAAGTTGACACTTGTGCTATTTTCTCCTTTAACTGAAAATTTTCTCTGACTGAAAGTTTCAAACAGATAGTGTATATAAGTAAAATTTTAAAAAGTGACCAAGCTGTTTATAAAAGGAACAAGGAAAAGGATATGAAATGGATTGTATTTAAATGGTCTAAGTTGTGCGGAAGTTCAGTTTCCTCAACAACCAGAAAAACCGCAAAACCTAAAAAAACCCACAAAGATCCAGCATGTCTAAAAATGCCTCTTAATTTTTTTTCTTTGCCTTGCGAGTAATGTCTTTCAATGGGTAATCCAAGTGATGTATTTTAATTCACAATTTTTACAAATGTTTTAAACCAACAATTTTTATACTTTTAGAAAAATAATTACTGAATAAACATGGTATAAAATTATTGGAAAGAGATTTACTTCCTGAAGGAGATGACCAGAATTTGCCTCTGTTTCTCTCTGTTAGCTTTAACAGGGGCAACTAAACTTTTAGCACAGGAGATCAAATTAAGGTGGTATGAATTTACCCTTTCCATCTTCAAAATAATTATGCCGTTCTAATCTGCTTTTATTTTAGTTAAATATCCAGTTATAGTTTATTATCTATGTGAATTTGCAGCTGATATCAGCAACTGACATAAGCAATCAGTTTTAGCATCTGTAAAAGAATTGTGTGAGACTATAAAATGTCTGAACTGTATGAATGAAGCATTCTGTTCTATAAGGGAAAATTATTATTTAAAATCCTTACCTATTTCAAACACATTTTAATAAAGTGAAAATAGGTCACTGAAAGTGGAAATTAATGTTTGATAGCAATCACTTTGAATAAAAGCAGCAGAGAGAACCTAGGCAAATATTTGTGTTGTCTGTGGTTGGGCTCTGCATTGACTCCAAATCGCAGTTTCCAGACAACTTCCAAAAGCGTTCCTGTGTGGGGCCAAACAGCTAGAGGCATCACTGGCATGTTTAAAAAGCTTATCTGACTATCTTACTGAACAGAATAAATGCAGAAGAACTCATGGGGCATAATATCACGCTCAGTATAGCTAAGTGATAAAGGAAGGAAAATTTTCACCTCCTGGAGTGTCTTCACATAAAGAGCACACGATTCTGAGATACTGAGGCAGAGGTACGCCAGTGATTTTAAGACAAAAATTAAATGAAAATAAAATGTACTGGGATAAGTTGAGTAAGAGTTATGCTATGGCCTAGTGCTGGAGATATCTCAGACCCAAAAGAGATTAGAAGCAGAAATCCCAATGGAAAGTTAAGTTAAATTTTCATACTGCTTCTGTTACTAAGAGAACCTTTGCTTTATGGCAGGCATAATTTATAAAACACAATATGTTTTTCTGCTATGTTTATATAACAACAAAACCAGTGAAAATAACAAATAAACATGGTTTATTAGGGTAAGGAGGAAGCTAAAAAAAGAAATAACTCCTTAGTATATCTGGATCATTTCCACACTACTGCCATATGGTAGAATCAACTAGTGTGCAGCAGAGCTGCAATAATTTGTTATTGTTTTAGGCAGATCTGGCAACTGTTTACTAAAGATAACAGCAACTAACCCTTCAGTGAACCCAGTTCTATACTCTCAGCATGCACCACCTTCAAATGGTCCCGAGTGTCACAAGGGTGGAGAGTAGATAAATTGGGCTACAAAGATCATAGTTATTTTTTTCCAAATGGCCATGGCCAAAGAATGACTGAAGGTTCCTTTCTGCTTTGTTTGATATGAAGAAAGGGAGGTAAATGCTGTATAAGAGTAACTCTGCATACAAAACAGAAGAAAGAAGAGGTTTCTAAGTTGCCAAATGCAATGAAATCACCAAAATGGCTCCTAGGCCTGTAAGTGTGCACTTTAAGAAATGCTAATAGAAGAATAAATAAATAAACAGCTATAACTCAACAGTAGTTCTGCATAACAAAGCAGCTCTGAAGTACTTACAACTTATTATATAAAAAAGATTTATCCTGACACATGCTACCTAGTTGCTTTATCAGACTCTACTTCTGTTATAGTTCAAGCCTAAATCTATACTGTCCTGGTCTTGTATTCTTTCTGGTGCTAGAACTAACATTCATCTGACCCAGCAAATGAGATAATTTGTGGAAGCAAACTTCTCATAAAACTGAACCAGGGCAAAAAATGTAAAACACTTTCTGCAAATGGTGATAGTATTAGCACAAAGAAAGCAAGAAAAATCACGACATGAATCCATAATTCAGAGTTACCTATTTTCTGGGGATTATAAAATAACAAAATTCTTCTAGTACATTTCTGTGTCAGCCTTCTTAAAATGGCATAATACAGCCAAGGTTCCAGATTTAATGGGTAGCAGGGATCAGTTAAAATAAATAAGGTATTTTTTGCTTGATGTTTTTGTTTACCCATATTCAAGTTTTCATGAAACTTCCATGTAGGACATAGAAAGAACAACATTTTAGATAATCCTTATGTTTTGTTTACCCTCACAATCTTCATGTGAATAAAGATTTAATTTCCAGTAAGTATTGATACCTCATTATATAATGATGTGGTTGGTGAAAACAGTTCCTACTATTAATTTAGTTTATCGGCACAATATTAAGGGACAAAATCAGGATGCCCAGCAACTGGGCTTCCAGTTTGAAAAGGTCATAACATACATCAGCTATGACTCGCTGTAGTTGAGGATCCCATGTTCAAGAAGCCTGATGCATACAGTACCAAGCTGTCCTGAGCACAGTCTGTTCACACGCTGCTTCCCAGTCTTGCAGACTATGAATCAAAGTCATGGAATATAATACCATTTTGCTAGATCAGTGGTTTTCAACCTTTTTCAATTTGCAGACTTCTAAAATATTTCCACTGGAGACGCAGACCTCTGAATACTCTGAATAGCAAATTTTGTCAGCCAACAATAGGCTAATTTTTCTTAGTCACCTCTCCCATTTCTCTTGGCATTAGCCGATTAACCCTGCAATCCAGAAAATAAACATTTAAAACCACTGTGGTTGATGTTGTACAGCAGCTGAAGAAAAATCTACCCCTAACAAAGATATCGTACGCTCTGTGTTAAGTTGAGCGAGGTGATAAAGACATGTGGAGAGCGGAGAATCAGAAAGTCACAAGGCAATAACAAAGGTCTGCCTGTGGGTCAGTGCATTCAGCATCAGGACAGTAGCTATTCTGAAGAACCTGCTTTCTAGTCAAAGAATGACTTTCAAGAGGGATTTCAAGCAGATTAGTGGTGTGGCTTTGCAGATATTTATGGGAAATCCTCACAGATAGAGGAAGTAACAGGAATATAGTAAAAATTGTTTTCTTTATGTTTACAATATAAATGCATTGTCTGGCAATATAATTGCTTCAGCAGTGTATCTTCTAGCAGCAATAATGGTTCTAGCACTTTTTATTGAATGTTTGGCATTTAAACACTAATTCAATTGCCTTTGCAAATATTTGCTTTCTAGCTGTTACCAGGAAGCTCAGCACAGGGCACCTTTTGAATTAAATCAGGCAATCCCTATTATTTCAGTCGGTGCCTTCCACAAGATTACTTGAGGAAGTAGGCTTTAGGTGAGGAATTTAACAGCCTAGCAA
>VYZM01015632.1:21711-39382 GCA_013398915.1 Dromas ardeola
AAAAAGAAAAAGAAATCAAAGTCTCAAGTACAGACTGTTAAATACCGTTCTTCTAGTAGATAATGAGAACTGTCATTGACCTTATTTAAGTTGCTTCTCACATTTAAGGTACTTTCTCATTTAACAAGTTGGGTCAATTCACAAGATTTAATATTGACT
Source organism: Dromas ardeola (assembly GCA_013398915.1). Lineage (NCBI taxonomy): Eukaryota > Metazoa > Chordata > Aves > Charadriiformes > Dromadidae > Dromas > Dromas ardeola. The sequence continues at coordinate 21,871 of VYZM01015632.1, forward strand.
AAGATGTCTGTTCTTATTGGCAAGTGAAAGAGCTCTTCACTGCTAAAGCTGACAATAGAACTGCTTGTATTCCTCCAATTTCAGGTTTAGGATGCTTCAATCACCATTTTTGACTACATTTATTAGACTGAATTGTGGTATCTGTTTAAAACATTAATTTCATTTGAAAATGCATCTGTCCATTACTGCTGTTCTTAAACTGCTAAAATATTGAAGCAAAAATATAATGTAATACATGAAAGCTGGTAATGCACAAGTACAGCCTTCATATCATCAACTTTCTTTTTCCTAATGTGACAGAAATCCTCTTAAGTGGACAAAAAAAAATAGTTAGCACTGAAGCACCATTTACTGATGAATTCTGGAAAAGTGAATTAAAAACTTGCTGGAAAAATGTAAATTTGTATCCCTTTCCTACATTTTCCAGTCAACCACCACAATCACTGGTCAATTAGGGACAAATGTATTTGGAGACAAAGGCAAATGCATACATGACCATCCTGCCCATAATCACAGAGTCTCGCAGACCAATTTTTTTTAACATTTACATAATAGTTTCCAAGATTAATAAAATTACTGATTGAGTAAGACAGCATTGTGTGGGTTTTTTTTTTGTTTAAAAAATAAAACTGTGCAAAAGATAGAATAACAAAAAATTGCAATTTAAGTGCACTATTTTCCAGAAAGCATCACTGAATAGTTTTTCTGTGCTTTAAGAAAAGTCACAATTGTTGTGAGTCCTTCCTGGCATGGATGGCAATGCCATAGTGACAATGGGCAAATGATTCAAATTTGATGCCTGACTATAAAGGCAAATGTTAAGCACATCTTGACACAATATTCGGTGCATGAGTTGTTCACGTACCAGTTCCTTTTTGCATCTAACTTAAAAGCAATTCTGAGCTCCTAAAATTAGAAGCTAATGTTTCTTATTTGGTCAACAGGAAAAAAAAAAGAAAAAAAAACCACAACAAAAAAAAGCTGCTGTGTCCATCACATTTTATTATAGAGTTTAAATTAGTTTTTTGAGTCTAGTCACCTGTATAGCTACACGAACAAACTCTGCTGGCAGTTTAACAAACCGTAAGCAGTCTGAATTATATAGTCAAAAGAATTTATTCTTAATGGAGAGGGGTTATTTCAGAAATCTTTAGCTTAACTCTTCTGTCACCTATTCTTTTTAACCTTTCCCACAAATACTTTAATGTTAGTTGTTCTAGTACTTCAGAATATACATCCTTTGTGTTACAGTTATGTGGTAATACTATCCACCTTCAGTTGCAGTAATAAGAAAAGCAAGAAAAGATGCATGTTGTGTTTACTTTTTAAACTAATTATCATTACTACTGTGTTATTTTCATAGGTATTTTGCTATTTCAGCATAGGCAGTATGGATATTTTCTATTACATAGAGACTGGTGTAATTTCTTTAAGAAAATTGAGGAAGGAAATATACCAGAGAATAGAAGGTCAGAAGGAATTAGATCTTTACTTTAGGAATCTGGTATGTTGGGCACTACTATGAAGTAAAATGGCCTGATGCTATTAAATCTGAAGTTCTGTTGGGCTGAGATTATAATATACACTCACAAAAGGGAAAAATCTGAAGTATCTTCAATGAAAAAAAAAAATCTCTGGAATTTTTTAATATTTAACCCAAAATTTTCTTTATAGGTTATTATGAAAATGAACTAAAAAGGAAATTGGTGTGCTGAGTATTTTAGGTTCTGTTTTTATTTTCATTCCTGGTGTTAAAGGAAATAAATAATTTTGAGAAAAATAGTGCTGTTATTGCATAACTTGTTTAAAAATATGATGAAAACTTTTTTATTAACTGAAGTCATTACTGAGTCACTGCTACTTATTATTTCTGCGGGTAAGAATATTTTATATAAATAAGTTTGAAAGACTCACTTGATTGTCAATATAAATAAAATAAAATTAGTGTATTACTGTTCTGCAACAGTCAGATGATAGTTTTCTGTAAGGCGCTTATCCAGGTGGTGGACAAACCATGGCTGAGATGATACCCTTAAACCGCACCTGTGGGGTAAAGAACCCTCACTGTCCTGCTCAGCCTCCTGGAAGCTTGTCCAAGTTAGACTTCCCACCAGGTAATCTGGTGGGTTGTTTTTTATTAAAACCACAGGTGCAGAGTCTAGGATAGGAAATGGTGCCTCCTCTCTCCTGTTCTAGATGAATGGGAGACAAGGAGCAGGGAGGGCACCCACCTCCAACTACACAAATATCCAAGACAAAGTTGTTCTAAACCGGCTCCCTTTCAAGATTATTTTGGGCAGCATTAAACAAATGAGGGTTCACTTTCATGTAGCAAGGGAACAGATGTCTCATGGTGACTTGGAGGTTGGTTCTCTGCTCTTCTTGTAGCACAGTGAATATGATTTTCCCATTATCAATGAAAGGCCACAGACTTTGCATCAACGTAATAATGCAGGATTTGGCTCAGGACTTGCCTGAACAGGTCTTAGCCTGAGCTGATTTTAGGTTGTTTTAGCTCTGATGCGAATTTGGTTGGGTGATAACAATCTAAATTTGTTTTAGCTTTAGTTTAGCTTTGTGCTACTTCATGGTTTTACTTACCTGTTGTAAGTAATAGATCACAAAAATGACACAGCTATTCATTGCAGAGTTAACTATCTATGACTCTACCTTATTAGAATGCCAATGTCTCAGACGAAGAAAAACTGATCATATGAAGGACCTCGCAACCAAGGTCTGGTTTTGGCTACATAAACCAACTACATTTAAATTTTATTGCTACTGCAACAAATCTTGACATTACAAATAGAATATGCAGGGTATTTTCAGGAAGTTTTATGTTTCAATAGGTCAAAATTGAATATCTTATTGGAAATTTCTGTTTCCAATATGAAGGCATTCCAAAAATGCTGTGTGTATGTATGTGTAGAATTTAAGTTTTGTTTTTTTTAGAAAAACATAAGTTTCACTGGCATTGATTTGTTGTTCTTGTGTCAAGATAAGAACATTTTAAAAGTAAGATAGCAGAGAATACGACTGGGAGATACTTACGTAATGCCTGATTGCAAAATAAATGCCAAAGTAATTATTTAAATAATTGAAAATAAGGATGGAAAGAACATATGGTGGTCTTCAAACCTATACCCCTGGCACAAATGGTATTGAATTATAGTCAGGGCAAGTAAAAATAGGAATTGAAAGATAAAGAAATAAAAAACGATAGAAAATGAAATATAAAGATAAACCAGCAAAATTAGTCGAGTTTTGAAAGAAAAGGCTCTGAAATTTAGCTCCTCCACTTTACTTTTTTGCATTTTCTGATTTCACAAACTACACTTAATAATTGATTAATTACAATAGTAATGAATGTGTAAAACTTCCGGGTACTAGAGTGGTGAGAAATGGAGTAAGTCTATTTCCATAACTCCTTGGTAAACATGAGAAAGACATGAAATCAGAGAATCGGTGGAATATTTTGAACTGCAATGGAATGAGGCAAAGATATTACTGAAATAATGGCATGTGATTGTTATCATAGACAGCTATAACTGAAGGCAGACAGGGCATAATTCAAGCATGTCGAATGGTTGTAACTTCATGTAATACAGGACCATTTACAGTACCTAATGGCACTGTTCCTGAGCATAAATGCTGAAAAAAAAAAAAAAAAAAAGGACAATGAAGTTGACGTTGACATATTCAAGCCTTGGAAGTCAATTTTAACAAGGTTTTCATTCTTTTTCCTGTCCTCTGAAAAGTGTTTCATTTTAGGTTAGCATTTTCTTATCCTATGTGTTTTTTACTGTGTTATTAAATTAATTAGCTGATCTTGTTTATTGAGGTTGATCTTTTATTTATTTTTGGATTCAGTTTTGAATTCTGGAGAAGAAACTTGGATTGTAATTTCAAAGTGAATTTGCCTCTTCTTAAAAGTAGTTCTTTACACTATATTTAATCTATAACTACTGTATTTCTTACTTAAGTCAGACATTCTTCTAATGGGCTATTTACCATGGTCTACAGCTGTGGTTACCAAAGCAGCTTCCTCCCTAGTCAAGTGGAAAACCAAATTAAAATTTCATAGTTCACATTTATGAGATTCACATTCTTTTAACATAGTTTCTATTAGCAATTCAGAAACTTTATTTTCTTCCCAGCATTAATCAGTGTTACATTGTTCCATGCTGTTTTAGAGACAATTAAGTACAAAAAACTTAAAGCTACATCAGTAACACTACTTGTACTTCCACTGCGGGTGGATTAAAATAGATATCCTAATGAGTTACCATTCTATGATAGCTATAATCTTCATATTCCCTGAGAAATCATATGTAATAATAGTATCATTGTAATTTTTTCAGACAGAAGAGATAGAAAACCAATGACACAGGACTAAAGAGAAGGTAAGAAGCATTAGAACTGGCTGCCAGCCAAGTCAAGTAGCATGAGCAGTGGGGACATAATTTTGATCTCATTGGATGGGAGCTCCCCTCTCTTAAAATGCCACAATATATCCACTCCATAAAAAATTCCTGACTTTCTTCAGCAGAATGTATGTTTTTTGCTTTAAAATGGGAGCCTTGAAATGCAGATTTTACTGAGTCTATTTTTAGAGAGGATCATTGTTTAAGAGAATTAACATGGAAGGAAATTCCCTGTATGACATGAAGGATATAAAGGTTCCTTAACTCTATAGTGTAAGTGTGCATCCCAAGACATCTATTATATTTGCCACAAGACTGTTACTTCTGTCTTTCCTATGGGCCTTTAAAAATTAAGTTTTGTTTTTTTTTTTTGTCTAGTTATTGTCACTATTTTAATAAGCCTAAGAAAAAGACTTAGACTGTAGCTGGCACCACTAGGTAAGTTAGACATAATTTTATAACCATGCGTACTAGCACACAAAAAACCACAACCAAATTAATTTACGGTATATATTGCTTTGGTAACAAAACCAATCATGATTGTTGAAGATTTTGTTGTTTTTGCTCTCTGAGAACACTATTGGCTGCAAAAAAATCCATTTTTAATTGCTATAGCAAACTCTGGAGATGGCCATATAGTAATGAGTTTGTGCAAACAAATTATAAATCAAGTACCTTATTTGGAAGATAATGTAATTGATCTCTGGAAGAATGTAGAAACTTAAGTATAAATTTTCAGAAAATCAAAAGTATATTGGAGCTGCCTTTTGTTCAACTCGTTATTGTCTGGACCAAATAATATAGGAGGAATTCTAACTAATAGCTGACACCAAAAAATGTTTTGCAAGTTGCCAACAGCCCTATACTTCATTGAAGATTACAGAATTGGAAAGTTCAGAAGAGTTCTAAACCAACAAAAGTTCTTGTGCTTTTTTTTCTCCCTCTTTTTCAAAGGATAATGCTGAATACAAGAGGAAGAAGGAGTGGATGATATAAAATAGAAAAAGGTAAATAGTTTTATTCATTTTGAAAAGTACAAATAAGCATTATGGAATTTTTTCTGTTTAAGAAGCTTACTTAGGTTAATGTCTTACCTTCACTCTCTAGGAAGCAATACCTCTCAGTAGTTTCATTCTTGTCTCATAGTGATAACACATCATCAAGGAATCACTCTTAACTTTTATTGACTTTGTAGCCATGACTTTATTTTTTTTTTTTAGTATAGCCTTAGTAGGAGAAGTAGGAGGAGAGGAGGAGAGGAAAAACAAAAAAAAAACAACCTTGTTCTATTTTGATGATTGGACTGTACTTTTAGGATGTTAGAAGTGAGAATTGCATAGTTGATCCTTTTTCTAGAACTGCTACATTATTGAATAATAAAACCCCCTCTAAAAAAAAAAAAAAACAAAAAACACCAAAACCCCCCTAAAAGTTAAGGCTTGTTAATTTCCCTATGCAGAGTTACATTTTCATAGTCATGATATCTATCTGCCCACATGGAAGACTCATCTCAACAGAGAGAGTATTCGACAAATCAGGTATGAACTACTAACTCTGATCTGGTTCAGACTACTGTATTTATGTCTTTGTCTGAAATCTTGATGCAAGGAAAAAGAAGGAAAATATCAGGAGTTGTTCCAGACACTAGTCACAACTATCAGAAAAAAACAAACAAACAAACAAACAAAAAATGAAGTGGCAAACGAACAAAGACGATGAGAAGATGAAAGAAACATCAATGTAACAGCTTCCATGCCGCATAGAGATCATATTGTAATGCCTGTTCCCATAACTTGCTGAGAACATGCTAGGACCAAGACTGTGACCAGCTGTAATTAAATTGGAGCATATCACCAGATTAACAAGAGGGAAAATCCAGTGCTGATCTAGGCACAGGATCAATATCTGTGAAATCTGACAGAAAAACACAGTATGGAATTCAGGTTAATTTAATAACGAATTATTTGGTCTCAGGTTGTAGTGACAGTGAAGAGAACATCCATCATGAAATTTGGTAGTGCAAAGTATTTTTCTAAATGTTTTTGAATGGCACAATTATCACACTGCTTAGTATTTCTGGGCCAGCAGCAGTATTCTGAATTCACCTCTTGGCTTCTAACAATGAATTTATACTTTTGGTGATCAATGGCAACAGCTAAAAAGTCTTCTTGACCTTCAATGCACCCCGCGAAACCCTTCCGAAATCTCCAAAGATAGGGAAGTGCCATGTTGAAATGCCATGATCCAGTCTCTAAGCTACTAATATGTGTAGTTTCTGTAGGTAGCAGCACAAGTCTCAAAAAACAGCAAACTGAATCACTTACTCACCCTGTCAATTTTTTTTTTGTATGCTAATCTTTGGACTGAACACATTCCAAAATGTTTCCTTAATGCTAAAAGTAACAAGAGAGAAAACAAGAGAAAGTCTTAAGAAATCAACGCACAAAGTAAGAATATATAGGTTCATCCAGCGAAATAGTTTGCTGCTGTGTAGGGAATACATCAGTTTCTGGGCATCAATGCATTAATTCAGTGTGTGGTGGTGTGTGTTCATGTGTAAATCAGTTTCTCATTTTGTTTTTGGTCTTTAAAAATCACTTTTCCCAGCTAATGAAGTATTTCTAACAACATGCACATGTCAACAACTTGTTATGACTGGTCTAATGTTTGATTTATAGTTGAACTTTATTTGATATACTCAGTGGTTCAAGTTACTGATATCTACGTACAGCACTGACTTTTTTTTCAGTGTATTATGTAATTATATGTAAACATCAATTTAATTTACTTAACTTTTTTTATTGCTTTAAGTCGAAGCTGTTGCTAAAGAAAACAAACTTTGTCCTTTCTATGATTTATAAATCATAGAATCATAGAATGGTTTGGGTTGGAAGGGACCTTAAATATCTTCTAGTTCTAATCCCCCTGCCATGGGCAGGGACACCTCCCCCTAGACCAGGCTGCCCAAAGCCCCATCCAGCCTGGCCTTGAACACTTTCAGGGATGGGGCATCTACAACCTCTCTGCTCAACCTGTTCCACTGCCTCACCACCTGCCCTCCGCTGGACCCGCTCCAACAGGTCCATGTCCTTCTTGTGCTGAGGGCTCCAGAGCTGGACGCAGTACTGCAGGTGGGATCTCACCAGAGCAGAGCAGAGGGGCAGAATCACCTCCCTCGACCTGCTGGCCATGCTACTTTTGATGCAGTCCAGGATATGATTGGCTTTCTGGGTTGCAAGTGCGCATTGCTGGCTCTTTATAGTTACAGCAGACCAAGTGAATCAGAACAGGCACTTTAACTTCGTGTTTGCACTTAGTTTTTAGGAAGTTGAGTAATTTTATTTCTGAAAAACACAATGTTATTAATCCATTTGTGAAATCCACTTGTGTTTTTCAGCACCTGTCACAGTCTGGCTCTGGTGCAACACACAGGTAGTTATTAAAACTCTTCTCACTCACAAATTTCTGGTCTTCATGGCCTGCCTCTTTTCACCTCATGTACTTCTAGTTCAGGCTTTGAGTTGTAAATGGAGACTAATTTGGAAACAACGAGAACTGGATAAAGCAAACATGGACACGTGGGAATGAGTAGACGTGTAATGTGACTGTACGTACTACAGCATACCCAGCTTTTTGTAGTTCCATCCCTCTCCATCTATGAACAGCTCTTGAGTACCTATGAAAGCCAACAGTAAAACAGAACTAAATTTCTTGTCTCAGGAGGTGAGGCATTGTCCTCCCATTAAAACAATCAGCAGGAAGTCCTAAACTCCTGGTTAAAGAATTTTTCTGTTTAAGTATTAATATAAAAAATGTTACTTTTTTTTCCTTTTATTTGTCATGAGGGGAAGAGTGAGACGACTTTCCCTGTGAAGGGAAAGAAAAAGTAATTTAAAAAAAAAAAAAAAAACAAAGAAAAAAAAGCTCCTGTTAGCTTCCTTTAGGGGGTACCCCAGCCTTATTTTTACTGTCATCTCCTGAAGGCCTTCAGCAATTTTCCCCAAAGGCTTTTTAGAAATGCAGTAAAGGGTAGTCTTGGCTGGTTCTGTCACATTTATGACTTTACTTGTTATTTGATTTCTTTTTTAACCTTTTGCATTATGGCTTTTGTTTCAGCTTGTTACAAGGGGGAGGAGAAAAAAGAAGAGATAAGAGGTTTGGCTGCAAGTCTCCTGAGTACTGAGAGTCTTGAATTCAATGCATGAAGGTGTCTTTAAGAGTATATCTGGGTTGATTAATTTTTTTCTGTTTGTATTATACTGGAAGAACTCAGCAGGAAATTGAGTAAAACTGGTGATTTTTCACTCAAGAGTTTTCGGGTGGGAAATAAAGCACAAGATAAAATTGGAAATGTCAATTCACCTGACCCTAACAAAACCACAGTAATCTAAATATGGATTACAAATAGAAACCAGAAAATTTCACTACATATGTATATATATGTATATATAAATGTACTTTAGATTATAACATGAAAGAATGGTAGAAATGTGATTTCAGTTTCTTTTTGCTAGGTCTTTGACAGCAAAATTACTAGTTCTATTCTTCATGTAGATATCCATTCAGCAAATCATTTATGTACATTAAAATTTACCTTAAGGAGAAGACAAAGGCTTAAATTTGACCTACCTCCCCCCCTCCCTTTTCAATCAGGGATACAAAGGTAAAGTTAAATTCTGATGAAAATACATGCAGATATTATTCCTGGAGGTAATAAAAGGTTTATACTACAGATGATCCCATCACACTGCTACTGAATGCTTATTTAGCATGCTGAGAGTTTATCGTGATAAAGTTAATTGCCCCAAAATTTAGCCACTTAAAAAATGAACTCTAAGTTATTCACCTCTAGTCATTGCAGAGGTAATCATCCCATCCTAAAATATGAGTTTGACTCAGGTGCTCACATGCAGACACCTAGAACCACCTAAGATCCTACTGAGTGTGAGATGTCAGTGAGTGGCTGGCTGTGACATAGAACTCTGGGTACCTTCTCGAATAGTATCTGGAGGTCAGGCCAGATACTTGAAGGCATGCCAGTGAAGTAGATGTCTGTTTGTAGGCAGCTGAACTAAAGCCTACCTACCTCAAAAAGTTTCTATTAACTGCCTTCAGGGAGTCTGTATATGTTTGCATTGTCTATAGCAAAATGATAGATAATTCAATTACCTTGAATATTGTACAATAGTACTAAAGTTAGGTGAAATAAATTCTTGTGAATTCTAAATCTAATTATTGAATTGTATTTTCAAGTACTGTTGATGTTTAATGTGAATAAGCTAGTAGGAGTCAACAAGGTAGAATGAGTCTTGGTTCTCTTTCTATCTAGGTTCTGAATTAGAGACTAAACAGAATAATACCTTAAATCAGAGATTTTAACCTTATACACAGTCTTTCAATGCATAGTTTCAACACATTTTAAGAATATTACTTTAAACAATCACAAATACTAAAAGAGTTGTTCTGGCTAGTTTCCAAATCCAACTAAATGCACATATGAACTATTTTTACTTCCTCACAGTGTAGCAAATAATGCACTTCAGTGCATTTCTAACATAAATTGACACCTACTGTGTGATATGTTATATCTGTTCTTTCTTTCCAAAATAAAGGAAAATAATTACATCGTTCTAAATTTTAAAGCTTTAGGCAAACAGAAGCTCTCAAAAACCTTTGTTTCATCATAATGTTTGATGGGGTTTCTTGATAACATCAGTTTTTTCCTCATTTATAGTCCCTCATTATAAAATATGGGACTTTCCAACAGACAGGTTCAGAATACATTTTAAAGGGCAAAATTATCTAGACGAAATATAATCACACATACATAAATTTCATTTCAAACAGAAACTTTCCTGAAGTATTCTCCATACGTAAGAATTGAAGTAAAAATATATTTTGTTATAGCTTACAACAAAATGATAAAATTCAGGAAATTTAAATCTTCTGTAGAATTGAAAATATTCAAATTTATAAACCCAAGAATTGCATTTACAGGAAATCACTATTTTTGTAAATGAAATACTAGTCTTAAAATCCCTATGATGATACTTTGTCATAAAATGTAAAAGTTATTAGAGTGGAATAGGAGTTAATTTTACCATGCAAATGAATTACGGTGCAATGCTAACAGCTGCAGAAAAACTACAAGAACTATAGAAAAATAAAATCTAGAATCATACATTGTTAGGACTTAATAGGATATTCCTACAAAAAGCAGCATTTGTATAGAAAGTAAAAACTAGATGAATTATATAAAATTTCCAGGGGAAATGACTCTATTCTACTTGTCATTAAATACAGTATACAGTTCAATGGAGAAAATAAAAGACGAGAAAAATCATAAATATGCACATGCATATATGTAAGTACACCAGAAGAGTTGAGCAGAAAGATGAGAATGATAGGAGATTTAGAAAACATGACCTATCAAGAAAGATGAAAGGAATTGCATGTGGGTGCTTAAAGAAAGGGAAGAATGGAAAAGTTATGAAGAAAAAAATGAATAATTGTTCTCTTCGCCCATGAAAGACAGATGAAGATGATATCCGAGGTAAGGGTCCCATAGTATGGAACTATGTTCTGATACCGTGAGAAATGTGCGGTCATATCTATAGTCAGGGACATGATAACTAGAAAGCCAAATTGCAAAAATGACTATGCATGAAAAAAAAAATAGATTTTGTGACAAAAAGTTGTCTTCAGACGCCATACATAAATCAATATGAATTTAGGAATATTGAGTATTGCACGATGATATCAATTCGGCAAAAAAAGGAGCAGGACATGAAGAGAGAGAACGTGGAAATTGCAGGAGTAATCATTTTCAGACCCCTGAAGTCTTTGCTATAAGTGCTGAAATCCCTGTTCATACATTTTCTCCACATGTTACACACAGAGCGGAGCCTGAGTGGAGGGCTGGGAGTCTGTTCTGTAAACCCAGGCATCACTCTCTTCCTGATGCACAAGATGATATGGAAGAAGCAAAGTTAAATATTTCTGTAATATCTCTTGTACCTTGGAGGCACACTTACCATATTTGATAGAGTGATCTCTTACATTCCCAGTTAATCAATTGTCTTGTGAGAAAACTTCTGTTTTTTCTCCCCTGAGAAACTATGCAGTTAATGCAGCTTTGGGGACTTTCATCAGCTGTGATATACTCTTCCTCCCACAAGTTGTACTTCTGGTCTCTTTCAGGAGGAATGAATCTGTTAACCAAGGGTAGAAATTAGTACCCACGTTCAGAGTCTACCCTGCCTCAGTAGAGTATGAGGATATAGGTAGCTATAAGTAATTTCTGTGAGAAAGAATTTCAAAACTGAAAGAGCCAGAATAAAGCAATGAAGAAGGAATGTTGATAAAACAACCTGCTAGTTCATGTTCTGAGCTAGCCATAATATGTACTATAATCTAGTCTTTTTTCCTAGGACGGATGCATACTATCCTACATAGTCTTAAGCACGTAAAACAAACAAACAAAAAACAAAACAAGACCAACAAAAAAGAAAAACCAACCCAAAAGAACAACAAACCTAAAACCAAACAGAAAGCAGCTTAGAAGGAAGGAATTGCAATTCAGAAGGCCTTGTTTGTAGATGAATACATTGCCAAAAAAATGAAAGTGTACTTACATGTATCCATTCTCTTTCTGGATCCATGATGCTTGTACAGCTTCAGTAGAGCAACCCATAAGATGCTTTAATTTCTATCTATAAAAATTAGAGTATGACTTATTCTGAATCCCTAATGATACAGGGACCACAAAACAACCTTTTACTTTTTGCTAGTTATACAATTATTATAATATCCTATGAAAAGTAAAAGCTGAGTTAAAACACAATCATTTGAAGGCTTTGAGTTTATTCGCAATGCTCGGTAAAGTCCTTCTGCTGCTCAGACCTTTAGAAGTACCTGTATTTTTATTGTTCTTTGTTGGTAACTCTATGCTATGGATCTCTTCTGCTCAGCATGTGGAAATTGTGGTCTGTTGTGTGCTGTCAAAGCTTCAGCAACTTGTTTGCTTGAGACCACTCTGGGGGATCAGTAGCTAAGAGGAGCTGGAGCAATGTAGTTTATTTATAGGAGCTTGTTCTGAAATACTGATGTAGCAAACAAAATGAGTAATAACATGCAGATTGAAACTTTAGGTTTTTAGATTTTGTAATTTTTTTAGAAGCTCTTCACAGAATGAAATTCCTTATTTTTACACACTGCAAATTATGGGCACGTGCCATGCCATCATGATCAAAAAAAAGCTATAAAACTCCTCTTTTACGAGTGATCAGGAAAATAGTTGCAATATGCTTCTTTTTTTTGTTTGTTTGGGTTTTTTTTGTTCAGCATTATCTTAAACTTCGTGTTAGTAGATAGCAAACAGAGTAGAGACTCTGAATTCTACAGGTGAGTTAATTAGGAGTTGTTAGCCGGTAGGCTGGAACAGCTGCTATTTGTACAATTCACTCTGGTAGGTACAGGTGCAGATTTCAGGTATTCATTTTCTGTAACTACATGAGATACATGCTGTGTTCTATTTCTACTCTATCCTGTCATCTTACTCCAGTAATTTGCATTCCTGACTACATTTTGTGCTAAAAATAACAAGTCCCAGGACAGACAAAGCCTGTAGAGAGACTTGACAATTGGTTAGATCTGATTATTATATTAAAATGTTAAAACTCACCTCATTATCCAATGTATTTGCCTCAATTATTTATCCCATTAACCTGAGGCTAAAGATGCTGCATATGATACCAGTTTCTCTAGAGGTTAATCTCAATGGATCTTTGTCAAGGTTAAAGGTTTGTTACAGGATAGACTGCAGAAAAGCCACTTTTAGTAACAGCCTGTCACATTTTTTTTTCCTTTTTTTAAATGCAATTTAAGCTTCAGAATATACTATTAAAAATAAATGTCTCCATAATGTGTTCTGTTATAATTTTAAGTATTTTTAACTGCTTGATAGTATGAAGTCACCACAGAGGAAAATTTAATCAGTGAAGCTTGAAAACCAGTGAGAATGTTCTGAGGGTTTGTTGTGATGTGCTGATGTTACCCTGTTGCCATTTTGTCAAAATTTTGTTTGCCTTCTCATGTGAGAACTTTGGCTCATCAAAATGCCAATGTTTTCTTGTCCAAGAATTCCTGGCATTGGCTAACATAACTTATCTTTCATAAATTATAGATTGTTACTAAAAGAAATACCGGTTACTATTTGATGCATGCTACTTTAAGTGCTAATGCAGTAGCCAACCCTAATACCAGAAAAAAACGGGAGGACCTCACCTAAAAGAAAAAGAAAGTTGTTCTGTACTCAAGAATCTATACATTTAAGAAATGGCAGCTATGTTAGAAGTGGTGGGTATTTGCCGACTGCCATCTGGTCAGGAGTCAGCACCTAAACAGTGATAATAACAGCTCAATCAGTGAAAACAGCTCAATCTGTCTGTCTGGAAGCCCCTTGAGTCTGAGGAAAGCAACCTCATTCCCCCCCTGCACCATCCTCCAGACCACAAAAGCAATATAGTTAGAACAAGTTTTGCTGTCCTAATTTAGGGTGCACTGACCAAGTAAGTGCAGGGTAGCTCAACAGGTACCCCCTGATGACACCAAGCACCTGATTCACATACCTCATTATGCCTTTTTTCCATTTCTCAACCCTACATTCACCCTCCTAGTACCTTCCTTTCCTCGCACTTGTCTCCATCCAGATAAACATCTGACCCCAATTACTTTTTCCTCACTGGGCCCGCATTTGCTACATTTGCACCCAAATTTGTTATATTGTGTGCAAACGGTGTTGATGTTGTTACCTGGGGAATTTCAGCCTTTTATTTTATTACTGACAAGGTTACCAGGGCATGTTGGCCTTTCAAGGCTCTGCTGCCCAAGTCTCCTCCCCAGTTATCTGCGAATTTTGATCATTTCTCACTTAAATCTTCCCCTCTGCCTGCTTCTGCAGTCCATTCCTAATGGTGCTCTCTGTAATTTTTGGCAGCTTCTCACACCGTGTTTGTCACTTCCAGTAGTTTTCCATGCCTTATTTAGTTAACTTCGACTCCAAGTTAGAGCCTAGTTGATTGATTAGTCATTTGCCTGCAGCACTAGTAAACTCTAAATTAAAATTTCATTGAGTAGAAGAAGCGTACAGAGCAGCTTTTGTGACCAAAAGTCACTTTAATCTTTAGAAAGCGATGTAAAATTAATAAATACCTTTTACCTATTGGTTTAGATGGGAGGAGACAGTGGAAAAATTTTCTACACACAATTAGAGTCAAATTCATCATTTCCTTTCAGAACAGCAGAGAAGTAGAAGCAGAAGCAGAAGAGGAAGAAAAAGAAGAAAGCAGAAAGGCAAATAGAAGACATAAGAAAGCTAAGAAGACTTAGAAAAGACAGGAATGAGAATGTTTCTGCTGAGGAGTTAGGAAAGACACATCCTAGTTTGTCTCTAGTTCTATAATAAATCATATTAGTCCACTACTCCGGCTATTTGCTCTGCCTACAAGTAACAAATCAAGGCTCTTATAACTACCTATGCAGTTAAGAATTTCTTCCACGGCTCTCCTATCTTGCTAAATAATTCAAGTCCCTTATTTAACAAAGCTTTTCTTGTAGTGAAGTATAGAAATTGTTCCAGTAAGTTGTGACCTGACTAAATTATCCTCTGCTAACTTGTTAACAACAGGGGAAAAAAAAAAATAAAGGTGGCTCTGAGGCTAAAGTGACAAAAGGCTTATCCCCATGCACCCTAACAATGGCAGGGGGAGCTCCAGCAGCCCCCTCTGGGGCAGTGGAGCCTCCCCATCCCCGGTGCCACAGAAGCCCTGGGAGGCTTCCCAGGGAGGACCCACGCGGACACGCCAGCAGGAGAGGCTCCACGAGTCGGGCCACCCCATGGGAATGAGGGACAGAAGGGGCCAGTGGGGTGTGAGCAAGGGCTGGCCAGTCCCTTTGCACAGCCGCGCCTGCACCAGCCAGTGCAGATTCTCCTGTCTCCTCTAATTAAACTTCTTTTCAGACGGTTTTCCCGGGCGAAGGGCAGGGAAGCAAATATGTACACAGAGAGGGGAACTATTTTTCATTCCAGTTGGAAATAACCAGTCTGTTCAGATCTTCCAAAATAATGGACTTACTTTCCTTCTAATGATTTAAGGATATTTTTAACTGAAAAAGCATTTGCTTTGTACAAAAATCACATATAGAAGATTGCTCTAGCATCATACTAAACATAGTAATCTTAAATGCTGCCTGCTTTGTTCATGTTCTAACAGATTAGAGATACAATAAAAATGGATTTTTAATGTCATTATGAAATAAAATTCACTATTAAAGAAATACAAATAAACAATACCATAAGAATCCCTTTAAATAATGCTAATGTTTTATATGAGAGTTAATTCTAAACCATTTAAGTACTTAAAATAATATTTACTTGCCCAGTTCCGTGTTAATTATTAAATAATTGGATCCATTATCTTGTATTTTCCAACCAGCATGAAGTGCTTGCTAATTAATCAAATTAAGGCTACAGAGTCCATTTTGAAAGCAACAGATAATTTCTTAATTTTTAATATAAAATGAGATGATTAATAGTTTTTATTCAAAGGCAGTCAGAGCTTTATCCAAAAGCTGATGAAGGCAGATGACTGTATCAGTTGATTTCAGCAGGTTTTCAATCAGGCCTCCAAGAACAAGAAATGATTAGAAGTGTCTGACTGAAATATGAGTCAGGCATCCCTGAAAGATTTATTATAGAGTCTGAATAGGACTTGAAAAACTTACAATATTTCAAATAGAGCCTTTTCTATGAAAAGTTAATTTGGGACTGAATTCAAAGGCATTGCAAAGTGTCCGAATCAAAGTAGTAATTGCTAGAGCTAAGAAACAGACTTAAGTATCTACAAAATAACTGTTGGCAATTGCAGTTCTGCATTCAGACATGTAAATGTGAACTTGGGTCTAGGAGAGGTGCGTGACCCTGATATAGCGAGCAGAGGAATTCTCATTACTGTCAGTAAGGTGGAATACCTTTTCCTTAATGTAATCATATGCCTAGCCTCCTTCTGCTCCTACAGAAGAGTATGGGTATTGCTGTGGGTTGTGTATTACATCTGCAAATGCTCGCTTCATTTACCATTTTTCTAGCACATCCCCTGTACTTATGCAGCAGTACCACACTCTGATTAGAGCTTAAGGGTCTTGCAAGACACCCGAATGCAGGTGTCAGCTAGAAGTTGAGTTGAATAGGGCTCTGGATTCCATAGACTGTATTGACTATGTTGTTGTTTGAGATCTACATGGGAGCTTAGACAACTTTTTACAAGCTATCTCACACCCTTAAAGAAAAGCTAATACTGGGCATTGTGTTCTGTGTTGATGTGGTTATACGGCTGTTTCATTAACGATTGCCTCACTACAGAGTGATGTTCATGCCCATTTCCCTTTGACAACGTGGATCCTTCTATGACAAGGTGACTCACCTTGTGGACAAGGGAAAGGCTGTGGATGTTGTCTACCTAGACTTTAGTAAAGCCTTTGACACTGTTTCCCACAGCATTCTCCTGCAGAACCTGGCTGCTCATGGCTTGGACAGGTGTACTCTTTGCTGGGTAAAAACTGCCTGGAGGGCCAGGCCCAGAAAGTGGTGGTAAATGGAGTTAAATCCAGTTGGTGGCTGGTCACAAGTGTTGCTCCTCAGGGCTCAGTATTGGTCTGGTTCTGTTGAATATCTTTATCAATGATCTGGGGTGCACCCTCAGTAAGTTTGCAGATGACACTAAGTTGGGCATGGGTGTTGACCTGCTTGAGGGTAGGAAGGTGTTGCAGAAGGATTTGGACAGGCTGGATTGATGGGCTGAGGCCGATGGTATGAGGTTCAATAAGGCCAAATACTGGGTCCTGCACTTGGGTGACAACAACCCCATGAAGCGCGACAGGCTTAGGGAAGAATGGCTGGAGAGCTGCCTGGCAGAAAAGGACCTAGGAGTGTTGATCAACTGCCAGATGAATAGGAGCCAGCAGTGTGCCCAGGTGGCCAAGAAGGCCAACAGCATTCTGGCCTGTATCAGGAACAGTGTGGTGAGTAG
>VYZM01015632.1:39553-52941 GCA_013398915.1 Dromas ardeola
AAAGCTGGTGAAGGGTCTAGAGCATGTGTCTTGTGAGGAGCAGCTGAGGGAACTGGGGTTGTTTAGCCTGGAGAAAAGGAAGCTCAGGGGAGACCTTATCACTCTCTTCAACTACCTGAAAGGAGATTGCAGAGAGGTAGGGGTCGGTGTATTCTCCCAAGTAACAGGTGATACGAAAAGAGGAAACGGCCTCAAGTTGCACCAGGGGAGGTTTAGATTGGATATTCTGAAAAATTTCTTCACTGAAAGTGTTGTCAAGCATTGGAACAGGCTGTCCAGGGAAGTGGTTGAGTCACCATCCCTGGAGGTATTTAAAAGATCTGTAGATGTGGTACTTAGGGACATAGTTTAGTGGTGGAGTTGTCAGTGTTAGGTTTATGGTTGGACTTGATGATCTTAAAAGTGTTTTCCATCCTAAATGATTCTATGATCTGGCACTCCTGCTTATTCAATGGCTAAGCATCAAATGGGAGGAAGGGACACAAACCTCATGATAAGATTAATATAACATATTTCTACTTCGGAGAAGTTTCACTTAGGTTAGTGTTATAATGAGTAAAAATTATCACTATCAAGGCTTAACTTAAGCAACCAAAAAATGGCAAAACCTCATTTTTTTTAAAGGTACATATGATTCATTGCACCAAAGATAAATGGTGCAACAGTCAAAATGTGATAATCAAGATACTTGTCCAGACAATTGTACCTCAAGTAGGTGTTAAAGTATTTAATTAAATGTCTAAAGTTTTCTGAAAAGGAAAATATGACACATGGGGAAATTCCCATGTATTAAAACTTCACTTACAAAGTTCTTTTTTTCAGATCTGTATTTATTATTCCAGATAGACACTCTACTAAAACTGGAAAGATGCTGAAGCTGGAAGCTCATTAATATGTGATCTGAATCCAAACTGCCATTCTTAAATAAGGAATGGAGTCTGTCTGCCTACTGGTAGTCCCTGAGAATAGATACAGCTGATTAACCTAGCTTGCAATGTAGCGTCACTGTGCCATTGCACTTAATGAAGTTGGCTGAAAAAGTAGTATTTTTCATCCTGGGAAGCCTAATACTTATGAAACAATGAAATTCAGGCTCCAGGAAGTTTCTGTAGTACAGCACGCTTCAGCTAAATATCTGGCAAAAGAAATGGTGCGTCTCTAAAATTTAGAGACTGCATTGATTTGTGAATTGTAATCTACACAGATGATCTAAGTGGAAGGAAATGACAGAATTTCAAAACTAGCTTCTTTTATACTCCTACAAATTATGTTAGATACCGTAGTCTAAAAATTAAAATTGTTCAGAGGGTTACTAAAAATCCTGGGCCATTTATTTCCTTTTATATTGTTTTAGTGTCTGGCATATAGTATATTTTAGTAGGAGATTACAGCAAAATATTATTCAAATTTTAAGTTTGACTATCAAAATCTTTAATATAACTGTTGTCCTAAAGATTAGGAAATGTGCTTAAGTACAGCATACTTAAGTAAGAAATGAAAACTGAGACACTGTTGAAATTTCCATATATGAAATATCTGCTTTCAGATACGTTATTGATGTATTTAAAACCTTTGCCCCTGTTATTAACGTTTTAAGTATTAGTTTTTGAATGCTTATATGACAAAAATAGGGGGAGAAATTACTACTGTCCATTATTATGCAATGCAATGGTGATGGACCCTTCTTTTAAACATGTTCAAAACATTGTTCGGTTATGTTCAGCAGGACTGAATCACAGTTTCATAGTAAATCTCAAAGATCTCATAGTGAAAAGACCATGTTCTAAAGAGGTTTTGGTGAGCTTGTTCAGAAGTAGAAACTCCTCAGTTTCATCTTTATGGAGATGTTAGATACAGTATCTACACCCACATGTTCAATTATCGGTTCTTGATTAAATATGAATAAAATTCTTTTTCAGAAGATTGTCTTGCCCCTTTCTAACTCTTACCATCTTGGCCTGTATATGTGAGCTTTATATGTTATATGTCTCAATTGCATGGAAAGTTTTCATCAAAAAAAGTTATTAGATCATTCCAGAAAAATAGAATCTTCGTGCAGTTTCATTGTTTCAGTTCCAAACCTCCCATAAGAGATTATCATCTTAAGTAACTTATTTTTTTTTATTATTTTAATATTACCAAATCTTGTTTTTTTATTATTTTCAGTTATAAAGAAGATTTATTGTTTATTTATTTAAATAATTTTCCTTTAGCCAAAGTTTTATTTTTACCGAGAAGATCCATGCTTAAAAATTGTTTCTGTTTTAATGCCCTAGGCCTTAGTATCATTTGGTTTTGACTAACACAACTTCCAAACACATTTGCAAGTAAGTTTCCCTTGTATATTTTAACGAAACTCATCTGCTGGCATACTGAACACAAGAAGAAAGCTAAAATTGTGTAGTCTGTCACTTCTGAGGTGCCAAGATTTCTGTCACTAAGCTATTTTCTGGATGAATTCTTTCAAGAAACTATGATTAAGACCTGCTTATTCTTCCAGCTTCTGTCCAAGTAGCGTTAATTTGACACAATTCTTTACTGCTGGAAAATAGCCTGTCCCTTGGTCCTCTTCTAAAACACTTTTTGTGTTTTGGCACCAGTATACACATCTCTACTTCTCACATTGAACTAGAAAGATAATCACACTTAAGCCCCCTTAGTGTTTAGACTAGAACAGCTACTTCCAGTCCTATCTTTCACTTGAAATGGTACTTATAAAAAAAAAAGAAGAAATAATTCCAAAACAAAGAAAATGTAATAGTTAACGTGAGCAGGAGTGTGAGGAATAAAAATATGTTTTGAGTGTTATTCTAATGTTAACATCAGAAGCAGGGAAGAAAAGAATATGAAGGATAAAATTATTTGTGACTCTGATCAAGCTCTTCTGTTGCATATGTCCTCTGTAACAAAACTCATCTGAGGTCCACAGGCCAGTTTATATAGCTGGGATTCACATGATTTAGGCAACAACAAAAGTGTGATCATCATTGCTGTTCTGTCAATATTCGCTATTACTTCTATTACTTTTTTTATCCTCTATGCAGTTAACTAATAAATAAAATTAAGGCAACACACAAGCATTTACTTTGTTTTCACAAATACAGTTAGATTTCTTTTAACTTATATTTTCTCTTAATATCCTGGCTTTCTAATGCTTGCTTTGGGGATTAGTTTAACATTCCTGTACTTTTTACATCTAGCTACCACTAACCCTAGAAAAATACTTAAACATTTTCTTGTCAAAGAAAGTATACTAGGTTTACATATAAAAGCATATGATTGGTACAGTATATGTACTCACATTTATCTGGCAATGTTTTCCAGTGCTCTTAGCGGCATCAGAAAAGCAGGAAAACAGTACTAGCAAATTGGCTGGATACTATCTATGGTAAGAAACTCGATAAAATGCTAACCATTTTGACTATTAATTCTAACATGGACATAACTGGTGTTTAATTTATGCTTATGTTTAATTTATGCGATGTTACAGAAATAATTAAAAGCTATTTTTAACACCAGGATTTCAAATGCTTCTTACTTCACTGATCAAATTTCCTTCCAACAAAAGCTGATGCCTGGAGGAGACTATGAGAACAAGACAAACATACTCCTCTAAGTATTCTCGCATGTCTAGCCTTTTGCAGACAAACTGCTGTGGATTTAGCAGACGCAAACACTGGCTCTCCATGTTTATTTTTATTTCAATTTCAAAAACTGGGCTCTGTTATGGTTAACACATTCATATCTCTACAAGCTTCAGGAAGGAGATAATACAGATAGTGGAAGTGGAATGCAGTTTTTCAAAGACATTTGTATATATTCTCAAAGGCCTTTTAATTGAATCATGTTTTTAGGTATGTCATTATGATGTGTAATGATTAAAAATTCTTATAGAAAATCATAACTAGGGCTATAGAAACAAGAAAAAAGTAGAAATTAAACAAACATACATATGTGACAAATATAGTGAACTCAAGATAAGTCTTATGATTAATTGTAAAGTTGGGGTTTTTTCTCCTTTTTCTTCTTGTATGGCTTTAGCAAGTGAAATCAACACATTCTACTGAAATCTCACATTCCGTACTAATGTTTAAAACATTAGTAGAAAACTTGGATATGAAATTTAAGCATGATTGAGACTATCAAAATTAAAAATGAAAAAAAAAAAGTTTTATACTGTATGTTTATTGTTTTTATTTTTTATCTAGCTTCAGAAAGTTTGGAGCCTCCCTCCTGGCTGTTGTGTGTATCTGAACACAGTCCATTATGCAATATGTACTAATGAAGAAGTATTTGTTAAACAAAGATGTAATCCTCTTTGCTGCACTGGTGGCTAAGACACAATCTTTTCTCTTTGTCAAAATTTCCATGCTCAGAGTTGTCATCTGTTCAGAAATTCCTAAAATAGATTTGAGAATTCCTCTGTCACCCTGAAATTTGGGGTCATTCACTCAGCTGTCAGACCCTGAATGATCTGTATTACAAATATTTCACCTTCTATAACATTAGCTCTCTCACAAAAAAAGAACATTCTTTACCGAAAAGGTAGAACAAAATTATCCATCAAAGGAGCAGTTATGACGATGTCATCCTTACATAGGAAAGACAGTATAAACAGTTTCACTGTCCAGCTTTTGAGATTTTAAATATAGTGACGGTTATGATATTTTTAAGCTTACCCATCTCCCCTCCAACACAGACAGATTCATCGATAACAAATTTGCATTGATTTTTCCTCAGTATTCTATTAAAAATTGGTACCGATAAAACATTTTATTTCCATTACTTGAATGAAGCTGTGTTGTGAAAATTAATCTAATCTAGAAATATTAGAATCAAATGCAGCTCAAGAATCAAACGCAGCATTTGGTTACCACCTAAATTACTGTTGATGCTGTTAGTATCCATTTGTCACTTCCAAGACATTATGGTGAGGCAGCAATTTCTAAGGGACTAGTTCTAAAAATTAACCATTTGAAGAGTTCTTGTTTAATTTCACTTGCAACTTCTTAGTCTGACACAGATTTAGACATATCTCTCTGATGTGTTTCCTGTTTCTGAAAATCATCTGTAGTTTTCAATAGTTAGGAAATTATATGCACTAGTGAGTAAAATGAAAATCCATCAACGTATTCTCATTATTTTAAAATTAGCTTTAGACAAATGGTTATAAGAGAAAAAAACAGTCAAATGGTTTCATCAGGCTGTTTTACATCTTGGTATTAATTTCTAATTGCAAGGCTTTGTAAACAAAAGTGCATATAAGCGGCTATTTCAGATGTGATATTTCTTATTTTGTCACCTATTTCTTTGCTGTTAAATATTCTAACACTGCAGAATAAAAAGTAATGTTTTGCACAACATTTTTATTTAAACTTTTTAACATGGATTTCTCCATCTGGAACTAAACATATCTCACAATTAATTACACATAAATGTATTGATTAAACATTATTTTATATTTCAATTTTTTTTTCTTCAATAAATAGATGTACTAAATTCACCAAGAATGTTTTGAGGTTAACTCTTTTTTATTTTGAGAATCTGTACCATTACTGTACTATGTGACACATTTTATATTAGGGATACTTATTTATGAGCTCTATTGAGATAAAACTTTAAATGACAGTCATCCTCATATTAAGTGATGTGGTAGCCCACTTAGAAAATGCCCTCTTCTACAAACTGTTTATAATATATAAACCTTTAAATAGTGCTATAGGTTCACAGGCTAGAGCATTCTGATGTTCCCCTTACACATTATAAGAGCTTTGGGCAGAGAACTATAAAAAGTGCTAATAAATCAGAAAATAAACATCGGGAAGGTCACAAAAGTACATTTTACAATTGTGTTTGCTAAAATATATGAGGCATTAAAATTCAGATTCTACATTCTTATGACAATGCTTGTAATGAGAACAGAAAATACTTTGAGCCTAATCTATTCTCCTGACAATTTAAACATAACTGTAGCCCAGTTGTTATCTTGTATTTCTTCTCCAATTCCATAAATAGGGAAGGTCATAAAGATAGTGAAAATACATTACGGAATTTAAACTCCTGACATTTTCCTAAACTGAAGGACTAAGAGAATATGTGGATAACATGATATGACTTTCTTTGGAGGAAGAAATTTGGAGTAATAGTTAATCTCTCCATCAGTTATTTTTGTGAGTTTTTTCTTCCTCGGTTCATCTCAGATCATGTTACCAAAACATGTCATTCATTTAGCATTTTTAAATTAAAACATAAAAATAAAGATAACTTTTCTGTGATGGTTCCTTTCACATCCTAAGGCTGGAATTCTAAGAGTTTTGTTGTTGTTCTAATAAAGGACACATCTCGCTTACCCGGGCTTTAAAATATTGCAAAAGTAGAAGTTAAACCTAGGCTTCTAAATTTTTAATGAATTGGGTTAAGCTGCCCAAATTAACACTTTGAAAATTGTTCCTTTCTACTAATATGTTGTTTTACTTCTGAGGCTACATTGTTACTGAGTTTCTTATATCTGAACGTCTATAAACTTTGAGATATTTTTTTAGTAATATTTACTACCAACATCATGGATTCATGCATTCACTCAATGACACTAAGTAAAGAGATATAAATGACAGTCCATACAGATCATATGCTACAGACACATTTTTTTCCAATTTATACAAGTTCAGCAAAAAACACTTTTCCAAGGTCTGATCTTGTCCATCACCACTGCTTTTGGGTTTACCTCTCAGTTATACGGGCTTTTTCTGAACAGGGTTGTTGCTGTATGTTTATGCATGATGAAACGTGTGTGCAGAGAGCAGTTTTTGCTATCCAGCTGTTTGTAAGTCAGAGTCTGACTTGCAGAAGTTGCTGGGTTCTGATCATTGCTATTGTGGAGATAGATAGTTTTAAATTAAATATAAATGAATTATAAAGCTATATACCGCCAAACAGAATTGTTGCTCCTCTCTAAGCCAAGTTCTTTATACCTCACTGAGAAGGTTAACACACTATCAAGACCTTATTTTTAATGACACTTGAACTACAGCTGTAGCCTCTGAAGCAATTGCATGGCTGAATTATCTTTTGTGACCTAAGTTCTCAACTATTTTGACCTGGGATTGTTCTGCATATTTTCTTGGATTTTCTCTCATTTTTACTGAATATTTTTGTTGCGGTGGCTGTTTTAGATGTATTTATCAATTTTATTTCTAAATTAATCAGGGGTGAAAGTATAGCAGACTTGTAACAAGAGGTACTCTGAAGCAAAAGAACAAATTTCCTCACTATTACTCTGATAGCATTATTTGCCTGCATGTCCTTGTTGCACAAATCTAACTTTCTGAGCAAGTGGGAGAGAACAGGGATCACGTTGAACTGTAATATTACTACTAATTAATTTATTCCCAGAATACCTAAAACCAAATCTGTAATAAATTTCTTCATTTAGCCATATGGGGTTTTTTGATTATATGGAATACTAGTTAGGGCTGAAATTACTTGTAAATTATAACTGCATGTTTTATTTTCTTTGAACTTGGATGACAATCCCACAAAGACTTACAAAAAGGAAAAAAGATTAAGTACATTAGCATACTGCTTCCCTTATACCATTTAGTTTTCAGGCTTAGAAACAAAAGTATAATTTCATATAGAACTACTGTTTTAAAAAACCATACAAAACACCCTAATATGCTTGCACAGTTTCTTTAGCATGTATTACTATCAGTATTTTTTTCATATTCATTACAGAAAGAGAAGTTTATTCTTTAGACATACTAAAGTTTAGGACTTTGCTGCAAATTTTATTTTGAAAATATAGACTGGTGCAGACAAATGTCTTTGCACTTTAAAAATGGCTGGTCTTATCCTCACTTAACTCAAAACTTTGATTTTGTTCTTAAAACTCCCTTTGGGATACAACCAACAAAAGTAGTACCGATGATGTGACGGAATTTTAAATGCACAATAGAATGGCTTAGTGTAAATGTATTCTAAACTATTATTTGAAGACAGCTTAAAGTCCATGTTTCATTGCCCACAGGGAATGGATAGAGAAAAATCCAATCAAATACCTGGGAAAATCTGTTCTTCAAAAGATCTGAGTGACAGGGGATGGATTCACAGTAAATCCATCTTTGTCATAAATATCCAGGTCTGGATTCCAATTACAGTGACTTTGCAATCCCATCTGCAGAAGTTTTACATTTATTTCAACTTTATTGCTTTGCACATGGAACTGTGGGTAGAAGAGTATCATATGACAGCAGATTATTAAATTGTCCTTGTTAATAATACACAGTTCTTGCCTAAGGCTTTGAAAAATTTTAAACATTGGACCATCATGTCAAGATAACATCATGTATTGGAACATGTTGGAACATCGGAACAAGTATGAGTTTTTACTTTTCTTTTAAAAGGCTAACTTTTTCCTGTCCCACCTGTAAATCATGGTTTCACAACAATTACTTTGAAAATCTGAAAGATGAAACCAAAATGCCAACACACTTCTTAAGAACTCCCTGAAATATTCATATTTCATTCTCCTGTAAAATCTGCATCACATATAGGAATATAGTAAGTGATTGGGATCAAAGGTTTTATAGGTAGTCATTTGGGCTAACCTCAGTAGTTTCACTAAGCAGTATTACTTGTGAATAATATGGTTATTTAATATTCATTTTAATAAAATCCTCCATTCAGTGAATACGATGTGTAGGAAACTTACAGAACAGAACTTAGATATGAATATTGTAATTTCTTTGATATCTCTGTGTAAACTCACCCAGATTAATTTTCTGACGTATTCATCATTTTTGTATCTGTGTAACCATTAAGACTTTCATGCCATTATATGAAATGTTGATAGATCTGTTAGGAAATTGCCTGCTGAAAGTTTAGGATGATATATTAAAAATTCAGTATGTTGTCAGCTAATAAGATACTCATCAAACATCATATTTATAAAACCTTTTGCTTCAGTGGTCAATAAGCAGAACAAGAAATAAAACAAAAGATGATGTAAAAGTGCTGCTTTTGTGAAAATGTGTTTTTAATTTGTTACTTAATTATTGTAACAAAAATGAAGAAGTTACAGATATATTCAATGCATTTTATTTTCCTGCAACATTCTCTCAAACTCTTCTATTTTCCTGTAAGACCCAACAGAGGATAATCAGCCTACTTCTGAAGTACAGTTTCCGTGTACTGAAACACATTAAGCAACTACAAAGTATTGAGATAAGTACAGAAGTTCAGAAGTGC
Organism: Dromas ardeola; assembly: GCA_013398915.1. Classification (NCBI taxonomy): domain Eukaryota; kingdom Metazoa; phylum Chordata; class Aves; order Charadriiformes; family Dromadidae; genus Dromas; species Dromas ardeola. Next base: position 48,800 of record VYZM01015632.1, read on the forward strand.
CCAGGAGAGATTCACATAGGACTGTTTCCTAGTAAGCTACCCCATCTAGCTGCCCGTCATTATAATCTTTGCCTTGTTTCATATTCAGATCATAAGATCTCTGGGAGAAAAAGTATTTTCAAAAGTGTATGTATATGATATGAAGCAAAACAGTCTGTGGGCATGACGAAAAACTGGAATTCATTAAATATTTCCACAGATGGTTAATTTTTTAAAAATTATGCTTCCCCACATAATATAAAGTGACACAGGTGAACCAAAGAGCAAAAAAACCCTGTTAATTGAAATAGGTAATTTTTTCTATTACATTCAAGAATACTGTTGTTTTGGAAGCAGATGAGCATCCATATTTAGATTCTTATTATGCTACTTCATATGTATTGCATACGTTTATAATAAAGTATGGATTTGTTTAAACATTTTCCTGCCCGACAACTTATTGAGCTTCACCATGGCCCACAGGGATGTTTATAGTCTTATCACTGTCAGAATGTATGAAGGATCAGAAAATCCCTTCCTAAATCATAGGATGAAAAAATATAGGACGAAATGCAATGGTACAATTCTAACTCATCATTTTAACTCATCCTCCCTACAGATGTAAAATTGTATGTTTTGTAGTCCCTGTCAGTATGCTTCTTTTTGTTTTAGCTGCTGTCTTTCTAGATGCAGAAGTTTATCGTTCTCTCTCTTCCTTTCCTTTTTATTTTTTTATTTTTTTTGTACAATCAGTTACTTTTCAGATCACAAAAATCATTGAAAAATGATGAGATTGTACCTCAAAGGATGATCTTTTGATGTTATGTGAGGGGGACAGATTGCTCATTAGCTTCATATTCAATGCTATTCTTCCTTTTCTTTCAAAGTGTACCCATGCTGCTCATAGCAATCAGTGCTGGAATGAACTTCAGTCTCCTGGTCCCAAGTTGAGACAGGCACTGCATAGAAAGATGTGTACTTTCCTTTTTCTCTTGTGTTAGATTTTCCAAATTATTTAATTTATTTGAAAGAATAGTTGATGCTTATTATACAGTGTGATAATAGCATTACTTGCACTTTTAGAGGATGAATAAACAAAGTCTTACTAAATAAACATTATTGTGTAAAAAGAGGATATTGGACAGAAAGCAAAAGCTATTTATAGTCATCCTGAACCCAATTTTCAAGTCCAAATGGTGTTTCAATGAATAAGTTCATTATCTTCATTGAATTCTGGGTCCAGTCCTAATCAAGTTTTTGTTAATGAGTACATATTTGACCATTTTTCCTTCAGCAGTTTGATGATTATCATTGCTTAAATTAGTTGTTCTTAGTGAATGTATGAGCTAGTTGTCATCTGGTGCTTATATAGTTGGTCTTTTATGACTAACCTTTTCCAGAGGAGACAATGTAAACGTCATATCCAGTCACTCTTTGTTCCTAACACCTCCAAAATTTCTCTGATCTGTTGCAGCCCACAAGGAGTACAGAATTTGGAATTCTAAATAGACATAATGAAACCCAGTTTCAAAATATTGACAGGAAAAAAAGATCCCTTCACTGTGAAATTTCTAAGTTAGATTTTCAGGATAGTAGTAGTGCAGTTATAATCATGACTGTGTGATAGAAGGTATTTCTCTCTGAAGATTTAATTTCATTATCTGTTTAAAGTTTAAAGTTTAAAGTGAGATATTTTGAACGCTTGAAAATTAATATTTAAAATTCACTTTCTTTAAGCTTAAATAGAAAAGAAATTTCATGTTTCATGTAGGCAGTTAGCCAACACATCTGCTCAGTTCATCTAACAGTTCTTGTTCAACTCTATTAGTAGTGAGATGTTTAAAGGGAAAAAGAAGAAAATCCCTTCCCCCTCCACCAGAAGAAACCCCCAACAATCACAGAAAGCTTATTCAGTGACAAGTTTGCTGCAGTGTTCTAGATGTTCCATAAATAACCAAAAGTTTTAACTATTTTATCACCTTAGAAAAACTTAGAGTGACCAATGTTACCACTGAAAAATTTACAAAGTCTTAAGGATTTGAGAGAGAAAAACCTCAGTAGTGGTAATGTCAAATACCTGCTTTCAGAGTTGTAGGGCAGTAAGATCCACTGTATTGAATTAGTTCTTTAATGCATCTTTGTATTCCTCTGTGTCAAGATCACCTTTACCAGAGTCTTGCTGCTGGTTACAATAATCTGGGAGTGAGGAACAGGAGAACAGGAAAGCTGGATGCCTGTTGCTTGGGGTAGGAAATTCATCTTGCTGAATATGCATACTTAGAGCTGCATACGCTAGCATTTTTTTCTGGATACTGAAGAAAAGAAAGTACTTTGAAAACTCCATTCATCCTACCCTGAAGCAGACGTCTAAAATAGGTCAGATTAATACCTGGTAGGTGCCTGTTGAGCATAAAAGCAAAGGGAGTAGTTTTGACGCAGGCTTCTGTATTTGGACAATGAGGATGCTCTTAAAACAAACAAACAAAAATGACCATGAAACAGCTTAAGCTGAGCTACCAGTACACTTTTACTCTCATCTTGCTAACACGAGTACTGCTTTACTGTAGCCTAATTTGATCCTTAAATGTATTTTTTTTTTTCCAGCAGGTATGACCTTGATATTTTGAGCGAGCTTTCCCCAGAAGTCTCAGCTTTGATTTTGCTTATGTTATGCCTGTTCGGATTCTATTTACAAATCATTTTTATGTTTGCTGGTTCTCCATTCCCCATTCACTCTTTCTCCTTTGTTAGAGAGTGAATTGCAGTTGCACTAAATGCTGCTAGCTGTCTATTTCCCTTTTCTTTCTTTCCCTGGGTGTGTACTGTGAACAAATGTAACACATTCTGCCAGTGGCATTGGGGAGAACATGAGCTGAACAAGATCCTGTGAAGTATTCTCTTTGGAACAGATTGCGGCTCTGAAGTCAATATATTATATGAAGCAATAATACTGAAAAGAATTCCCTCCACAACTAAGCTCAGGCTTCTTTTAAGCCTGAAAAAGTGGCTTTTTTTTTTCCCATATGGAATGTTATATTCCTGCAGTGTTCTGTATGAAAACATTCTCTTGAGAACAAGACATGTGCAAGGTAACAAGGATCTATGGAGCAAAATGAGATTTTTCACTGCAAAACAAAAGTTCATTTTAATTTCTTGCTGAAATAGAGTGAAAAAAACATCAGCCGTTTGTCACCATTGCAGTTTCGGAACAAGGGTTTACAAGAAATTCACAAAAGATTAATTAGCTAGAGTGGGAGTGATTTTGACACTTACCTGATGTAAATCAGCAACACTATATGAATGTGTGCAATTCATTCTTGATCTAGAAATCTTAACCAGTGATGGGCCAGATTTTTACCAATTTTAAGTTGTAAAATGTTCATGATGTTCAAACTATAACATTTCACAGTAACATGCATGTTAATTTTGACAAAGTCATTTGTGTCTGAAAAACAAAGAAAGGTCTTTCCACCTGTCTACAATAGCCCAGGACCAAGAGATTAGAGAGATCTTTCACTAGCTATGAAAGGTCCAAACCCACTGAACATGCTTTTATTCATTTATAGGAAGAAGAGGGACTGAGAGTAGTCATAATGGTCTGATCTGAATTATTAAAGTCTTTTGTTGGATTTCAGCTTCCTGTGCTGCAGCTGAGTTCTCTAGCTAACAAATTTCAATGCACTGGATAACAGAGGGAGTGTGGGGGGGAGTTTTTTGGGTTTTTTGGGGGGACAGGTTTTTTTTTTTTACCACTTTGAAAGTTCCTCTTTCGTGCAAGACAGGCAATGGTACAACAGATGCAATCTGTTTCCTAGAACAGGACAGTTTTTCTCCTTCTGTGTAGTCCTACCTCTCTTTATGAACTCCAAGCCTACAAGAAGTGCAAATATGACTATGTTTTCATTAAAATTTCAAAATACCTCTAATTTTTTCAACTCCAGTATAAACTCTTTGGAGCTCAGACCATCTATTGGTTATTTTTATTAAAATGTAGAAAAGACCCTGAACCCTGATTATTGGTATCTGAAGACTCAAATAATAAAAGTTAATTTAATACAAATAATTCTGAATAGTTATCTTAATATATAATTATATATTATATTAACATTATATATTATTAATATAATATCTTAGTAGAGTTATAATAATGTGTGAAACAGTGT
>VYZM01015632.1:53255-68688 GCA_013398915.1 Dromas ardeola
AACTGTTAGAGTGAATTTCACATAATAAAGTTTAGTATTTTAAAGAACACAGAAACTGAAATTATATTTTTCTAACATGAAAACGAGATTAATACAAATAGACATGAATAGACATGTATAAATATATATAAAATACTTCTGTGCTCCTAAGACAATAGAAAAGCAATTTGTTTCATTAGCAGCAGAGCAAACAGAAGCAGACAACTTAGGGTTTTGCCTAGTTTGCTACCTGTCACCCTTCCCTCATAACAAGGGTAACACTAATTCTCCCTGCTGCTCTCTGTTGTCACCAGTGATTCTTTCTACCACACAAGACACAACAGATGATAGAACTTGGCCAGAGTTATGTGCATTTGGCTGGCCAGGAAAAGAAGCTGTCCTCTAGACGCTGCCAGAAAAAAAAAAAAAAAACATATAAATTTCATTCCTTTTTGGGTTTTTTTCTTCAATGAAGGCACTAATCTGAATGTCTCCTCCAGGCTGCCACAAATTTTCATTAAGATTAAAGGGTATTAATTGCCTTTGAAACATCATTACATCTTATTAAATACGTTTTGATTTGTCTATGGTCTATCGCAAGCTACCAAGGGGGACCTACAGACAAAATGGATAGACAGGCAATGGTATTGGATATGCCCACTATTTTTACAAACCTTGCTAAAATTAATTTTAATTTTAAAATTAATACATAAACATCTATAATTGAAGTTTGTGCTAAAACTCTTTTTTTAACTTAGTGTCATTAGTCTGTCAGGAAATAATTATTTATTGTGCAGATCAGTTCCCACTGAAGCCAGACCATTTTACGATTTTGCCAGTGATGCAACAGAGACCTTGGCAAAGCTTCTTGAAACTTATGTCAGGCAGGTTTCCAAGCCTGTGTGGGTTTTGGCCTGCTCCCCTACTTTGTTCTTTTGACATTGGAGGTTTGCAGGACTGGTCTCATGTCCCCACACTAGAGTTTGTCATTACTGAAGGAGCACAATTGCACAACAGCCATGAAACTCTGTTTCCATTCCCTTTCTTGGATTTGTTTTCTCTTTCTTTCTCTCTCTCTTTCTTTCTTTTTCTTTCTTTTTTTCTTGCTTTATTTTTTTCTTTCTTTCTTTTCTTCTGTCAAATTGCAAAGCATCATCATTCTTTGTACAAATTGTTATTACACCTTCCCTGAAGCATCTCCTGTTCCATACTAATTCACAGATTGACCTTGGATCTGGTCCATTTCCTATGTTCCAATTTTTTTTCTTGATGAACCAACAGGACTGAATAGTTCATTCTCACAGGGGGGAAAAAAAAAAAAAGATGTAAAAAAAAAGTCCTCATATAACCTCATATAACAATTGGTCTTTGACATGGGAGGAATGCCAAAAGACAGAGACCACAGTGATACATCCCAAAGGATTACTCTAGAGAAAAGAACCTCATTAATGTAACAACAGAAGAGGTCACATTCATTCTGGCAGACCGGCTTCAGTGACTGAGACCAACTGCTTGCACTGTTTTTTAGCTTAAAAGTAGTATGGTTTTCTGAACACAATAGGTTAGTGTTTGCATTCTCATTTAGAAGAAAGTCAACTTTTGAACTTCTAGGCAAGCAATGGCACACACACACACAAATATATTTATATTTATAAGAATGAATAATTATATACGGGAACTGTTGAAATCACACAGTGTAGTTTCAACAAACTGAGTGTTTTATGGATCATCAGCAAAATCCAACTTAAAAGGCTCATTGACTGAATTGCCTGAAAACATCTGAGCACTCACAATCATCTTTCTATTGCTTTGAGAGGACCCTATTCCTAATAGCATTGATATCAATGAACAATCACCATCACCAACCCACCCCCAAAACAGAAGATCGCCGGAGTATCTGTCCTAAAATAAAATAGAAGTAAATAAAAGATAAGTCCTTCGTGTCAAGGACTCCAAGAGCTACAGCATTACTTTGGCTAATGTCTACACTTACCTCATAACTAACCTCTAAGTTGCCTTAGATAGATTTAGCACAAGTAGTTCAAACAAGAACCAAGGAGAGAGCTAATGCTAAAGCAGTGTGGATGATCCACTCAATGCTTGAGATTATTAATTCTCCAGCCCTCTATTTCTGTCATAAAGACTCATGCAAGGAAAAAGTGGAATGCTCTCTTTTGGCTAAAAATCATGTAAAAATGTAACAAGCTACTGAGTACTGAAAAAACAGGAAAGTGTGCTGACAAAAACTTTCTGTATCTATAAGAATCACATCACGGGAACATAGGTTTGCACAACATACCGTCTTGGCATTGTTGAGCTAGTCCTCTTTCCCCAGCATAACTTTGGGGGAAACCCTAACAGAGTATGAGTAAAACTGAATATGAAGTGATTTCTTTTTTCACATCCTATATCTCTGTGATTTCATAAACATTTATTTTGAGTCAGAAACCATAGAAAAAGTACATATAAACACTGAAGATAATTTTGGCTCTAATGAATGGAAATACATCAATTAGACAGCACTGAAACATTTTTATTTCATCTTGACCTTTTTACTTAATAATTTTTTCCTCACCATCCTGTAATTTAATTTATTTCATGTCAATAAAATATAATATCATTTCATGAATTTTACATCAGGCCACGTAAAAAGACTGTCATTTTCATCCCTCACCCCATCCTACCACCTGTCTATCTGCTTTTTTTTTGGAATAAAGCCAAACTCAAAATATATTTGCTAGACTGGAATATCTGTATTAGTCAAATTATACAACTGAGTTATAATTATGGCAATATTTACTAGTTGAATTATACCTCTAATTCTCATAATTATAATTCAGTCTTCGGTACACCAAATATACAGAAGAAATACGTCATGTTTGATTGATTCTATGTGCTTCCCAATATGGTTTTCCTGATGAAGCTCTGAGCAATAATTTAATAGGAATGGACTGAGCAATCCTGCCTGAAAAAGTCTGTAAATGTGCAGAGCAGAGATTTGTGATTCCCACACACATTGCATATCACTGAAATAAGATAGACAAATATCAAAATGTCGTACTGTCAGCACTTGACACATCATGCCAGAAGAATATAAAACTATGAAAACTGCAATGCACTTTAGGGGCTGAGTTATCGTTCATAAAACTGGGGGAAAAATTCATATAGACAATCATTTTACAAATCCAAGCACTGTTAAAGCGGATATGTTCCATCTTAATGCTAGTGAAAGTGTTCTGCCTTACCTCTTGTTATATTCACAAGCTTGAATTAGGTGAATAGTCTTCCACTACAGAAGTAGTGGAAGATCTAAGAAGACAAACCCCATGGATGTCAATGATACTCATATGAATAGCTGTTCATTGATACAAATAGCTTGTGCTTTAAAAAAAACAAAAACAAATCCAACCTACAGCTTGCCATGATACTTTTCCAGCAGATGTCAGGGTAGTTGAAGTCCCCCAGCAGGACAAGAGCCTGTGGGCACGATGCCTCCTGTAGCTGGAGTGAGAAGGCTTCATCAATAGTTTTCCCTTGATTGGGCAGCCTGTAGTAGACACCAACCACAAGTTTCCCTTTGTTGCCTCAGTCTCTAATTCTTACCCATAGGCTTTCAACCTGCTCATGGCTATTCTTCAGAGACAGCTCTCCACACTCCATCCATTTCTTGATATAGAGGGCAACACCTCCACCCCTCCTTCTTCACCTGTTCCTTCCGAATGGCCTGTAGCCATCAATAGCTGCACTCCAGCCATGGGATTAGTCCCACCAGGTTTCAGTAATGGCAACTAGGTCGTAGCTTTCTAGAAGCATGGTGGCTTCCAGCTCGTCCTGTTTGTTGTCCATTCTGCGTGCATTGGTGTAGAGGCACTTCAGCTGGGCTGTCAGCCACACCACCTTCTTAGAGGAACACCCATTAATTCCTTTGGGGTATTTCACTGGTGTATCCTTCTTGGCCCTTTTTACTTCAGGAGACCCTCTCTCATCTCTGTAAGACTTCAAGTGTGTTGCAGTGTAGCCAGCGCGTCTCAGAGCAACAGGCTGTTGGCCCTCATTATCATCCCATCCCTCTAACCATTGCCTGTCATCCCACAGCTTTTCATGGGAAGCCTGATATTTTCCCTCTCCCCCCCCAAGACTCGTTTAAATTTCTGTCAATGAGCTCTGTCAGCTTATGAGCAAAGACCCTTTTGCCCCTTTCAGAAATGTGAACAACATCTGACGCCAGCAAGCCTGGTGCTGTGTAGGCCATCCCATTATCAAAAAACCCAAAACTGTGGCAGTGACACCAGCCATGGAGCTGCTTATTAATAGACCGGGCCCATCTGCTTCTTCCAATGTTGCTGCCCACAACTGGGAGGAGAGAGGAAAAAATAACCTGTGCTCCAGATTCCCTTACCAATGATCCCAAAGACTTGAAGTCTCTTTTGATCACTTTTCGACTCCCTGTTGCGGCTTCATCGCCACCCATGTGGAAAAGCAGCAGTGGGTAATAGCCTGAGGGCTGTACCAGGCTAAGAAGTTTCTTAGTGATGTCCTTAACCCAGGCCCCAGGGAGGCAGGAGATTTCCCTAAAAGGGGGGTCTGCCCAGCATATTGGACCCTCTGTTCCCCTCAGAAGGGAGTCGCCTACAATTATAACCTGTCTTTTCTTCCTCATGAAGGTGATTGTGATACAAAGGGTAGGCCTTTCTGACCTTGGCAACACCTCTGCTGAAGATGGACTGTCACCCACATCATCATCCATTGACTGGCTTTCCACATCCAGAGCCTTGTACCTGTTATACTAACACCAGATGGTGGTCACTGAAATAGGTAAGTTTCACCTAGATGTAAGGAAAAAACTTTTACAGTGAAGGCAATTAAGCACAATAAGGTTTCCCAGAGAGGTTTGTGCTCCATTCATACAGGTTTTCAAGACCCAACTATAAAAGGCCTGAGTAACCTTGTCTTTATTTAGTACTGACCGTGCTTTGAACAGCAGGTGGACCAGGAATCTCCTGAAGTCCCTTCCCCTTTGAATTATGTTACGATCCTGTAAAAAGGCAAGAAAAGTTAACAGAATACTTAACCCTATCATTTAAAAAAGTGGTATTGAGGTATTTCTGAAGTATAATCAGTCTTCTTTTTGAAATATTGTAGGCAAAATGAGAACATACAAGTTCTCATGAAATGCACAGGGTAAAAAAATCATTCAGTTTTAAAGGAAAAGTGCTTTTGAAGAACACGCAAACAAAATTTTGTAAATTAACCAGTTTATCCTCTCACATTTTGATGCTTGTGTTAATATTTCACAGGGGGCTTATCACTGACTATTAATACTGTTGGAAAAGAAGACTGTAAGAAAAACAATAATTAAAAGTTTAGAAGAAGACTTCAACAATATGCAATTAATAGAGAGGGTAAAGAGTGGTCATAAATCCTAAAATATTGATTACGTTCATCATTCAATAAACCTTTGCAGCCCATGAAATGAAAGAATCAAAGATTTCTATGTAAGAAAAGTATATGGAAGAGAGTATTTTGTGATGCATACAGAACTGGCCAGGTGACTTTGAAACTGGTATTTCCTAACTCTTATGGTCTTAACTTTGCAATACAATATTCTAATGCCATTGGTATAACTGAAATATTATTAATGTTATGCAAATAGGCAAAGCAAGACCATTTACATACAGCAACTATATGATAGTATTAATATTTCATTAATAGTAGTATTTAATTTTATTACAGTACTGCAAGGAACATCAGGTAAGCCCAAGTTTCTGACATAGGGAAAAAATCTAATTAAGAAGTTTCCGCTCCACGTATGTAATCTAAACAAGCAGCACAGGCAAATGAAAGTCAAAAAATGTTCTTTCAAAGACACACCAAAAACTTGCCTAAAGCCATTTAAAGAAACTGGATAAACACCATTATTTGGCAAATAATCTTCTGCCATGAGACTTTCCAGTAGAAACCTCAACTCTGTCAGGACATCAGTCTATTTGAAAGCTGAATACCAGTGAGTCTCATATTATTTTCTAGGTATTGTTGCAACGTCTAAACATTTTTTCTTGCATTAAATATTTTTTTGATATGAGGCTACTTTAATGATACATATGCATATACTTAGTGTTTCATATATACTACACTTAGAAAAAGTGGCCAAATATATAGAAATACATACGTATATAAGGAAAGACACAAAGTCACTTGACAGTATTCTAGTCCTCAGTTTTGAAACGTCAGATTTCTGTTTGGACTTACAGAACACTTATAGAGAGCATAACAGTTATGATACCTTTCATAGCAAATAGATTACTATCTGTGTTAAAATAGGTTAAATGAATTTCACAATCAGATACTGTACCTCTGTGAGCGAACAGCTAGATGCTGAGAAAGGGGTTCTTTAAATGACATCAGTAACAGTACCTAAACCTTGCTTTGTGTTTGGGTGAAATTCTAGAAATTCTAGGAATTCATGTGAGGATTATTTGTCTGCAGAGAAATAAAAATGTTGTACACATATATACATACACACTTATACATACATGTTATTTAAAAATGCAAATGTGAATGTTTCTTGAGGAATTCACTCACCCATCTCCATTTAGAGATGAACTGATAAAATGCAGAAAATATATCCATTGCTATTTGACAAAAAAAATATGAGATAGATTTAGCATAATGAATTAAACACCATTAAGAACAAATTCTTTTACAGATTCAGTAAATCCGCTTTTGAAATATGTGAAAAATCTCATTAAGAACTCTTAGTATTTCTTTTGTCAGCTGCATGTATTACTTATAGCACAATATATTTCAAATAAATTTGAATTTTAATAACAGACTAGTACCAGTTCAGATCATAATGTACTCGTATTTCTATTTAGATAGTGCTAAGACACGCAATGATAAATTTGTGTCTCTGTTTCTGTTCTGCAACTTGTGCATACACAATATGTTCCCCTCATGCAAATAAATAACTTTTGATTATAAGCCACTATTATCCAGCCTTATCAGACTCTTGCTCAGTAACAGTATTCAAGGAACACTCTCACTGTCTACATGGATATTTGGGCATCGGCTTCTGTGTGATGAACAGTGTGATTTCTAAGTGCATTATTTTTGGTAAAACTCGAGCTTGAGCTGTAAATTTCACAGGGGCAGTAGAGCATCTGCATGCCTTTGCATCTCATGCGTGTGCATTAGTTTATTCTTCTTCCACCACTTCCAATGAGATACAAATATTTTCTGTTAATTTATACTGCTTGTAGAGCTTAGCACTTGTGCATGCAAGCAGTGGCATGGGTTAATGCACAAGAGAAGCCGAGGCTAAGGTCCAGTCAGCCTTTAATTCTTCTTGCTTCTCTGCAGAGGTGATGTGTAGGTGCCCAGGTGCTGGCAGCAGCGGGGCTGCAAGGTGGCCTCTGTGTTAAGAGGGCAGGGGCTGCCCTGTGCCAGACGGAGCTGGTTCCAAACAGTTCCAATGGACACACCACAGGGCACAGCTGAGCTTGTCAGCCAGGAGTGGGGCACCTCTGGGAAAACATAGTCAAGAAGAGGCAAAAGATGCTGCACAGGTGGTGAGGAGTGAAGAAAAAGTGTGAGAAACAACACTACAGACACCAGAGTCAGGAGTGGGAGGAGGTGCTCCAGATGCTGGAGCAGAGGTTCCACTGCAGCTGGTGGAGACACTGTGGTGAAGCTGGTATTTCCCATCACCCCATGGAGAGAACCATGAGAGAGGAGATATCCACACTGCAGCCTGTGGAGGACCTCACTCCAAAGCAGCTGGGTATTTCCTGAAGGAACTCTGGCCTGTGGAGAGCCCATGCTATTTCAGGGGAAAAGTGTGAGGAGGAAGGAGTGGCAACAAGGAGCTACTATGGACTGACTGCAACTCTCCTGTTCCCCATCCCTCCTGTGCTGCTTGAGGTGGGCAAGAGGTGGAGGAGTTTGGAGTGAAGGAGCGAAGTAAAGTCTGGGAGAGTCAGGGGGAAGGTATTGGTTTAATTTGTCTTTTTTTTTTTTTCTTACAATTCAAATATATTTTAATTGACAATAAATTAAATCAGTTTTCCTAAAGATGATTCTGTTTTACCTGTGATGGTAATTGGTAAGTGACCTCACCGTCTTTATCTTGACACGTGAGCTTCTCCTGTTTGAGAAGGGGGAGTGAGAGAGCAGCTGTGTGGGCATCTGGCAGACAGCCAAGGTCAACCCACCACAGACGAGGAGATGGTCATGTTCTTGCATGTCAAATCCATTCTGCCTATATAGAGGTTGTAAAGGGACTTCTTTCTGTCCCTTTCAGCACAGTCATAACTGTGTATAATGCGTATTTCATCGGTAAGCTTTTCATGGCAAAAAACATCACTTGCTTTGTACTTACACAGTGCTTTACAAAATGGCACCCTTGCCTTGACTGATTTTTAGCACAGCTTCAGTTATCATGAGTAATATTTTATGTGATAATCTAAACACAATTCTACTATTTCATCTTGTCAGCTGCAAAAGACTTATATATATATGTGGTATATAAGGAAAGACACAAAGTTATATTTTCTGAGAATATAACCTATCTACTTCTTTCTGATGTTTTACTTTTAAATCCTTTCTTGATCTAAATGTGAATTGGACCAAAACCTGAGGAAATTTTCAAAAGAAAACATTTATAAGTATATATACACACATACATATATATACAAATAATTCTAATCTCCTTGTACATAGTTTGTAAAATTTTTAATTTTCAATGTGCTTTCTGTGATCTACCCATATATATCTTTCTGAAGAGAAATATATGCAAATTGTTTTGGATTTAAGAATATCCAATACTGTTCTTCAGTATATAATTAGTATAATGAGCCCTGAATGACACAACTGTAGCATTATCCTACTCACTGCTACATACAGATTTTGCAATATACTTAGAGATTATTCTTTTAAATGTCATTCTGTCCATATTACCTTATTACATTCATATAGAGTTACAGATGCAAAGATGCCAGAATCATGCCTTTAAATCTGAAAAAAGTGGTCCCAAATGAAACTATTCTGCTTTGTGCTAAACATGGATTTCTCAAAAGAGTCTAGATTTAGAAAGATAAAATATAGAGATACATAGTCTAGATGTAGCCCAAATCTGCCATACAGCTGTATGACTAAACCGTCTTATCTAATGTGGAAGTGAATGTACCTGTATGTAATTGTATCACCAGAAACAATCAAGAATAATCTCACAGGTCTCCCAGGAAATACGGGCTTGGAGACAGTGAATGTTGTTGTATGACAAATATTTTATTATGTAAGAAATCTAGTATTGTATGCAATCACTCATGTATTTGCAAAATATAATCCCCATTGACAAAAAAGTAGGCTTCCAAGCTCTATTTAAATAGGGAATGGGGTCTTTTCTGTGGATGGGTTTGTACAAAGCTTGGATTTTGGTTCAGAGTTATTCAATATACTTGCTGATCATTTAAAAAAAAGAGGTAATTGTTAATATTTTATTGTGGAAGTTGTGACTTTAAAAGGGATTTAAGGATCACAGTGAATAGTTACGTGATCATTAGTTACTTCTGCAAGTTTCTGGGTATGAAAGCTGATGAACTCCTTTGATTAATAAGGAGAGATATTATAAGTCTGTAAAGCAGTGATATATTAGTTGACCTGTGGAATGTCAGCCTTACAAAAAGAGACAAAAAAGATCAATCTGTTTAGTTAATCAGAAAGAAAATTAAAAGGTAACCTGATCCTGGTCTGTGAAAATTCAAGCACTAGCTTTATGGCAGGCACCCCAAAAAATAATTAAAGCTCTTAGTTGGAAAAAGGACTAAATAACAGAATCTTTCAGAGACCATGTAGTTCTTCAATCATCCTTTGGAGAACATAATTTGTGTCTGCAAAATTTGAGGCACTTGCGGGTCTCCTAAAATGTATCACAACAAGGTACTTGCACTAAAGTCAATGAGACACTTTCAAAATCCACACTGACTAGAAGATCAGAATGCAACAAATACTATTGTATCATAACAGTACATTTCATGCTTTCCAGTGAAAATACATTTTAAAAAATGAATTAATATTCTTTGGACACTATATGGAAATAAAGAAAAATAGATCAAGGCCAAATAATATAGTTAATTCTACGAGACATGCTAAGAACTATTTTCTACATGAGTATCTACTCTGAAGGGGGCCTCTTGCATCTAATGAAAAAGTATAATGGACAGTATTGGATAACATATTAGAAAGCAATCATTAAAAGCAATAATAATTATTATCTGTTAGAAGAAATAAGCTTGACAATTTATAATGGAGTCATATTATATTTGTTACATGAAACAGTGCTTGGTTGCTTCAGGCTTCATTTGAAATGTTTTATAGCCAATAGGTTAAATTAATAATATCTTGACAGAAACACAAATTTCTTCACACAATTCCAGTCTTCAAAAACAGAGAGAAGAAACAAACAAACAAACACTAATTGAAATGTAACTATATTTTAATCTAGCCTTTTTATTCTTACATTTTTCACTATTGATTATCAAAATATTGTTGAACAAATGCCTTTATAAAACCACAAAATAATGTAGGTTGAACGGGATCTCTGGAGATCAGAGATCTCAGCCTACTATTCAGTCAACTTCAGTGTTTGCAGTCACAGTATCACAGAACGGCTGAGGCTGGAACGCAACTCTGGAGATCATCTAGTCCAACCTCCTCTGCTCAGGGCAGGGTCAACTAGAGCAGGTTGCTCAGGACTATGCCCAGTCAAGCTTTTAATATCTTTGAGGATAGACTCCACAACCTCTCTGGGCAACCTTTTACATTGTTCAATCATCCTAGTGCACAGGTGGTGAACCATACTTATGTTCACGTGGAATTTCAATTTGTGCCCATTGCCTCTTGTCCTGCCATGGGCACCACTGAGAAAAGTCTAGCTCGCTCTTCCTTACTACACTCCATCAGCTATTTATATGCAAGGATAAAATCCCCCTGAGCCTTCTCCTCTTGAGGCTGAACAGTCCCAGCTATATCACCTTCTCCTTGTATGAGAAATGCTACAAACCCTTTAACATCTTTGTGGCCCTTTGCTAGACTTACTCCAATATGTTCATTCCCCTCTTGTACTGGGGAGCCCAGAACCGGATCCAGCAAGCTAGATGTGGCCTCAGTAGAGCTGAGTAGAGGAGAAGGATCATTTTCCTTTACCTGTCAGCAACATTCTCACTAATGCTGGGGGCCTTTACAACGAGGACACTTTGTTAGCCCATATTCAACTTTTCACCAGGTTCACCAGATTCTCTGAAAAGCTGCTTCCCAGCCTATTGCCCTCTAGCATGCATCGATGCATGGGGTTCTTTCTCTCCAGGTCCCAGGTTTGACATTACCCTTTGTTGAACTTCACAAGCTTCTTCCCTTCTCTTCATCTTCCCAGCCTGTCAAGACCCCTCTGAATGGCAGTACAGCCATCTGGTGTATCAGTCCTCCTAGTTTTGTGTCCTCTATGAATTTGCTGAGGATGCACTTAGGCCCATTATTCAGGTCATTAAAGACAAGCTTAAACAATATTGGACACAAGATCAATACTCTGGGGTTGATATTACTCTAGTGACTAGATAACTCTAGTGACTGTCCTCTAGCTGCTGATCACAAACCTTATGACCCTAGCTGTTCATCCAGTTTTCAGTCCACCTCACTGTCCACTTATCTAACCAATGTCAACTTTTCTATGAGGACGTTATGTGAGATAGTGTCAAAAGCCTTGCTAAAGTCAAGCTAAACAGTGTCTACTGCTCTCTCCTCATCCACTAAGCAAGTCAGCTCATGGCAGAAAGATTTCTGGTTGGTATTGTGGTTTAACTCAGCTGGCAACTAAGCACCACGCAGCTGCTCACTTGCTCTCCCTCAGTGGGATGGGGGAGAAAATTGGAAGAGTAAAAGTGAGAAAACTTGTGGGTTGAGATAAAGACAGTTTCATAAGTAAAGCAAAAGCCATGCACACAGAAAGCAAAACAAGGAATTCATTCACTACTTCCCATCAGCAGGTAGGTGTTCAGCCATCTCCAGGAAAGTCAGGCTCCATCATGTGTAACAGTTACTTGGGAAGATAAAACACTGTAACTCTGAAAGTCTACACCTTTATTCTTCATCCCCCAGCTTCTTATTGCTGAGCATAACATCATACGGTATGGAATATCCCTTTGGTCAGTTGGCAGTCTGCTGTCCTTGCTATGCCCCCTCCTAACTTCTTGTGCACCACCAGCCTACTTGTTGATGGGACAGTGTGAGAAGCAGAAAAGACCTTGACTCTGTGCTAGCACTGCTTAGCAATAATGAAAACATCCCTGTATTATCAACACTTCTTTCCAGCAGAAATACAAAATATAGCCCCATACTAGCTACTATAAAGAAAATTAACTCTATTCCAGCCCAAACCAGCACAGTTGGTTAAGCACAACTTCCCCATCATAAATCCATGTTGACTACTCCTGGTCATTTTTCTGTCCTTCATGTGCCTAGAAATGGTTTCCAGGATTAATTGCTGCAACACCTTCCCAGGGACTGAGTTAAAGCTGACTTGCCTGTAGTTGCTTGATCTTTCCTCACGAAGATTGGAGTGATGATTGTTTTCTTCCAGTTTTCAGGAACCTCTCTGAACTACCATGACCTTTCAAAGGTAATTGAGAGTGACCTCACAATAAGGCCAGCATCCTCAGCACTCACGAGTGAGTCCTGTCAGGTCCCTTGGATTTTTTTATGTCCAGTTTATTCAAATCTTCCCTAACCTGATCCTTCTCTACAAAATGAAAGTCTTCCTTGCTCTAGGCTTTCTCTCCGACATCCAGGGCCTGAGATTTTTGAAGGCTGGTCTTACCAAGAAAGACTGAGGCAGCACTATTCTGTGGCCTCTATTACCAGGGACCTGCTGCATTCAGCAGTAGGCCCATGTTTTCCTAATTTTTTTTCACAGCTGATGTACCTCTTGATGCCTTTCTTGTTGCCCTTCACATCCCTTGCCAGATTCAAGTTCAAGTGGGCTTTGGCTTTCCTAACTTCATTACTGCACACTCAGACAGTGTTTGTCTATTCCTCCCAGGTCACCTGACCCTGCTTCCACCTCCTGTATACTTCCTTTTCATGTCTGAATTTATTCAGGAACTCCTGGTTCATACATGCAGGCCTCCTGCCACTTTGGTTTGACTTCCTGCACTTTGGGGTAGAGAAGGTGATCCTTGAATATCATTCAGCTCTCTTGGACTCTATTTTCTCCATGATTGTATCCCACAGGATTCTTCCAAGGAGATTGCTGAAGAGTCCAGGTCTCTGAGGGACCAAAGTCTTCTCTCATGAAGTCCAGGGCTGTGATCCTGCTTTAAGTCCTGCTCTCCCCTCACAGAATCCTGAACTCCACTAGGACCTACGTTTTATTTTCGTGTAGAGAGGCATATTTGATAAAGTTTCAGTGACTAAGGGAATATATAGACAACTTAAGACATATTTTCTATAATGTGATTGTAGGAAGAGTGTTTAATACAGATTTTTAATGCTGACTAAATATTTTGCAATATTCTTTCATAGATATTTAAAAGCAAGTTGTTGCCACCAGTTTTCAGTTACTGTATTTAAATAGTTTCATTATGCAAATCCACTTGACATATCAACTGTAATATTACTATACATTTACAAAGAACCTTTCATTTTATAGCTTTTCAGGAACAGCGGGGCAAACAGAGAGTCTGTTTCACTGCATTGCTGAACTCCAGCATCATCTGCCAGCCTTTGGATTAGAAATGTGGTTGTGGTGTAAACAGTTTTGTGTCATGATGCCTCTCAAAGTTTTTTTTCTCCTCTTTCAGCTTTTTTTTTTTTCCCCTCAACATCTCTTCTCTGCTCCTTCTCACTGATCTTCTCTTTTCTAGTCTACTTAGTTTTAATCTGGCAAATAGCTTTTTAAAAAAAAACCACATCGTTCAGGTGTCTGAGAACCTGGTAACTTAAGAACAACAATGTTTATTAGCGGGTATTTTCACTGTGTTCACTAACGTGTAGATCATCCCCTGAAGAAGTCATGTAGCTTTTCAGTTTTTTATTTTTCCAAACACCACAACCATTTTTTTGCTGCGGAGACCAGCTTCAGGGCAGCTCGTTGGGCAGGACATGAGGTGCTGCACTTTACTCAAGGAGCGATGGTGGCTACTCGGAAAACTGCTCCCAGCACCCACCCAAATGGATATTGGTATCCAGGCCACAGGCTGTGAGGAATGCCACAGCCTTTCACTGGCCGCAGGGGGCAATACTGACTATGGTTGCGTGAGGTGTGAGCAGGTTGATGACCTTCTCAGCCAGGTGGCACAGCTCCAAAATGAAGTGATGGAGCTCAGGAAAAAGGTGAGTAGATTGAGAAAAATCAGGGAGAGTGAGAGGGAAATTGACTATTTCCACAAACTGATCTCTACAAAAACGAAACATGAGGTAACTCTTAGTGGAGCAGAGGATTCCTTATCCTTTCATCAACAAGCCCCTCAGCCTTCCCGTAGTAACCCGCATGAGCAGGGTCAATGGGAACAGGTCTCTGCCTGACGTAACAAACGACGCAAATGGAGCAAGCAGGCTCCTTTGAGAAGCGCACGACCTATAGCGCCAATGCAGAACAGGTATGGGACTCTGCAGGAGGAACTGGTTGTGACCAAGGATGAGGGCTCACGAAGGCCAGAAGAGCCACCAAGGCCAACTCGCCTCAGGCCGGCCATCAAAACTGACCCTGAAAAGAAAAATCGAAGGGTCATAGTTGTAGGTGACTCCCTGCTAAGGGGAGCAGAGGGCCCAATATGCAGGCCAAAACCACTTCATAGAGAGGTCTGCTGTCTCCCTGGTGCCCACGTAAAGGACGTCGTAGGTAAATTTCTCACCCTTGTGAGTCCTTCAGATTATTACCCACTTCTGGTCTTTCAGGTGGGAAGTGATGATGTAGCAATGAGAGGCTCACAATCAATTAAAAGAGATTTCAGGACCTTAGGGCAACTGGTAAAGGCATCAGGAGCTGAAGTTGTGTTCTCCTGCATCCCTCTGATACCAGTGATGGATGAGGGAATATATAGGAGGCGTCTACAGGTCAATTCATGGTTCCAGGACTGGTGTCATCGACAGGGCTTTTACGATCACGGCTTGGTATATGAGGCACCAGAGCTGCGAGCAGCTAATGGGATGCACTTGTCCCAGAGGGGGAAAAGGATTCTGGGGAAGGAGTTGGCAGGGCTCATTCATAGAGCTTTAAACTAGTTTTGAAGGTGGAAGGGGTCAATAATTTCACGCTTGCCTGTAACTAACAGTGGGGCAGCACATCAGGGGCAGAGAGATGGAGTCCTAGTAAGGGCTCTCAATTTGTTGCCCTGAGGCAAGCTGGGGATGATGCACCAGGGCACCGCAAGGGAATCAAAGGGGATTCGCACAAGAGGGTGAC
>VYZM01015633.1:4972-32677 GCA_013398915.1 Dromas ardeola
CCGGGCCCTCGGCGGGGGTGGAAGAGAAACGAGCCGTTCCCGGGGCCTTGGTAATGGTGGTGGAAGAGAAACGAGCTGTTCCCGGCCGCTGTGGCTGCCTCGGGAAACGTGTTGAGCCGCTGTGTTTGGAGAGGGGACGGTGACAAGGCGGGTGCTGGCAGCCGCCTCTTCCCCCAGCGTTCTCCCGCCGGCGTGGGAGATGGTGTCCTGCAGCCAGGGAGAGGCGAAATGAGTTTTCTGGCTGCGCATTCCCGCTCCGGGTTTCCCCGAGGAGCTGAAGCCACTGTCACCCTAAAGCCAAATCTGCCCCGTGGCAGTGAAAGTTGAACGGCGTTTACTTTCTCCTGTGTTTGCACCCACATCCTGCGTGGCTCTGAGCGTTTTTCACTTTCTCGTCTCCTGTCCTGGTAGTACAGCAATAGAAATCAAACAGTGCGTTTCTCTGTAATTACAGGTCTTGTGATTATATCAAGGTTTGCCTGTTTATGAGGAGGGAGTTGTTTCTTCCATGTTTTTACAAGCCTTTTTTCTGTCTCTAGGATAGTTATCCATTCACAGGAGAAGGAAAACTCTGATCCGGATTATATTCCCATCAACAGCCGCTTTAAATGCGTACAAGGTACTGACTCTCCTGGAGCGGGCTCTCTTGTGGTGGCAGGAATCCACTGCTGTCTATTGGCAAACCCCGAATTTAGCGGCATTTCTTGACCTGCCTCCTGAGCGCCCATATAGATTGAATGCTTCTCCGTGAAACTAAAACTTGTGGTTCATGGGATCCTGCTTCTTCCTCATCCGAGTGGGGAGTCTTTCCATGTCAGCAGAGAGTTGTGAGGAAATTGGCTGGTTCAGATGGGCGCTGGGCTTGGCATCATACAGCGCCAACACATTCCGCACTTCTCTGCAGCGGCTGGAATTTGGGGTCTGCTGATGTCTGTCTGTCCGTCTGCTCCATAATGGCAAGAGTCGGGAGCTTTAGTCTGATTCCTGCGTGTTTTAGATCAAAACTTGTGTAAGGTCAGACAAACTGTCAAGGGTCAAAGAGCCACCCGTGGAATGGGAAAGAGCTTTAGGCCTTGGCTTGGAAGAACTTAAGTAGCGCTGTGTGTCCCTGGGCAAAGGCTTGTTCAGGACTAAAAGCAGCTTTTCCTGGATTGGTTTGTACCCTTCTCTGCAATTCAGTGTGGTTCTGCCCATCATTTTTGCGGCATAGACGAGCTCTGACGTTCGTTGTCGGGTTGCTCTTCCCCAGAGGAGCTACACTGATGTGGAACAAACCATCTGGGTGTGCGAGAGCTCTGAATATTCGGAATCTCTCCTGTGATACTTTGATTGTGGGAAATGACTGTCCAGATACGATCATTCTTTCTGCCGGAGCCGTTATTACCAGTACAGATGTAAATTAAAGCTGTTTGTTCCTGTGTTAGGACTCTTCTGTGGCTAGTGGCAGGCAGCATGCTTTTTTGAGTATTTGATTACTGCGGCATTCGGTGTGAACTCTCTTGATCCTGTTTTTCTCTTTTTCCAGAGGCAGAAGAAACCCTACTGATTGACATAGCTACGAACAGTAAGTTTTATAACTGCAGTCGCGTGGCTAAAGCTTTCAGGGGCCAGGCTGCCTGTTGGGCACTGACACATGCATGTTTTACCTGCCACTTCATAATCTTCCTCCCTACTTTGTGTCTGTCTCTTGATTGAGCAGGGATTGTATTTCCTCTGATGCTGTTGTCTGGCTCTTTTGGTCAGTCAGTTGTCATGACAGATGTGGTCTTAAATGCCCAGATTGAAGAACTGGCAATCGGTCAAGCTTGAACTTCATACATCTCTTCTGGAGGCCCTGCACTGCATTCGGAACCATTCTCATCTCCCTTCCGTTTCTTTGACCTGCACTTGAGCCTAGGTTACTCTCTGCCTTTTTCGGTGTTCACAACACTCTGTCTAGTCACCGATTCTGCTTTCCCTTTCAAGAAGTTTTTCTTACTACTTTTAGAGCTCTTTTCTCCAAGATCACAGCAGGGAGAAGTATTCCTAAACCCGGGAAAACATGACTGATGATGCTCTGAGGGAGGTGGGGTTGGGGGATCTCAGAAGCACAGGGAACCAGCTTAGTTGCAGGTTCCCATCGGAAACAATAGCTGGAAGGTGGCTGTCATTGATGAGCTCAAAGGCTACCTAGAAAGGCTGGTCACTCGCAGGGCATGATATCTGTGAACCAGCCTTGACTGACTCTGTGAGTGTGTTTATGCCCGAAGCAGGCTGCAAGGTCCGGATACAAGGTGACGAGACAGCGGAGCGGCTCTTTGAAATCCCTGATGAGGAGCGTTGCTTAGGATTCCTTTCAGAAGTGCAGAGCATACAGGAAGGTAGGCAGAGCTATGGTTGTGTTTGTGAACTGCTCCGACTGCCAGCAGTTTCTGACAGGGCTGATTTGGTTTTTTTTCCAGCCCACCTGAAAGCTTCTCTTCCCAACACTAAGGACTCGGCCAGCTGGCATCAGGTGGAGAAGAACCTCCCAGCTCTATCGCAGGCCTCTTCTTCGGGTACGGCACTGTCACCTTTGTGTGCTCCATGGTCTGTAGAGTATCAGGGCAGTGAGGGGCAGGGAGCTGTGTCTGACCCTGCCCTTGGTACTCTGGCCTCTGCCCCATTCCCTTACTTCACGTTACCCTGCACAAAATAAACGTCTCGGTCCTTGGATTGTGTTGCCCTGGACCATTCATTCCTTCTTGAGTGCTGTCTTCTGCCTAGTGCCTTGCTTTGTGTATGTTAAGCTCCCTCCTGCCTTGACTCGTGGTTAGTACCCCTTTCTCTAATTCCCGCAGTCATCAGAGTTCAAATATTCTTTTTCATTTTCTGTGGAGTTACATTTTTTCCTTCTTGATCTGAGCTGTTTTAAATCATTCTCAGGGTGTTGTGCTTGTTTTGTTTGTTATAGGAGCTCTGGAGTTTGAGGATGACTTCAACGCTCTGAGCCTAGAAGAGAAAAGAAACGTGCAGAACCACCAAACGGGATCTCGCCGGGAACCCCCACCTCCTCCTGTGCCTCAAAATAGGCAGTAAGTAACGTGGCGAGTCTGTTCCCTTTTTGCCTTCTCTTCCTAGACAGCAGAACCAGTTTTAATTCTGCTCTTGCTTCCTTCTTAGATTTCACCGAGAGAGAGAAAGAGACCAGCCAAAAGTGGTCTCTTCATCAAGAGACCAGCCAAAAGTGACCAACACCATGCGCAAAATGTTTTTTCCCAGCACCCAGTCGGGACAAAGAGAAGGCCTCATCAAACATCTGCTTGCCAAGAGAGAGAAGGCATACGTCAACCTCCACAACTTCAGGTTAGCGCTGTGACTGAGGAGCAGTGTGCATGGAGACAAAGCTGTTTAATCTCTTCTGTGAACCTGGCCCAGGTTTGACCTCTGGCAGCTGCTGACATGTGGCCAGCTGGGGTGGCTAAACCAGCTTCGGTGCAGACTGGAAGTCAATAAGTGCCTGCAGTGCAGCTGCTCCTTTTGCATCTTTTCCCCTGTGTGCATCAAATCTCTTGACCCTCAAGTAAGACTGAAGTGGTTGGGCAGAAAGAGGATAAAGGCAGCCGTCCCACCACACTATCTTAGTGTTGCCCCACATAACATGATGTAAAAAGAGCCGGATGTTTGCTGGCCCTGGTGAAATGTCTTTAGTTTTGTAGCGTTCTGCAAAATCCCCGAGATGAGTGCCACTGAAAATGAGCCAAGCCCAGAAGAATTTTCAGTTACCCCATAGCTGGCATGGCGTTACGCATGGCCGGCTCGCGTGTTGTGTCTGCTCCCAGCCTGAATGCTGCTGGGCGTGCACTGGAGAGACTGGGCTAATGCGGTTGTTACTGTGTTTTCTGACAGTTCAGCTGCTTTTGTGTTGTAGATTTTTTGTGGGAACGTGGAATGTGAACGGGCAGTCTCCAGACAGCAGCTTGGAGCCCTGGCTGGTGTGCGACACAGAGCCTCCAGACTTCTATTGCATCGGGTGAGTAGCAGTGACCTCATTTTCACTTAGGGTGCTGGGTTTCTTGTTGCTGTGGCTTGGATACTGGTGGGCTCTATTTATTTTAAGTTCCTGTCGTGTTCTCAGAGGTTCCACAGAGCTGAGCTCTGTCTCAGAAGAGCTGTCTGAGAGGAAAGAGCCATTTGAATGAGGCAGAGTGTAGGGTTAAACGAGGCTGGCGTGACATAACAAAAAAGATTTCCCTCCAAGCATCCACGGAGCTCTCTGGTTGTCCTCAGCCTGGAGTAATGCCTCTCAGAGAGATGGCTGCTGGAGTGTGTTGCAGCAGGCTCTTACAGCACTGGGGTGAAATTCTGCTGCTTTATTTAGCAAGTGGGAATAAGGAGCTTCTCTTCCAAGAAGAGACGTTTCTAGAGGTTTCACAATGGACCTTCCTGCAGAAAGAGGGTGATCAGTAGGAGAGGGGGGATGTGCTAAGTTGGCTTGGTTTTTTAGGTTCCAGGAGCTAGACCTCAGCACAGAGGCTTTTTTCTACCTTGATTCTGCAAAGGAGCAAGAATGGCTGGCTGCTGTGGAGAAGTCCCTGCACCCTCAGGCTAAATACAAGAAAGTGAGTTCTGTTCAGTGTTGTGGGGTTTTTTCATGGAGTTGGTGTGATTAGAAGGGAAACAGAAATGGGCTTCCCCTTTCCTCACCCAACCAAAGAGCGGTGATTGGAGAAACCGAGGATGTGTTATACTTGGCATGTGTGTACCTGTGCTTGTGTCAAGTATGCCAACTTAAATCTGGAGAGTCTATTTCTGCCCCGCAGCTGTAGGGGGATATTGTACTTTGAAACAGGAATTCATGCAGATGGGGATCAAAATAACTTTATAAAATAAGAGGTAGGTGTCAGGGACGTAGTATGCTCAATAGGATTGTAGCAGCGGATTCAAATTCTTTATCTGTGTTACCTTCTCACCCTTGTAATATAGAAGTGAGGTGTGTCTTGAGCTGGTAAATGAAACAAATAGCTTTTCCTCGAAGGAATGGATAATTTATGGGGTGAAGTCTTCCTGAGGCTGCTGCCTTGGGATGGAGTTGCTTCACTTGTGTCAGCAGGACTTTATTCTGGCTGGTTTAGAGCAAGCCATTGCGTTTCATCTCTGCTGTACATACCAGCCCTAAATACATTAACGAGTTTCCTCTTCCTCTTGTGTTTACTGTCACAGCCCTGTCCTGCTTGCTTTCAGTTGAGGTCAGTGGCATGTGTTCCTGGTGATCACAGCGGGAAACCAGCGCACTGTGCTGCACTGAGATTCATCCGAAGGGAGCCAGGGATCATGACCTGAACTGCGGAGAGGCTCATGTTCCCATCCCTTTGCTTTACTTGACTTTTAGGCGATTTTCTCCCACCCTTGTGAAAGGGAGAGAACAGGACATGGCTGCAGGCAGGGGGAAGTGATGAAACCGTCGATAAGACTCGCGGTTGCATGCAAATTCCACTCCTGCAGAGTGGCCTGAGTACTTGGGCTCTTCCACTTGAATTCTCTGGTTTCGGCTTCTTCCCTCACTACATAGGCTTAATCCCAAGACATCTTAATGTTTTTGTGCCTCTAAAATGAGCGTGTAGACTGTGCTGGAGAAGATTAGGCCTTGTTGCTGGCTTTCAGAGTTGTGACCCCACTGTTCTGAAGGTGCAGGGAGGTCACGGACTGGGCGGTGCATTGGCACAGCGTGTGTGAGAGAATCGGCGGCAGCCCTGGGGTCCCAGCTGGGCAGTGTGCGTCATCACGCTGTTAACACTGGTGGGTTGAGTTCTGCAGTAGAGGAGACCCTCTTAGCTCCAGAAAGACACTCTTTGCGTTGGAGAGCAAGTGTTTTCTGAAAAGCAAACGGTTCGTATAGCTCAGAGATGGCTGTCTTTTGATACCCCGTGTGTCAGGCATGTTTGCCTCAGGAAGTAAGAACATTTCTGTCCATTCCTCTCTAGCGCATGTCACTGACTCCACTGTAGTTCCGAGTAAGCAAAGGTGAGCACCGACTCCCAGCCGGACCCGCAGCCCTCAGCAACAGCCATAGCCAGCAGCTCCCTGCGACGTGTCTAATTACAGCAACCAGTGTCTTCCCCTGGTGGTTTTGCTGCTTAGCGCAAAGGGCTGAGGCTTCACGAACAGATCTGCTACGTGTTTATGAAGTTTCTGTTGCCTCGCAAGACAGCCCTGTTTGTAGGGAAGCACCAGTGGGGAGCGTAGTGAGCTCAGCACAGCTGATGGCTGTTGAGGGATGATAGATTGTCCTCCAGAACCCTGCTCTGGGAGAGGAGGCCCTTTGGGTGGTGTTGCAAGCAGGGATTGAGTATGAAACACGATGAGGAATGGGGAGAGCCAGAGAAGCAGAACATCAGGCAGAGCAGGCAGATTGGAACTGCCTTTCCACTGCCTGTCTGGGACTCAGGTTCTCTTTTCTTTTTGCAGGTGCAAATGGTCCGTCTGGTTGGGATGATGTTGCTCATATTTGCTAAGAAGGATCAGCTGAGCAATATCAGAGACATCATGATGGAGTCTGTGGGCACGGGAATCATGGGAAAGATGGTGAGTCACCAAGGCCAATTTGTTCCTTCCATGTATCTATGCAAGAAAGGGCACAGTCTGGTTTTTCTCACCTATCTGTGCCACCCCCGTCTCCTCCTGGCGCCTCATCTGCCGCCTTCTCTAATGAGCCCCGATACCTGCTCTCCCCAGGGCAACAAGGGCGGTGTGGCGGTGAGGTTCGTGTTCCACAACACGACCTTCTGCATTGTCAATTCCCACCTCGCTGCTCACGTGGAGGACTTCGAGCGGCGAAATCAGGATTATAAGGATATCTGTGCTCGGATGAGTTTTGTAACCCCTGATGATAGTCTACCTCTGCTCAACATCATGAAACACGAGTAAGTTTAATTTGCTGTTTGCGCTTTTGGAGGGCTGTTGAATAATCTAAATCAAGTCAGAATCACAGCAACAGGAGATTTTGTGCAGATAATTTTTCTGGCTTAATAATATAACCCAAAATGCCAAGGCCTTGGTGTGCTAGAGCTCCTGCAGCCAAACTACGTGGTCACCTTCTCACTGCGGTGACTTGTGCAGCCTGTCCCTGATGGCCCTTTCCTTGGTGTTGTGTGTGATATCTCATTTCAGCAGGCACTGCGCCCCAGTCAATGGCTGAACGTCACACGGCTTGAAGTAACTGCGGGGTTTTTTGTGATGGGAAATGGGAGTATGAGTAGGGGAAGAAAAGGGATAGCAGGATGGGCAGAGGCTGTGCTGTTAAGGCTTTTTTTGAGTAACAAATGCTTACGATTGCTGTTTCAGTTTCTTTTTAAATGAACTGGATGATATGCAGGCAATACTTGATTTTTTTTCTTAATTATTATTATTTTTAATGAGGTGACAGTGGTGCTGAATAATGCAAATCAAACTCAAACATGGGTACAACAAAGAATATAAATTAATTTTTTTATAACCTGATATGATTGATTAGTTCTTCTGCAGTTAATATTTAAACTATTTAAAAACTGAAAAGAAAATGTAGAGTGGATTAGTACAGCAAAAACTTCAAATACTAGATTATCCTTGATAATCCACTAATGGAAATTTTGGGGTTTGACTATAAACAGGAAGAGCTTTGATACTAGAGAGTGGTTTAGATTTTAATCTTTAAATGGAACCTATGCGGAGTAAAGAGTGAATACCGGGAGTGTTTCTTTGGCTGCTGTAATGAGAAGGCTGTAGGTCTGTTTGAAAGCCTGGAGAGGGGCAGAGTAAGAGCAGGTGCCGGTGAGGTGTGGCTGACGGGTGAGATAGGACAGGTCACAAACTCATCAGGAACCTAACTCTGCTCTTGCCAGTTCTGCATCAGGCAGCCTTTGCTGGGTAGATGATACAGCACTGGCCTGATCTGGTTGAAAGAAAAGCAGTGGAAAACAAACTGGTGAAACCATGGTGTGACACGAGGTATGAGCAGGCAGGTACATGCACGTCAGCCTGCCGAACTGGTTGACAAGCAGGCTCTGCTTGGCCAGCTCCGTCATTGCCCTCTGCTGTACACAAGAGCCTGAATACGGGTGGGTTTGGTGTAGTTTGAGAGGTTGTAGAGCTTGGTGAGATACACTGGTTTCACCTCGTTAGAGAGTTGGGGGTGGTCTCAGGCTTTTTTCAGACTGAGGCAAACCCAAGTCTCTCCCATTAAATCAAGTCTCCGATCCCATGTGGGATTCCAAAGGAGATGGACTTAGTACTGTAGTATCTGCTGCCACTAGAAATTTCTGCTGTCAGATTCGATCTTTCACGCCTACTTTTGTCTTCCATGTGTCTCAGCCTTAATCACCAGCAGCCAACCATCTATTCTCTGCCCGTTCTTCCCTGTGCAGCCTGCGGTACTAACTCCTGCCTCTTCATTTCCATGTTTGTCTTCGTTTTCAGCGTTGTCATCTGGCTGGGAGACTTGAACTACAGGCTTTGTCTCCCTGATGCCAGTGAAGTGAAAAGTCTTATCAGTAAGAACGAGCTTCAGAAGCTGCTGACATACGACCAGGTCAGTGAACTCCGCTTACATTTGCTCCGTGCTTGTGAGGCCATCTTGATTTGAGACGTGCCTGTGCTTTGAGGAGCTGGCAGACACCCTGCGACATAGACGCTAGACCCTCGACAGAGCTCTGGGTGGCCTGGTGCCATCAGACCCCTAAACAAAACTAGATTGTACGTGGTACTGGGGTTAACCGCATGACTCGGGCAACTACCGTAGAAGTCTCTTTGCATCTCATTGGAAGAGTTCTCTTTTACTTACAAGCTAGAAGATGGGAATTTGTAACGGCCACAAAAGCTGCTGTAATCGGTGTTCTGGAAGAGGTATTGATTTGGAGAGCAGCGGCTGTAGCCGAGCCTCTCTGCTCAGCCGGTTTGACCTAAATTCGGTGCTGTAGTCTGCCCCGCTCAGCGCTTCCTTGCAGCACACTGAAAACCGAGACAGCACCAGATGTTCCTTTAAGATGAAGGATTGTACCTGTGAAACATGAACAGAAATAGTGTAATATCATCTCTGACACACAATTTAACAGTAAATCTGATTGATTCTGTTCTGTAGCTCATTTCTGCAGTGCTGCAGAGCTTCATGCAGAAAACAACCGTAGCTGAAATTTCTGTGAGGAAAACAACTAGGAAATTTTTCAGAAGACTAAATGAGAAAAGGGTAGTGGTGTCAGGTTGTCAGCCAAGCACACTCCTGGAGGCTTTTGCTAAAATGATTGGCAGTGAAATATTAATGATGGTGGTGCTTAAGCCTGAAAACTAATGAAGGCATTTAGCACAAGTGGAGCAATTAATATTTCCCTTAACTATTGTTCTGTGCGGTCTGCATGGTCTGGTAAGCAGCACTACACCAATTTGTATTCAGTGTGTTCAGAAAACATTCCACTGATGTGTTGAATTTTTACCCTTGTTAAAGGTATAAGGTGTGAGAGGCAGTTTGGGGGGTGCGTGGTGAATCCCACGGCCACAGGTTGCGATTGCTCTGCCTGTAGAGCTGCTCTCTGACACTGCTGTGTGTGGGGGGTGTTTGGGGTGGTTTGTTGGTTTTGGTTTTGTTCATTTAAAGTGTTCTTTTTTTGCTTTAGCTGAATATTCAGCGCACTCATAAGAAAGCATTTGCAGATTTTACCGAGGGAGAGATTAAATTCATCCCCACATATAAATATGACTCTAAAACAGATCGCTGGGACTCCAGGTAAATCGGCTGCCTATGGACATGTTTGCCTATGACATAAAAAGCATTTTCTCACAAAACTTGATTTCCTGCTTCCTAGAGCTGCAAATACCTCATGGTTTAGATGTGGTGTTGGGGGACATGGTGTAGGGGAGAACTTTGTAGAGTGGGGTTGATGGTTGGACTTGATGATCCCAAGGGTCTTTTCCAACCTGAGTGATTCTATGATTCTATGATTCTGCCTCTCAGCGTTATGGTGGTGGCTGGAGTGCACAGAAAGCTTGTACTCCTTCGTTTCCCCTACTTTCTGAAATAAGCAGACCCTGCGTACATTGGCCAGGCGCATGCCTTAAACCTCGGTCGCTGCTGATTCCAGTAGATGGGTGTGGGTACAGTGTGAACTCGCAGGTGGCCCTGCACTGGAGGGGTTTTTCTGCTACCAGGGACAGACAAACAGTATAAAAGGAATTGAAGAGATAAGGAAACGCTGTCTCTGAGTCATCCTGTCCCCTGACTTGCACGCCTGCCGGGGTGGCTGCGCTGCGATAGCAGCAGTGGTTCCTGCTTGCTGCCCTCTGCTTGGTGCCTCCCACAGACGTTTGTGCATCTGCTGCAGAAGCTTGTTCTAAATGGAGAAACTCCCAAGAAGGAGTTTCAAACCATATAGCGATCGGATTTTACTCTGCCTGTGTTTATGAATCAGCACAGTAGTTAATCTGGAGAAGGGTAACCCAGGATTCAGTCCTCATAACATAATAGTAATAGCTGAGTAGACTTTCCATAGTGGAAACAATAACCGATGGATCAGACTGTAGTGGGCAGAAAGATCTGGCAGCAAAAGAAACTCGTGCGGCTTGGGTCACAGTACACATGGCTTCAGGCTGTGGAAACAGTCTTGTTTGAGTTTATTTTGTTTCCTGATGCTGGAAAGGATGAGAATTTCAGCTATTGCACAGGGAAAGGGGAAGAAATAAGATAGTATTGAAGATGTGGGAAGTGACAGGAGCTCATCCCATCACTGCTGATGCAGGCACTGACAGTGGGGGTGGAGGGAGTGGCCTGGCTGGGAAGAGGAACAGCTTGGATGGTTTATTAGGATTGTTGGTTTTCCCTGGTAACCTGTTTTTCTTTGTAGTGGAAAGTGTCGTGTGCCAGCGTGGTGTGATCGAATCCTTTGGAGAGGAGGGAACATAAATCAGCTCCGATATTGCAGTCATATGGAGCTGAAGACTAGTGACCACAAACCAGTCAGCG
The DNA here is from genome assembly GCA_013398915.1 of Dromas ardeola. Taxonomy (NCBI): domain Eukaryota; kingdom Metazoa; phylum Chordata; class Aves; order Charadriiformes; family Dromadidae; genus Dromas; species Dromas ardeola. The sequence continues at coordinate 15,918 of VYZM01015633.1, forward strand.
CACTTTTCCGCATCGGGGTAACTTTCTTTATATGCTAGGGTAGGATCCCAATATTGTCATGCATTCCTTCAGGAGGCAGTTACATAGTCGAGGCACCTCTGCTAATGCTGTCGCAAGAGGACAGAGTAAATAAAAATCAGGTGTGTCCCCCGTGTAGGTGTGCGGCTGTTGGGCAGCCGTGCCAGCCTCTGCTCAGCAAATAGCTCGGCAGCCGTGGTCTTCACGTGCGACGCAGCTTAGCTGTGTGGCACTGGGACGGTGTTATGCCACAGTAATGCAGGTGTTCGCTGGAGTTTACCTGAGCAGGTGTGGTCATGTAGGAAAGAGAAAAGCATTCCCATCGACTGCTGTAATGATGCTGCTTAGCTTCTGGGCTATGAGCCATGATATCTAGTACTAGAATGGGTGAGCTACTCTTTTCTCTCCTCTGCAAGGAGACACAGCAGAAACCTGTAAACAGTTGTGTCTGCTGTTGCAGTGTTGCCTCTGATGTGTTAAGAGGGCATGTCACTGGTTCACATCTGCATTTCTTTGGTGGTGAATGGCTGGCAGCAGGTCTGGGTTTCCTAGCTCACTGAGTAGAGACAGTCCATGGCTGTTTTTGCTACCTCCTGCTCCCTAGTAGCTCAGGTCTCCTTAAAGAAGGGCCTTTCTTCTCTTCCTCTGGAGAATCATGAGTAATGCTGCGGGATGCCAGTGCTGTCCCAGAGAGATCACCCCCAGTAATCTCCCAGTAGCATGATCAGTGGCCAGAAAGACCCTAGTAACAGCTGTAGGGGTAGAAGATACCTGAAGTTGCATATGCAGCTTAGAGGCGCACCCATGCGTGCAACTTCTCTTAGCCTCTCAGCTGCACGTAGCAAGTACTTAGAGAAATATTTCACTTCTGCAGTGTCTTCATGAACTCCCAAAAGAGTTTCTGTGTTGCTTGTCAGAAACTTTGCTGAGTGTTTTCTGATCTTCCACAGGTAAAGGTTGTGGATGAGCAGAAGTATCGGAAGTCATTTGAAGACATCGTTCGTCTAATGGACAGAATGGAGAATGACTTTCTTCCTTCGCTGGAGCTAAGCAGGAGAGAAGTGAGGATAAAACCTGAATCACTGTCCACTTCCCAAACACAGCAGCCTTATAAGTGCTAGAACTACTTTTAGAGACTTTGATTCAGTAAACTGGATTATAGAAAACTGAACTTTATCCATTGTCTTATAATCAGGAATCGGATTGTCTTGGCTGCTTGGCAGGTCTTCTGTTAGGAGTTCTGCATTGTGCGGGCGATTCTCAGCCATGGGTTGCCCCTCCGGAGTCTGGGTGCCTTGCTGTGTGTCCCATCCTGGCCACTGATGTGATTTGTGTTTTCTCTTTGTTCTGCAGTTTGAGTTTGAGAATGTGAAGTTCCGTCAGCTTCAGAAGCAGAAGTTCCAGATCACCAATAACGGGCAGGTCACCTGTCACTTCTCCTTCATCCCAAAGCTCAACGACATCCACTACTGTAAGCCATGGCTTCGGGCCGAGCCTTGTGAAGGTTACTTGGAGCCGGGTGAGTTTTACCATGGTTTCTACAGTGGGTACTGGTGTAGACAGCCACCCCATCTCCGTTGGGTCCTTCCCACTTTTCCTGTGTCTCGCCTTTCTTGCCATCATCCTTGTCTGTTTGTCTTCTCAGTTTTGTGGCCTTTGTCCCCGCCACTGTGTCTTTGTCCTTGTCATCCCTTTTGGAGACTGTCTGTGTGTTCTTGAGAGCTCCTCTCTGTTGCAGATGAGAGCACAGACATCTCCCTGGACGTGTATGTCAGTAAGGACTCAGTAACACTTCTGAACTCTGGCGAGGATAAAATTGAGGATATTCTTGTCCTTCACTTGGACCGAGGGAAGGACTATTTCCTTACCATCAGTGGGACCTACCTGCCCAGCTGCTTTGGCACCTCCCTGGAGGCCTTATGCCGAATGAGGCGACCGATACGAGAAGTTCCAGTCACGAAACTCATTGACCTGGTGAGTAGCAGCATTCTGGAGCAGCTCTCTGAACAGGGAGAGAGCATATTCCCTTCTGTTTACTTCTAAAAGCAGGAGTAATGCCTTCAGCTCGGCTCAGCTGTGCTGGCTCTGAGCTGATTTGCTTTTTCCGGAACTTGAGGTGCTCTGTTATTTCCCTCCACCCATATCCAATGGCTTTTGACAGCCTGTGCTTGATCCCCTATTTCTGAGTAGGTTCTAAATATTGCTTGGCGGGACAAAAAAGTGATCCCGGCACCTTGTGTTTTGTGTTACTGTCATGTTGGTGCTGGCAGGCTCAGCTGGGTGGCACTGGTGTGTTGTGAGAGGAATGATTGAAATGCTCTCCTCCGAGGTGCCTGGGCTGCTTCTGCAGTGACGAGGGCTCCAGGAGCCTCTTCCTCTGGATGCTTGTGGCATTGGCACTGTTGAAGGGAAGGGACAAGCAGAAGCAGGAGGACTGAAGACAGGACTTGGGTGTACTTCTGTTAGGTGTGCTGCTGGGCACAGCTCGGCAAGCAGCCAGTGTCGCAGCCTCTCTGGCCAGTTCCTCTCACACCGACCGCAGTGAGCGAGCTCTCCAGCCGTGCAGAGATAATTGTTCCTCTCCCCAAGCTTCACTGGCCCCTAGCATCAGTATTCATCCTTCTGAAGTCACTTGTGTGCGTGTGAGGGGGGCAATTGTGCCCTGGTCACCTTTTGTCTTTTGGTATCTCATGGCTGTTTCTGCGATTAAGCCCCATTTGGGGGTTCATAATTCCTGTTTTCAGGCTGCATTCATTCCTCTTTTCTGACAGCCTTTCCTGGCCTTGCTTCAGTGAGGTTTCACAGTTCCCGAGTTTTAGTCTATTTACCCATTCTTTTTCAGCCAGGAAAACCATTTCTTTTCTGTTCATCTGAAAAAGTAGCCCAGTTCTTTTAGTCTTGGTGACATGTGATACCTTCCCTCTCTTCTCATATCTTGCAGTCTCATCCTCACATGCATCTTTTTTGTCCAGTGAGCTGCTGCTTTTTCACATCTGTAGGTTTGACAGCTTCCACTCCTATCTGCTTACGCTTCTTTCTCTTCCCTTTAGCAGTGGCACCATGCTCTTGCTGCCTCTTTCAGTTCCCACCTTTTGTTGTAGGTGTCTACTTTTCTCACAGGCCCAACATACAGCAAGGCCATTATTATACCAGGATTTTGGTAATCACAAGATCAGGCTAAGCAGAATCCAGGTGGCAAGATACAGTGTTTGCCTCCTCAATTCAAGCAGCTAAGCCAGGCCTCAGGCTCCTCATACTTTTCAGGATTCAACTGAAAGTCAGTCTTGTTCTAGAAATGAGTTGAACTCGGTCTGGAGCGTTTCATCGGTCTTGGTGGCTTTTCCACCTGCTTTTATCTGCTCAGTGCTGACTTCTTGCTTGGTAGATAGGAACTCGGGCCTAGACTCTTAGCTTCTGCTCTCACAGACACACACTATTACTTTTCTAAGAGTACTTTGAGGCTTTCTCTGCTTCCTTTACCTGTAGGTTTCCTCCTTCTGTTATTCAGTGAAACGTACAGAAGTACAGGAAGCAAAACAAGCAGCGAAGAGCATCCTGTCCCAGTATCTGCAGCAGAGAAACAGCCTCTTGTGTCGGTGAGGTCAGTGTGGCTGCAGTGCTTCAATCGGAACATGTTAAGCAAGCTTAAGGAATACGATGTGTAATGGCCCAAAGCAAAATTTAGTCGCTTAGATTATAAAGCTACTGTCATGTTCGAGCTATTTTAGGTCTTTGGTTTTGATCATACCTGTGAGTTGAGAAATTCTTGGAGACAGGACAAGCTGAGCACTTTCTGCCAGGGAGAGCGGTGCCCGTGCTCACCACTCTGCAGCCGGGAGCGCTTTGGTCCAGTTACGTGTATTTAGCTGGTGTTTAGACTGTGTGCAAGGAAAGCAGCGTGCTTGTGTATTAAGAACCGTTTTCCCTCCTGCACTCCTGTAGTGTTAGGGCTTGTCATTCACTGCACCAAGCATTTTTCCCAGCCTGGCTGGGCTGTATCTGTTGTCTTCAGCAGAGGGAGATCGGGAGAATGCAGGTCAGTAAGGGTGTGAGAGGCGGTTTGAAGCAGAATGGCAAAGTGTAGGTGGGAGCTTGTTTGGAAATGGCTCTCCTAGCTTTCCTGGGAGAAGCTGCTGACACTTGAGCATCTCGCCTTTGGGATTTCAGTATTATTCTCATCCTGTTTTTTCTTGGGATCCTACTGTGGGCTTTAAAAAGCCTCTTGAAGAATCTTTGTCAGGAGCAGGTTAGTCTCACGGAGCTAGTCATGCTGAGCGCTACGGGAAGAGAGGTGAACAGCAGGGCAAGCAGTCAGGTAGGTGGTAGTGAGACTGTTGGGATGACTCACTGAGTTACGAAACGAGCCTCTCCCGTGCAGCGTGGCTATCTGCTGTCCCAAACCTGTGACTGCGGTCCCTCCCCCTGTGCCTTGGAAGAAGAACCTGCGCCAGCTCGTGTTTGGAGCAAGCTGTTCCCTGCAAGAGGCCGGTCTGTCGTGGCTGTGTTAAAACTCAATGAGCTTCCGAAGGAAGCAGGCGCTGCAGAAATGACAGGAGAGCCCGAGGTGCTGCTCCCTCCCAGGCATGCCCTGTGCCATGGAGGCTGCGTTTCCAGCTCAGCCCTTGAATGCGTTTAGGTTGTTCCCACCCTGAAAGGTCGATCCGCCAGAACTCGGCTTGGGCAACCTGCTTCTGTGTCCTCCTGTGGTCTCTGCTAACCAGTGTCGCACACTGCCAGCTCGCACTGCGCTGGTGAACGGATGCTGTGTTCCAGGTTTGCTGGAGGGATTGGCCATGCAGCCTGGAGGGGGCTTTGGCATGCTCCTCCTCGCTCTGTGTTAATGCTATTAGGGTCAGACAGACGAGCAGCCTGGGGTTTTGAGCACAAACACTCATTTCCCTGACTATACACAAAGCTGCTTAGGGGGCCTGTTAGCTCCACAGCTGCCACACACTCAGAAATACAGATTTAGCCTAGTGAATGTTTTATCTCCGGCCTGGTCACAAGGGAAGATGGCTGAAATAATACAAGGATATTTATTTCTGACTGGGAAGATTCAAGAAGGGGAACTTCTTCCTGGCGGATACCTCTCATCTGCCTGCGGCCCGACCATTGGCTAGGTAGTGAACAGTGCTGCTGCAAGGCCCCGTTGAGGAGTTTGGAGAAATCCTGACAAGGTTGTGCATCATGTGAGCAGGATTTTTGCTAATTGGCAGGCAAATCTCTCACCACAGGTTTAACTTTGGCCATGTCAGCAAAATGTGTGAAGGACCTGGTATTCAGTGGGTTCTTGTAATGCAAATGAGGTTTCTGCTTAATCTGAGAGTACATTCCCTCTCTTAACGATACTTTTTCCTCTTCTCTCTTTCCCACTGCTCTCAGGGAGAAGACAGCTTCTTAGAAAAGGTAATGCACGCAATTGCTGGGGAAGTCTGCTTACCAATGCCTTGTTTGTAAAGAGTGAGAGTTTTCCCCTTGTTTCCTGCTGAGGGAGGGGAGGTGGGAGCAGAGGGAGCGCTCGTTCCAGCAAAGCCTCTTAGCGCAGCGGTGGGCTGGACGAGAACACGTAGAAGCACAAAGTGACCCCGTAGCCAAGATGGGGCCAGCCCAACTGAGCTGCTTAAAGCTCACCAAATTTGCTTTGGGGGGAAAAAAAAGTACTGTCCTCATCCTGGCAGCAATGATAGACATTTCCAGAAAAGACTGGCTACCTTTGACATACCTGAATTAGCTCTAACCGTGCACACAAGGTGGGGTTCAACACAGCACCCTCTTCAGACGTGTGGGGAGCAGGCTGAATTTGAAAACTGAAGTATTTTGCTCTTTCCATCTTGGCGTGTCAGTATGGAGGCCTCACATAGGAGGCAGATGTTTCTCTGCTTCCTCGAGCAGCAGAGCTTGGGCTGCCGCCCCCATTGCCCCCGATGCCTGAGCGGGATCCCGGCTTTGCTTTGCACTTGTGCTTGGCGCTGGAGGCCGAGCGAGTCAAATCTGCCGTTCAGAGAGCAAGTGGGAGATGCTGGGGGGGGTGTGCCAGCGTTGCTCCCGCTCTCCCTGTGCTGGCTCAGGTGTTCGGTAACTCGTTCGAGCTGGCTCTGTGCAGCCTTCCTGCACTGGGTGGCTTGTCCCTCTCCAGGCTGGCAGTGCGGTGACAGGGTAAAACAGGAGAGGGAATGGATGTCCCCTCCCCAAGAGGGCACTGAACTCGGGTGTTGAAACAGATGAAGCTCCCAGACTCCTTCCTGGCAGCGGGGAAGGGCGGAGTTTGGTGCCTGCCTTTTGCAGAACATCTTCCTTCCCGGGGAGAGGACACGGACCTGCCTCCTCTTCCTCGCACACGGCAGGAGAGGGCGCTCGGGGTCTGGCCAATGCACAAGGAAAACCGAGAACCCAGCTCCTCCTCCTCCTCCTCCTCCTCCGCCCTGAGGAGCCCCGAGCCTTCTCTTCCTCCTCTGCTCTAAGCAGCCGGGGTCTCCTGCCCTGGGGGTCTCCGCAGCTCCCCCCATCGTGCCAAGGGCAGCCTGGCAGAGTCGAGTGCTGCCCTGGCACTCTGCTGCTCTGCTGCTGCGGCGCCCTGGCGGGGGGATTTTCTGTTGAAGAGCCCGAAGCTCTCAGAGGGCCCACAGCTCTCACCTCCTCCAGTTTAGAGGAAGGCTGTAATGCGCTTGCCTAGCATGCTGCTTCCGAACCTGCCCTGTGCGCTCGGATGAGCGAGGCAGACGTGTGCCCGTGACCCAGCCTCTGCTGGCTGGGTAAAATCTAGTGGTGTGCGGGGCAAAGCAAAGCGGTGCCGTGCTGTGGCAAGCATGGCTATGGCCTGTGCCGGCGGGGCTCGTGCCAACCTGAGGTGTCTCTGGGGGACGCCAAACCCTGCCCCAGCTGGCTGTGAGTGATTGTGTGTGCTGCAGAGGGACGGCCATCGCAGTTGTCACGTAAGCTGACAGCTGAAACGAAACGCTTTGTGTTTGGCTTGTGGGGCTCCTCTCTGCCGGTGTCCTTGGGTTGTGCTCCTGCTTGTGCCGGTTTCTTCGGGGCACTTCTGCTGAAGGTGCTTGAGGGGAGCTGTGCATGGCTTCCTCCGTGGGAGCCCAGAGGAACATGAGCGATCGCAGAGTGAGAGTAAAATCAAGCAAAATACGTTGATCCCCTTAAAGATTGGTGTGATGGAGACTTCTGAGCAGTTGAGCTCATCAGCTGCTTTGCATGAGTAAGTGGGAAAACGTGACAATGGTGTCAGGCTAGTCTGTGTTGAGCAGAGCCCGCTCCTTAGGAAAATGAGGAAGGAAACTGTAGAGAACTGGCCTGTTTCAGAGCCTGGAGAGCAGAGATGGTCAGAGCACGCAGGAGTTGGGAGGAGATCAGCTGGGTGAGCGGGGCACGGTGACTGGGTTGGACCTGAAACGTGGAAGCCACTGCAGCAGAAGGACTCATCAGGCTCCATCCCCCAGTGTCCGCTGCAGGGCGCGGGGTGGGAGCTGTGGTTTGGACGGGCTGTCTTGGCCAGCGAGAGACCCATCCTGTGGGAGCTGGTGTGGCTGGGGCAAGTTGTCTGAGTGTGGCTGAGACTGTGCTGCGGTTTCATGGTGGACCAGGCAGGGTGTTGTGTGGGACAGCGGGAGGGAGCGGAGCTGGGACCTACGGAGCAATGGCTCTGGACTGTAAAAGAAGGTAAGGGCCAGGTGAGCCCTGGGTCCTGCTTCTTCCCCTCTCCAGGCTTTCTCTACCAAGGCCCTTCCAGAGGGAGTGAGGTTTCCCTGAAACGTTGTGTGCTCTTTGCCACCAGGAGAAATCCGTTCTGCAGATGTGCTCCCTGGACAGCGAGGATGCGAGTGGGGTGCCGCTGCAGGTGCCAAAGGAGATCTGGCTCTTGGTGGACCACTTGTTCAAGCACGCCTGCCACCAGGTGAGGGAGAGGGCCTCTGCCATGCCGGGGAGCTCTGGGGAGTCTGGTGACCTGATTCATCACTAGCACCTGGAGATCAACTCCAGTTTGGTATTTATATGGCAGGGCTTTTCCCCTGGGCTTGAGGCACTGGCTGGGCGTACCAGCTTCCACCCGCTGTCACTATGTGCCTCAGCCTTTGCGTGGAAGGTGACTTTGTCCACCCCTGTGCTGTTTTTGGCAGGAGGACCTGTTCCAGACTCCAGGCATGCAGGAAGAGTTGGAGCAGATCATTGACTGCCTGGACACCAGTATCCCTGAGAAAATCCGTATCCTTGTTGCGCCTGCCTTTCCCAGGAACCTGCTGGATCTTGGCTCTGCTGGGAGAGCTCCCTCTCCGGAGAGCTTGTCTGCGACCAGTAGCTGGCAGGGTCCCTACTGGGGGGTTGGCTCCCCTCTGTCCCCCAGAGATAACCTCTTGTTATGGTTTGAGGAACCCACAACAATTTATTGTGGTTTAGACAATTATTCCATCACCTGATGACCACTTCCCACCCGGGAAGGGGAATCGGGGAAAAACAAGAAAACCCGAGGGCTGAAATGTAAACAGACTTAATAGAATAAGACTAAATAATTAGCAATAATAATACAAAAGAGCCAGTATTGATCCCAACACCAATATAAAATAGACAAGGACTATACCCAGCCCATTCCCCCAGCAGAAGCCGTGCACTCCCAGCCACTAGAGTCTTCTAAAAGTGCAGTTTTCCCAAGCGTTAGAAGAGAATTTAGTCCTGTGTCGCTCAAACCAGGACAGGTCTCTTGAAGCTGAAGGTCTGCTGGCTAAAGCAGCTGCAGGGCCAGAGCTCTGGAAGCTTCTGTAAGGCTGTGCCAAGTGCAGGAGCTGAGGAGGGTGGACACTGGGGAGCACAATCTGGAGAAGGGGCTTCTGTCAGGCTACAGGGTGGGCAACCACAGTGCAGGGTGGATGGAAGAGTGTTTTCCATGGATAGGGGAGGAGGAGGAGTGTTTTGGTGTCACGGAGTGGTTGGGAAGGCAGAGAACTTGCAAGACCTGCAAGGAGGAAGCAGGGAGGAGGAGGAGAGGCAGGGAGCAGGCTGGGGAGGGAGGTGGTCCGTCTGCTCGGCATGCCCCTTGATTCCCACTGCTCCAGCGGGCAGTAACCACTCCGTGGCTGAAGCACTCCTCATCTTCCTGGAGGCCCTGCCGGAGCCCGTCATCTGCTACGAGCTGTACCAGCGATGCCTCGACTGGTCGCACAGCAGCCGGCTGTGCCGGCAGGTGCAGTGCTGCCTCTGCCTCCGCTCACTGCCAGCTCAGGACGGTTCTCCCTGCCACGGCCACCTCCGCCGTGGTCCGGGGGCTTGCTGGGTCCTGCTCCCTTCCCGTGAGCTGGCTTTGGGAGCCAGCCCTTGGAGAATCTTTGCAGTGGGCAGGGTGACCTGGGTGCTCTGGCGATGCTTTCCTGCCCCAGGGCTGGCACTGCAGTGTTTCCCAGCAGTCCTGGTGGCTTCCAAAGAGACCCTGAGTGTGCCCTGTGTCACCCTGAGCACATGGGGAATAGCACATGGTAGAAGTGCCTCCGCTGGTCTCAGGGGCTCAAGCGCCTGCTCAGAGCCGCAGTTCCTGTGCTTCCCTTAAGGACTAGGGCTGAGTGGCTCTTAAAAAGAGCTGGTGGGGCAGCAAGCAATGCCAAGCGTCTCCGTGGGCAGAAGGTGACGTTTTGGAGTGTGTTTTCAGTACTAGCATCAGGAAACCTCTTGTGCTCACGCTGCTGCTGTGCTGCCAGGAGGGTGAGAGCTGGGATCCGACTGGAAGCGAGTGGGAAGCAGCCCCAGGGCAGTGGTAGTTTTTGCCTGGTGACACAGTTATGCTAGAGGCAGCGTTACCAGGCACCAAAGCCCATGAGTGCCATCAGCACTAGGCTACAGCTAGTAGTGGCTTGCTTTCTGGCCTGGGGCTTGTGCCACTGGTCGCTCAGCAGCCTCAAGGCAGCAGAAGGGTGAAGGCTGCCCCAGCATGCCCAGGCTGTGGCGATGGGAGCCAGGAGAGATTCCTATCTCTCTTTTCTTTGCAGGTGATTTTCCAGCTGCCTCGTTGCCATCGCAGCGTGTTTCGGTACCTAATGTCGTTCCTCCGAGAGCTGCTCAAGTATTCAGAAGTCAACAACGTCAGTGTCGCCATGATCGGTAAGTGTGTCGCTCTGCTCTGCTCCTGCTGCCCTCACTGAAACATAACCCTTTCCTGGCTACTTTCAACATCTCCGTTCCTGGCCAGTAACTAATTTTGCCTACATTTACAGCCGCCTTGTTCTCCAGCCTCCTCCTGCGCCCTCCACCCAATCTGATGGCAAAGCAGACTCAGCAGGACCGCCAGCGTGCCACCAACTTCCTCTACAGCTTCCTGCTCGCCGGGGATGAGGAGTGACTCCTGCCCGTGTGCCAAAGCTGAGGCCCATGCTGCCAGCCTTGCGCTGAGGATGGGCTTCTGACAGCCCCAGAAGGGTAAAAGGCTCTGAGCTTCTCCAAGTGCCGTGTTTACAGTAGGAAGGGACGTGTTCCCCTCTCCTTCCCACCGCCCTACCCTACGCTGCAGAGGACCTGCACACTCATTGCACTGCCATCCATGACAGGAGCCTCCTGCTTTCTCCCCGGGAGCTGAGTGCATCTGTTGATACCCAAGCACTGTGCCAGCAACCCGATCGTCCCATGACAGTGTCACCAGTTCCCCGAGTCACGCTTCTCACTCCTTTTCACCCCCGTCTCCCTGGAGCCATTGCGGGGAAGGGTGGAGACTGCTGGCGCTCTTGGAGGGCCGTGCCACGGCTGGTTGGTGGCACGCTGTGTCCCTGCAGGTGCCAGGCGTGCGTGCTGGTGTGCACTGACTGTACTGGTCAGAGCCCCGCGCTCTGCCCCAGACTGGTGTTGGCCATCTGTCACCACACAACAGACCAAGCCAACTCTGATGGCCTCTCACTGTGCTATGAAAGCTGGACTGTGGCTGTCCCAGGAAGGTTATCTGGACATTTGGCCTCTTCCCTGCAGCAGGGCCTCGTCCTCTCCCCTTGCTCCTGGAGTACAAGGCTCGCGCACACAGGTCTCTCCCTGCCTCCCAGCCTTCTGCCCCTCTCCCCCTAGCTTTGCTCTCCTTTCCCTGGGCCCCAGCTTCCTTCTGGACCAGGGGGGTAGTGGGTGACTCGGAGGGGCCTGGGTCGGGCAGGGCAGTGAGCTGCAGGGCTGTCCCTGTGCGTGGCAGGGAGCAGGACACGGCTCCTGTCCCAGCCCCGCTTGCAGAGCCATGGGGGTAGGAGCGGGTCTGGGTGACCAGGGGGCTGTTGGATGCTGTCCTTCCCCTCCTCCCCAGGGTGCTGCCAGAGGGTATAGGCTGGGGGGAGAAGGTGAGGGGGGGAAATGAGCCAGAAATCCACGCAGGGTGCCCCAGAGGTGTGGGTGTGTTGTGGTGGGGGGGCTGTAGTGCCAGGCTCACACAGCAGGGAAGGGGACGCCCCTGGGGCCAGCAACTGATGGGTGCAAGAGGGAGGCCTGTCCCACTGAAACACTAAGCAGAGTCCTCCCTGCTCGGCCAGGGGCTGCGCGGCCTCAGCTGAGGGGGGCAGAGCTGCGGGGAGGGGGGGCTGCGGTGCCGGATCCCCTGCCGGTGCTCAGCCCCCAGGTCTCCGTGCGGCTCCGTGGTCCCCGTGCACCGGCCGAGCTGCTGGGGGCTCCCCCACCTTGCGACTTTTTTTTTTCTTTAAAATTTTTAAATTACGTAATTTATTGGTAAACTGTTCGTTCCAAATAAACCTCCGTTGTGCAAGGTTTTGCGGGGCTGCGCTGGGTGCTTGCACCGTAGCTGCGTGCTGTGCGGCCTGGGGCTGGCTGCTGCTGGGCTGCGGCATCCCGTGACACAGAGCTGCGGCTCGGCTCCGCCGTCCCCCCCGTCTCCTTGCCTGGGACTCGGGGCTCGCGCTGAGGGGCTGGAGCTTCCAAAGGCAGCCGAGTCCTCCCTCGGGCTCTCCCACCCTGGCGGCGTGCCGGGCAGAGCCTGGGGACAGTGGCAGAGGTTCCCCTTCCCCTGGTTGCTGCTGGCTCAGCTCCTGCTCCTGGGCAGCAGCTTGCAGGCTCTTGACACGTGGACACCCTGCAGCCCAGCACCGGTTGCCCCTTGGGCGGACAGGCCTGGCACCGGGGACGGTGCGGCCAGAGGGGTCGGCACAGAGCAGGGTCTGGGGAGAGCGGGCACTGCAGGGGGCTGGTGCCAGCGCATGGCACAGGGCTTCTGCAGGACCGAGCAGTGATGCCCGTGGTCCCCGGGTCCCACTGGCTCAGCAAGTGGAGCCACGGTGGAGAAAGCCAGCGCGTCCTGCCGCAGGAAACGGCCACCGGTGTCATCTCCATCTGCTTCCTGACAGCTCCTTGAGAGCAGGGCCGTGCCTGGGCAGCTGCTCCTGGCCCCGTCACGGAGGGGACCGGCGCAAGGTGCCGGCATTGTTTCCCCGGCCACCACATTCCTGCCACTGCCGGCGGAAATGCCAGAGCTGAGCACGAAGCCCTGCTGGTCCCCCGGGATGGGGCCGAAGGCCGGGCCTGACCATCCTTCAGGCTCGGCACAGGGGTCCTCGGGGCACCCTGGAGGCAGTTGATGCCCTGCTCTGCGCCCTGCTTGGACGTGGGGGGCTCACGCGTGCCCGCTGGCCACCATGGACTGATGGTGGGACTGGCAGAGCTGGTAGCACCCCAGCAGTGAGCCTGACACAAGCAGTCGGGCTCAGCCTGTGATTTCGGCACAGCCGGTGTCCCATGTCCACCTCGGACGTCCATCACAGCGAGGGCGTGAGCCCTGCCTGTCCCCCTGGGTGCAGACGGAGCTCCCCAAGGACTGGAGGGCTCCAGCGATTGCTCAGCCCATTCCCATCCCTCTCCCAGCATCTGGAGGGTTTCCCCGCTCAGTGAGCCAGGACCCAGCAGAGCACCCGGTCCTCGCCGGGACCTGCAGCCCTCTGGCTTCAAACCCCCCGGCAGCTCTCACAGCAGCCGCCGCGCTGGAGATGCTGCTCCAGCAGTGCCTCCCTGTCCCGGTCCCCGCCACAGCACCGTGCCGCGGTGCCAGGGCTCCGGCAGCGCGCAGGGGAGCTGCCATGGCACGTACAGTGCACGGGGAACGTGGCGGAGCCCTGCAGCCTCCCACCTGCCTGCGGGCAGCCGGCCAGGCCAGGAAAAGCCAGAGATTCCTTAGGTCTCCCGGCCCGGGAGCCTTTTCCTCCGGCACGGGCTGGCCACGGCCCAACCGGGGGGTCCTCCCCGGCCTCCTCCTTCCAGGCCGGCGCGGGAGGGCCGGGGTCAGGGCTCAGCTGTGCACCCCCTGGCCGCAGCCCAAGCCCCCGCGCACGGGGCCCTGGGGCACCGCTGCCTCGCCTGGCACAGCCTGCGCGGGGGGGCTGCCTGTACTGCCCCGTGCCCCCCGCCAGAGCTCGTGGGCAGGGAGCTGGTTCCTGCAGGCGGGGGGGGGCAACCTTCGGCGCTGAGGGGTGGTTTGGGGTGCAGGGGAATAGCCCTCCCAGTTCAAACCAGTAGCAGCATCACCATACGGTGGCAACGGAGGGATGGTACCCTCACCACCACCCCCCCAAGCCAGCCAGAGCAGGAGCTGGGGTCAGCCGGGGGGGGCTGTGGCCAGGGCACGGTGTCTGGGCTCCATCACAGCACCAGTGGCAGCGCCGCCGCGGCCCCGCAGGCGGATGAGGCTGGAAACCGCAGCCCTCGCTGCCCACCCCACGCCACGGCAGGTCCCCGGAGGCTGGGGGGCGGCCGGCCCCACGGCGGGCGTGGGTGGGCGGCATGGGGGGAGCGTGGGGGGAGCGCGCTGGCGCGTGGCCGGGCAGCACATCCCTCCCGGTCCCGCAGGATGAGCTAATGGAGGCCAGCTGGGCCCAGCCCCGCTTCCCCCAGGCTCTGCTCCCAGCCCCGCAGCTGCAGCCTTTCCGCTCCTCGGCGGCCCCATTAACCCCCTCCCGGCCGGTGCTGCCACCCCCCTGCCCGTGCCCCCCATGACTGCCCCCCTCCCGTGCCCACAGCCCCCACGGTGCCGGGGCTGAGCTGCCTCCTCCTGGGGACGTTGCTCGTGGGAGGCCTCCTGCAAACAATATGGGGTTTGGGGGCCCCGCACGGGCACTGCTGCGCCTGGGGGTCCCGGCTGGGGATGGGGGAGGTCCTGTCCTGGGGGGTCCCACCCCTCTGCAGGGCTCAGCCCCCACCCACCCATGCAAGGTCCTACAGGGACGCTCAGCCTACTGCCCCCCTGCCGTGGGTCCTGCTCCCACAGAGCCCCAAGGGGACGGGGACACGAGGATAGAGACACCAGGGACGGGGACACCAGGGATGGGGACACGACGGACGGGGACACCAGGATGGGGACAGCAGAGACAGGGACAGCAGGATGGGGATGCTAGGGACATCAGGGATAAGGAGACCAGGGATGGAGATGCCAGGAGCAGGAATACCAGGGACAGGGACACCAGGGCTGTAGACACCAAGGATGGGGACACCAGGGACACCAGCACACGGGTGCTGCACCCTCGGCTTCACCCAGCTCCTGCGGTGCTGGTGAGCACGGCGAGGGCAGCGTGGCGGGAGTGGGGCAGGAGCACCCACACCTCCCTGGGGAAACCGCATCACAAAAGCCGTTATCCCAGCAAAGGCTTCGGCTCATGAGCCACTTGGGTCCCCAGACCTGGGCACCGTCGGTGCCTGGGGGACAGTGAGCAGGACTGGCCAGGCCATGTCCCCTGCATGGCCCCACAGCGGCAGAGCCTGTCCCCGGCCCCGCTCCTGCTTTTAAAGCGGCTGTTGCTGCTCAGCCCTGCCTCGCGCAGCTGATGCCCACCGCGGAGGGAGTCGAGGTGAGCAGGCAAATAAACCTCAGAGGAGGATAAAGGCCGGGGGGGAGCTCGGGGCACCATTTGCAGCCAGGGGCTTTGCTCCACAGCCCGAGGGTCCCCCAGCCCCAGCCATGCACCCCACGCTGTCCCCGCCTGGACCAGCATCCCTGCGCCCTTCCACATCCCGCCTCCATCACCCAGTCCCTCTGCAAGCCTGCGGGACACTGACCTGTTTTCCCACCCTCCTCCCCAACTTCCCAGCCCTGCAGCTGGTCTCTCTCTTTGCTGGGCACCTTCTCTGCCAGCAGCGGGCTGGGGAAGGGGCTGCCTCGGCCCCCAGCCCCCGCCGGACAGTGACAGGAGAGAGCGGAGGGTCCCTGGGAGCCCTCCCCCCGGCAGGCGAGCAACCCCTGCCCGCACCTGCAAAACTGCGGGCTTCCTGTCATCATAACTCTTTATTATAAAGATGTATTTACATGGAATAAATCTTTACAGACACGAGAAACGTGGTCAGCGGGACCCGGCGGCACTCAGAGCAAGGGTCCCCCCTTTGGCATAGTCAGTGTTTGACACAGACACCCCAGTGCCCCCCCATTCTCCCAGTGCCCCATGGAGTGGAGCGGGCAGAGGGGCCCAGAGCCCCACGCTGTGTCCTGGGTGGGTGCCCCATGCCTCGGGGATCCCAAGGAGGTGCGTCTGCCAGCGGGGAGGGGACCCCACGCTCACTGGGGAGGGAGGGCAGCTCACCCAGGGTGCGGGATTAGCACCATGGGAATAAATAGACACCCCCCAGGGACAAGCTACGCGCTCACCCCGGCATGCGGGCAACGGGGAGGGATGGGGCAGGAGCCCCGAGGGAGCTCACAGACCCTTGCGGAGAAGCTCCTCCGCCTGACAAAGTGCTTTGCGCAGAGCCCAGGGGTCCCAGCGAGCTGATGCCCAGGGCAGCCCCATGTCCACTGGGACACTGGTGTTGCAGCAACCCCTGGCCCCACCATGGGCTGCACGGGCAACCTGCTCCCGGCCACCCCAGGAGGCGGGGAGGGGGCGCAGGAGGCACCCACGGCGCCAGACACGGAGCCAGGACCACCAGGGACAGCCGCAGGGAGGAGGTGACGCCAGCCGAGGGCTCAGAGGTGGCACCCCACGCTCGGGGCCAGCAGTCGAGCGGAGCAGGCTAGGACGCAGAGCGGGTGACAGGAGCCGCATCCCTGGAGGGCTGGTGGCAACCCTGCAACGAGAGCAAACCCAGGCACGCGTGAGTCCCCTCCCGGTAGTGTCACACGTGTCCCCTTGTCCCCCCCACGCCCTGCTGCTCCTCACCTGCCTCAGAAGGGCATGGGGCCCTTGTGGGAGAGCCGGGGCCGGGGTCGCCGGTACCTCCGCCAGCCCCCCGGCCGGTGCCCAGCCCCGCGCCGCGCGCCCCGCGGCCGCACCAGGGTTCGGATGAGACTGTCCTCCACATCCTTCCCGTCCGGCGCCTGGCCCAGCGGCCCTGGGGACGGCAGGAAGAGCGTTAGCCGTGTCCCCCCACCCTGCCCGTGGGACGGGGATGCTGTGGGGCTTGCCCGCGGCAGGCAGGGCCCTGCCCGTTTCCTGAATTGCCCCCAGCAGGAGCCATTCGCCGGCCGAGTGCTTCCTGTGCCGAGGCGGCCAGGCCACCTGCGGCGAGCGTGGCCACCTCATGCGGCCATTGCCACCGGCCTCAGCGCGGGGCATGGAGCAGCCCAGCCTCGGGCTTTGGCCCCCGACCCTCCCCAGAGCCACCCTCCTGTGCCAGCGACGGGGCAGCATCCACCCAGACCCTCGCCCCTCTCCCTGCAGCCTGCTCCCCGCTGCTGCCCTGGCAGAGATGCGCCGGTGCCACCTTCGGTCCCAGCACCACCAGTCATGTGTGTGGCGAGCTGGGACGGGGCTTGCAGCTGGGCGAGGGGTCTGAGCCCCGCCGTGGGCAGCGTGGCA
>VYZM01015633.1:44658-69685 GCA_013398915.1 Dromas ardeola
CGTCCCCCCTTTGCAGGGACGGGACGACAGACATCACGCGGACGGTGCACTGGGGTGTGCCCACCCCACTGCAGAAGGTACCAGCCCCCCCATGCCAGCCAGCACCCCCTGCGGCACTCAGCACCAGGGCTGGATGCGCCGGGGGGTCCCTCCGGTGACCACCACGCTCAGCCCCCCCGCCATGCCCCTCGTAGGAAGCCTACACCCGTGTGCTGATGGGCAACATCGACCTGTCCCGCCTCGTCTTCCCGCCCAACACGGCAGGTGGGTGCTGAGCCAGGCACCGGGCAGCCCGGCCATGCCCAGCCCCCCCGGACATGGGGAGGAGGAGGGCAGGGGGGCCCTCACTGGCCCACTGGCCCCCATCCCATCCCGTCATTCCTCAGGGAGAACAGTGGAGTCCTTCGCCCGCCGGGCACTCTGGGACGTGGGACTCAACTATGGCCATGGGACCGGCCACGGCATCGGCAACTTCCTCTCGGTCCATGAGTGTAGGTGCTGCGGCACCGGCATCAGCGCGGGGGATGTGGGCTGAGCTGCGGGGGACAGGGACGAGGACAGGGGCTCATCTGGGGCTTCTCGTAGCCCAGCTGAGCCTCTTGCTGAGGGCAGGTGTCCCCTACCTGCAGGGTGCTGCAATCCTTGCCATGGTCCCATGGTCCTTGACAGGGTGGCCATGTGGTCCTTGTTGGGATGACCCGATGGTCCTTGCCAGGGTGGCCCCATGGTCCTTGCTGGGGTGGCCATGTGGTTCTTGCCAGTGCGACACCTTGGTCCTTGTCAGGGTGTCCCCGCAGCACACACTGTCCCCAGGAGCTGTGACCCACCCCATGTCTCCTGCAGGGCCCGTGGGCTTCCAATCCAATAACGTGCCACTGGCGGCCGGCATGTTCACCTCCATCGGTACGTGTGCCATCACTCCAGCCAGCGCCTCAGGCTCTCGGGGATGTCCCTGAGGTGCAGAGACGCGTCAGGGATGGAGGTGTTCAGCGCTCGGCCCCGCTCAGGGGCCAGATGCGGCCCCTCTGGGGTGGGATGGGCTGGGGGAGTTGCTGGGGGTCAGGAGTCACCGGGTGCCTTCCCGGCCCCCAGAGCCTGGGTACTACCGTGACGGCGAGTTCGGGATCCGCATCGAGGACGTCGCCCTCGTGGTGGAGGCGCAGACCAAGGTAGGGCAATGGGGCTGGGCTGGCAGGGGGGGCACAGTGCTGGGGGGGCTGCATCGGGCCCGGGGTGGGGACACCCAATGCCACCTTTCTGTGGCAGCACCAGAGTGGGGAGAAGCCCTTCCTGACCTTCGAGGTGGTGTCCCTGGTGCCCTACGACCGCAACCTCATCGACCTCAGCCTCCTGTCACCGGAGCAGGTACGGGGTGCTCGGGGCAGGGGGCCAGAGCAGAGCCATTGGGCAGCATGTGGGGCTGGGGGACTGCACATAGTGGGAAACCAGGACTATGGCATGAGGTTGGGGCAGGTAAACCCTGAGGGGGGAAATTCTGCCCCTCTGCTCTGCTCTGTGAGACCCCCCTGCAGTGCTGCCTCCAGCGCTGGGGCACCAACAGCAGAAGGACACGGAGCTGTTGGAGCGGGGCCTGAGGAGGCCCCGGAGATGCTGGGAGGGCTGNNNNCCTCAGCACAAGAAGGACACGGAGCTGTTGGGCCGGGGCCGGAGGAGGCCCCGGAGAGGCTGGGAGGGCTGGACCCCCTCTGCTGTGAGGACAGGCTGAGAGAGCTGGGGGGGTTCAGCCTGGAGAAGAGAAGGCTCCGGGGAGACCTCGGAGCCCCTTCCAGTCCCTCAAGGGGCTCCAGGAAAGCCGGGGGGGGACTCTGGGTCAGGGAGGGGAGCCATGGGACGAGGGGGAACGGCTTTACACTGAAAGAGGGGAGATTTAGATGAGATGTGAGGCAAAAATCCTTTGCTGTGAGGGAGGTGAGCCCCTGGCCCGGGTTGCCCAGAGCAGCTGTGGCTGCCCCATCCCTGGAGGGGTTCAAGGCCAGGTTGGACGGGGCTCGGAGCAACCTGGGCTGGTGGGAGGTGTCCCTGCCCAGGGCAGGGGGTTAGAACTAGGTGATCTTTAAGGTGCCTTCCAACCCAAATTATTCTATGATTCTCTTCTATGATTCTACGATTCTGAAGGGGGCCGGGGCAGGGATGGATGTCTGGGTGGAGAGGGGCAACAGGGTCTGCGGATGGGGCCAGTGACTGGGGTGTGGGGTAGCTGGATGGGGAGGGCCAATGGGGGAAGGGGAATGCGGGCAGTGAGGGGGATGAAGGCGGCGGGGGCAGCCCCCCGCAGCCCCCCACGGTGCCCGGCTGCAGATCCGGTACCTGAACGCCTACTATGAGACCATCCGGGCGCGCGTGGGGCCGGAGCTGCAGCGGCAGCGGCTGGAGGAGGAGTACCGCTGGCTGCAGAGGAGCACCGAGCCCTTCCCGCTGGGCAGCGCCACCGCCGCCACCACCACCGCCACCGCCACCCTGGGCACGCTGGCCCTCGCCTCCCTCCTCTCGGTGCTGCTCACCGGGCTGCAGGCCTGACCCCGCACCAGCCCCGCACCAGCCCCCTCCCAGCCGCCGCCGTTTCTTCTCCCCGCCGCTCACTTCCTTTTTTTTTGTTTTCTATTTGCTCGTTTGCGATTAAACATGAGCAACGCCGGCGGGTGCCTGCGCACTGCTGTGCCCTGCCCCGGCAGCCCGCTGTGCTGGCAGCCTGCCATCCTCGATGGATGGTGTGGGGCTGGGGTCCGGCCCCACACGCGTCACCCTCCCCGTGCCATCTGCCCTGCCCAGCACCAGTGGCGAAGAGGCAGATTCAGGGCAGATTTTAATTCCTGGGACAAGAGATGGAGGAACTGGAGCGAGAGGGTGGGCACCAATTCACATGTCCCACCTGGGCTCGATGCCCAGCCAGGAGGACCTGCGGATGCAGGGGACAGAGGGCACCTGGACCAAGCGTCACACAGAGGGGTTGGCCATCATGTGCAGCATGAGAAGGGCCTGGAAAAGAGAAGGCTCCGGGGAGACCTTGGAGCCCCTTCCAGTCCCTCAAGGGGCTCCAGGAAAGCTGGGGAGGGACTCTAGATCAGGGAGGGGAGCCATGGGCCGAGGGGGAACGGCTTTACACTGAAAGAGGGGAGATTGAGACGAGATCTGAGGCAGAAATTCTCTGCTGTGAGGGTGGTGAGCCCCTGGCCCAGGTTGCCCAGAGCAGCTGTGGCTGCCCCATCCCTGGAGGGGTTCAAGGCCAGGTTGGACGGGGCTTGGAGCAACCTGGGCTGGTGGGAGGTGTCCCTGCCCAGGGCAGGGGGTTGGAACTAGGTGATCTTTAAGGTCCCTTCCAACCCAAACCCTTCTGTGATTCTATGATTGCGTACGGGTAGTGCACATGGTGGAAGGTTTGGGGACCTTCCCCCTTTGCACAGGGGGGACGGGGTGCCCACCAGCAGCACTGCCGAGAGGCGGCAGCATGGCTGCGGGGTGGCAGGGTGCACACAGGCATCCCCCCCCGGGGGCCCCGGGCAGGGCAGCAGCTTCGTGGAGGGTTTCCTTCCTCCTGCCCCAGCCTGCACACCCGCCGGCCGCCCCACGCCGCGCCGCTGCAAGCACCTCTCATGTGACCGCCGGCTTCCTGTGCGCTTCCCGGCCTCGGTGCCGGTGCTTCGGTACGTGCCGTGCCAGGCGCTGCCCAAACGCTGCACCCTTGCCGCCGGGCCCCAGCACCATGCTGCGCCGCAAGCCCTCCAACGCCGGGGAGAAGGAGCCAGGACACAAGAAGGTGAGCACTGGCGGCACTGGGCTGCCCTCGGCACCTGCCGGTGTCCCCATGTGGCCAGCACCGGCTGAGCCCGGGCTGTCCATGGGGTCCTGATCAGGGAGCCCTGGTGTCGGGGAGCTTGGGCAGCCCTCAGGCTGATCCCTGCGGGGCCCGTGGGCAGCACTGCCAGCAGTCAGTCCCTGCCACCGCCGGCCACCGTGTCCTCGCCGGTGTGTGGTCCTGTCCTTGTCCTGCGCCCTGCTCCCACCCCGGCTCGCAGCCCAGTGGGATGGGTGTCCGGGATGCACAGACTCCCGGGGTCAGTGTGGGTGCAAGCCGGGATGCCCGTGGGACCTGTGGGGCTCTGCCGGGGGGGCAGCGGCTCCCCCTCCCCATGGCTCCCCACAGCGTGGGCGGCCGCCTGCTGTTTCCTGCCAGGGAGGGGGGACGGCCACAGTACCAGCACACAGCTCCCGGCCCGGCCCGCGCAGCAAGGTGTCTGCGGTCGAGGCAGTGCGAGGCTGCAGCTCCGTCACATGCATTGGCTGCTTCCTCCGGCACCGAGCATCAGGAGCCACCAGCAGCACCAGCTACCAGCACGGCGGCCTCTCGAGCCCCCGGCACAGCAGGGCCAGGGTGGGCTGGCTTCGGCAACAGCGCCCGGTGCCGCGGTCCTGCCCACGGCCGGCAGACATCCCGGCAGAGCCACGCGCCATGGCGGCTCCTCCGTGCTGGGAAGCTCCCGGGGAAATCTATGTGAAGCGTCCCCTCCCTGTGCCGGGGGTGGCCAAGCGAGCCCGGCAGGCCCCGGCGGGCATCCCCTGCCCTTGCCCAGCCACCGCCGCTGCTCTCACTTCCCTCTCGTTGCCATGCTAGCCAGGGGGGGCCCAGCAGCCCCGTCTCCATGGCTCCCCGCTGCCAGGCTTTCCAGAGCTGCTTTCGCCCCCCAGCTCCTCCAGCCCCGGGGCAGTGGCCGTGGGGGGCTTTCCTGGCTGTGGGGGGGCACAGGGCACAAAGTTGTTTTATCTGAAGGGTGCGGGGAGGAACCTGAGGGGTTCAAGCCTCTGCTGGGTTCAGGGGTTCTGTGGCTGGAGTTGGGCAAACCACCAGCATCTCCGCACAGATGCATCGGCACAGCTGGTCCTGCTACGTAAACCACAGCGAGGATGGAGCCAGGTCTCCCTCATCCGAGCCAGCCCTCTATAAGAAAATGGCAAAAATATGTAATAAAGGGGCTCAGTCGAGTTGATAAAGCGGACGAGGGAAGGCGCGGGGCTGTGCCTGAGCAGGGCTGGGCTGCGCAGGGGCTGAGTAGGGCCTCAGCTGCCTCCGGCACAGGCAGGCGCTCAGGGCGGGCAGAGCAACTTGAGAAAGGAAATTGCTGCCTTTGCGGTCGAGGCAAGGCTGAGCGCCGCGGTGTGCGCTCCGAGCGCGCCGGCAGACAGGAGCGGAGCTCGCCCAGCACCGGCATGCAAGCTGGCTCCCACGGCAGTGCCGGTGCTGGGCATCGGGGATGAGGGAGACCTGGGACCAGGTGGCCACCCAGGGACCCCGGCTGGCCGGGACTGGGAACACCCTCCCACACGGGACAGGCACCTGAGGACATGGAGAGGAGGGAAGGAAAGCCAGGGAGGCAGGCAGGGGGGCACAGGGCATACTGGAAGAGGCATTGATGGAGGACAGACCCAGAACCTGCTTCAGTGGCTTTGGCAGAAAGCCGGGACTGGCAGAGGAGGTGCTCTCCGGGCTGTGGGATGGTGCTCATGGGCAGAAAACCTGGGCAACTTTCTGGCCTGGAGCTGAACACGAGGGCAGTGGCACAGGCACGGCAGCGCTCGTGCTCTCAGCAGCTGAAAATAGACTTTAGCTGCTAGACACTCGCAGGGAAGGGAGGGACCGACCCATGGCACGGCCACCACAGGAGCAGGACTGAGCACAAGGCAGGTCCCACTCTGTTCACGTTCCCAAAACCCCTGCCCTGGGGGCTGGGTGGCGCAGCAAGCCCCCATTTGGGTGCCGAGTGGAGCGGCTGCGCTGCAGACCCCCCCTGTTTTCCCAGCAAGTGCCCAGCCCGTGTGCCACGGCAGTGGCGCCGTGCCCCCGGCTCGGCAGCGCCAGGCTCAGCCCCAGAGCGGCCACAGCAGGTGCTGGTGCAGGGGCTGTCGGCGCTGCTCAGTCCGCAGCAGCACCGAGCAGCACCACGCCGCGCAGCCCCTGCCCCGGCAACGCTGTGCCAAGAGGCCACATACGCACCGAGAGCAATGCCGGGTCGCTGCAGCCCCAGGTCCTGGGGGCTCACAACACACGGTGGCCCTTGAGGTGGTAGGAAGGGCCAGGCTGTGCCAGCCAAAAAACTCCTGCAGCAGCAGCATCGCCCTGGTGTGGCTCTGGCTTGCCCAGGGGCCCAGCTGCCGGAGGGGAGGGTGGGAGCTGGCACAGGGGGGCACGGGGAGAAGCCCTCACACCCTTCCCTCTCCCCCAGCTCTCCCTCCAGCGCTCCAGCAGCTTCAAGGACTTTGCCAAGTCCAAAGTCAGCTCCCCTGCGCCGAGCGAGAAGGAGTTCAACCTGGAGGAGAACGTGAGTGCCCGGCCCCGCCATGAGCGGCAGCATCCCCTGCCACATCCCATTCCCCCAAGGCACAGCCCTTTTCAAAGCCCGTTTCCCCAAACTCCTGGTCATCCTGGTGGCCCATGTGCCGTGGAGCAGCCCCAGCACCATCAGGCTTTGGGGTGTCGCTCCCCAGGGAGGCTTGCAGCCCTGTGCGACCCAGCTGAGGGTTGCCCAGGGCAGGGGGCTCTGCCTTCACTCTCCATCCCTCTGCCAGATCCCGGAGGATGAGTCCAGCAGCGCCGGCCCCGACGATGCTGCACGGAGCAGCGGGATGAAGCTGGGCAAGAAGTGGCGGGCCGTCATCTCCCGCACCATGAACCGCAAGATGGGCAGGATGGCCGTGAAAGCCCTGGCCGAGGGGAAGGTGAGCGGGGCGCCGGGGCAGGCGGGGGGCAGCTCCCCCTCCCTCGGCCTGAGCCTGGTCCCCCAGCAGGGAGACGTGGAGGAGGAGGGGTCCCTGTGCCCCCTGTCCCCATCCGGCAGCACGGAGGAGCCGAGCCACGAAAAGGTGCCCCTGTCCTACGTGGAGATGGAGGAAGACGGGCACCCATCCCTCACCCGCCAGCTGTCCAGCGGTGAGCCTGGCCCCGGCAGGACGCCAGCCCCTCGCCCCGCCGCCGGGCACGTCCTGACCTCCCTCCCCTCCGCAGGCAGCGACGTTTCCAGCCCCAGCCCCAGGGGCAGCCAGCGGGAGAGCCTCCGGCTGGAGGAGAGCGGCCCAGCCTACACCGGCCCCTTCTGCGGCCGGGCCCGCGTCCACACCGACTTCACACCCAGCCCCTACGACAAGGACTCGCTGAAGCTGCGGGTGAGCCACGGCGGGACTGGCCCGGGCTGGGGGGAGCGGGGGCGAGGGGCAGGACCAGGGTGCGGGCACTGGGGAGGGAGGGAAGGTGGCTGGGGACCCCTCTGAGGGGGATTCCCCAGCCGTGCCCAAGCCTGAGCCCACCTCCACCCCTATCTCCCTCGGCCCAGAAAGGGGACATCATCGGCATCATCGAGAAGCCGCCCGTGGGCACCTGGACTGGGCTGCTCAACAACAGGGTGGGCTCCTTCAAGTTCATCTACGTGGACATCATCCCCGAGGAGACGGCCCCTGCCCGCAAGAGCCGGGGCCCCAGCAAGAGCAAGCGGCCTAAGCCCAAGACCCTCCACGAGCTGCTGGAGCGCATCAACCTGCAGGTAAGGGACGGTGTCCCGCAGGGGGACAGTGGCACCGAGCATGAGTCCAGGGTGCCAGCAGCAGGATCACCCTCCCCTCTGCCCCCAGCTGCCTTTCACGATCCCCCACCCCCATGGGTCCCTCCACCTCGTGCCCAAGCACCACTGTGGGGGCAGGGGACACACACGGGGCTTTTCCGGATGATTCTCGGGCAAGCGCTGGCCATGGACTTGCGCCAAGGTGGGAGCCACGGGGCTAGTGCCGAGGGCCAGGTGCAGGTAGCCGGGGGGAGCCGTGCCCTGCTCCGCTCACCCCTCCGCCCTCCCACCGCAGGAGCACACCTCCACCCTGCTGCTCAACGGCTACCAGACCCTGGAGGACTTCAAGGAGCTGCGGGAGACCCACCTCAATGAGCTGAACATCACGGACCCCCAGCACCGCGCCAAGCTGCTCACAGCCGCCGAGCTCCTCCTGGATTACGACAGTAAGAGGCGGGGAGAGGTCGGGGACACCCCATGCTGCCCATGGCCCCCGCACCGGGCAGCCCCAGCCTCGCTGCCCATTAACGCCACGTCCCGTCTCTCCCAGCAGCAAGTGAGCCAGAGGAAGGTGACAGCTCTGACGCCCAGCCTTCGCCCTTGGAGCCCAAGGTGGACATTCCCCGGGACTCGGGCTGCTTCGAGGGATCGGAGACCTTAGACAGCAGCCGGGATGAGGCCGAGCTGGGGGGTCCCGAGGGGCAGCTGCGGGCGCCCTCCCTGGCAGAGTCCTCCTGAGCCTGCCCTGCCTGCTGGCACTGCCCCGCCAACGGGCACAGCCCACAGCCGCTTCCACCCCAGCCTGGCAGCGGGTCAGGGCTGGAGGGGACAGTTGCTCGGGGGGGAAGCAGGTGAGCCCCGGCAGTGGGACCCCACAGGCGATGCAGGCAGCTCAGCCATCGGTCCCCCAAGGCTGCCCCGTTTGCTGCCCCCAGGACAATTTGTACTGCGCTGCCTCGCTCCGCTGCCCCGACACGGATGCCCCAGGAACCCCGGGGCAGCACGTTCCCCGTTGGGGGCCTGGATTGCCTCCCGGGGGCTTGCCCCATTTTATCCACAGCTTTAGGAGCTCCTCCCGGAGCCCTCGTCTGCTGGGCTGAGCACACAGGAGCAAACCCAGCGCTGAGCAGCCGGGTGGGAGAGCCCAGAGGTGCCACCGAGCCCAGCTCCTCGCCACGAGAGGACACCTGTGCTGTCTTCCTCCAGCATCTTCCTCACAGAGCCAGGGCAAGCACGGAAAGGTTTGCTGGACAGTTTGGGTTGCGGGGGAGAGATTCAGCCGAGCTGAGAGCAGCCGAGGAAATGCACCACAAGCCCCCTCCCTCAGCTCAAGGGGGCCCCCCAAAGGGCACCGAGCCTGGTCCAGGGGGGCTACGAGAGGGAGCTGGGGCAACAGCCCCGTTCCCCTGCAGGCAGATGGGCTCAGCAGGGTGAGACAGTCACCCGGCACCACAGCGCCTTCCAGACTGCCAGATCCCCCCCAAAGCACCCCAGGCACCCCCCAGGAAGAGGCAGGGGAGCTGCAGCCCAGCCAGGGCCCTGCAGAGCCACCCTGCATGGGCAGGAGCCAAGGCAGGGGAAGGGATCCCCACAGGAGCATGGGGCAGCCTGTAACACATTGACCAGCTCCTGCTCCCAGGCTGGGGGCACCTACCCCAGCCCCCTTCGGCCAGCTCTGGCTGCTGCATGCCGCCAGCTCCCACGCTGCAGCATCGGCCTTTGGGCACCCAGACTGTTCCTTTGCGCTCCATCCCAATAAAAGTGTGCAAGTCCGTTCTGCTCCGGCCTGCAGCCTGCTTCCTATCCACCGGGCAGGGAGCTGGGGAAGGGAGCAGTGGCTGCAGGTAACAGAAAGCTTCCCAGGGCGCTCCTCAGCTGCACCCGGTGGGATTTGTCACCGTTTGGTCTGGGGTGCAGCATCTGTGCACCGAGACCCCTCCTTCACCCACAGGACACAAATGAGACAAGGCAGATAAGCCACCCTGGAAGTGTGAGATGTAGAGGCTGGAAAGCCACAGGGAAGGGGGCAGTGGGCTTGGGGAGGCACAGACAGAGGCAGAGGCTACAGCTCAGCCATTTTTCAAACCAATTAATTTTCCTTCATTGTTTTAAAATTAAAAAAAAAAAAAAAAGAAGAAGAAGAAAAATAAAGAAACCCCAACCCTCGCCCTACCCCCACTTCCTTCACAGAGAACCTGAACAGAGCAGGCAGGAACCACAGGTGCAGGCAGCATCCGCGACGGCCCCAGCGGGCAGCACTCAACACACCGCATTAGAAAATAGATTAGTAAAACCAAAAAATACACTTTTTCACAACAAGTTTGAGATTTGGTCAGTAGCGTGTTGGGGCGGGTGGGAGAGGAGGGGTGCTCCCACCGCCGGCGGGGTGTGCGGGGCCTGGGGCTGCAGCTGGGGCTGGTCCCAGGCCCCCCTGCCCCGGGGGGACGGGCCAGGTCTGGCTGCAGGGTGGCAGCGTCTGCGAGCCGGGCAGCTCCTGCCCCGCTGGCAGTGGGAGGCCCGAGCTCCTTCCCTGGTAAGCGCCAGCAGGGAGCAGCTGCGGGGACACTCTGAACCCGCTGCCGGAGCCCAGGGCGGCAGCTCTGCCCTCTCCCCCAGGAGAGGAGACCCTGGCACTTCGGGAGAGGGGGCAGCGCTGGTCGCTACGTTAATACCACTTCATCCACTGCCAGGCACGGCCCAGGTGAACACTGCGAGGGGCCAGGGAAGAGGAGCAAGTTGGGAGGCACACATCAGGCTCCAGGGGGACAAGGCTCCCTGCTTCACTCCACGCCACTGTCAAAAGCAGGATGGCATATGAGGCCAGGGAAGGAGTAGCAGCAAGTGCACGCTGCCAGGCAAGAGCATGATGGAGAAACAAGCAGGACCGACCAGGCAGGGCATCCTCCACCTGCCACCCACTCACTGCGCGTCTGCGGGGAGGCACACAAGTACCCAGTACTCATGGTATGGGATGGAGAGCTGCCAGGGCGCAAAATCGCCTTCCCTCCGTCACCAGCACTTGCGGGGACCCCGCAGACACGAGGCTCTTTCCAGCCCATCTGCCAGGCGCAGGACAGGGAGCGTCACAGTGGAAGAGGAGCCCTGCCACGGCACAGAGCTCTCCCACCACTGCCTGCCCCCGGCCTCTCCTCCCTCCTCTGCCGAGGAGGCGCGGATGGCCGACACCACACAGCCAGTCCCAGGACAGCTGGCAAAGCCCAGGGAAGAGTCAAGGCTCTGAAAGCCAGTCGAGGATGGCTGACAAATGCAGGGCAAGGCAGGGGGGACACGGGGACACAATGACACGACACAGAATCGGGGCTGAGGTTCTGCAGAGCAGCAGCCGAGTGGTGTGCCACAGCCTGGCGGGCAAGGGGAGGGCAGGCCTGTGCTCGGCACAGGAACCCAGGAGCAAACACAGCCCTGGCACAAACTAGGGAGCCGGTGGCACAGGCTGACCCTCCCCTGCATCTTGATACACCCCTTGCACAACCGCTCTGCAGCCAACGTGGGGTGGAGACACGCGGCAGGAAGACAGGCTGCCCCGCTCCTTCCCTCATGCCCCAAGTCAGGCGTGAGCCCCGGGGAAGGACGGGAAGGAGGGCCCCCACCATAACTGCTCTCACGCCAGCTAAGTCACACGAAAAGAAGGAGCACGGGAAGGAAGCTACTTTAAACATCGTTGCCAGCAGAACACCTTCCCAGTTGTTTTGGCCCGTTTGGCACCAAAATGTCTCCTGACAACCCCTGCCACGTTAACCAATAAAACAATGCCACGGATTAGAGGAAGGAGGGAGGAGGGGAGAGAGGACGCTACTGCTGTAAATTGCTTTCCCCTTCCCATCAGGATTCCTCAGCAGTAGGGAGCAGGCCGACTCTAATGTCGCTTCTGAGCTGCTTGACCACAAGTCATCTTGTCACAAAGTTGGGGCCAGACGGAGGGACAGCCCCGGCCACCGAGCCGGTATTTAGCATCCAGGACAACCTGCAGAGCAAGAGGTCCTGCCTCGGCCTGCAGGCAGACCAGCTTCGGTGGTGGTGGGTGCCCCTCAGTGACCAAGGCAGGCCACTCAGGCTCGTTATCCTTTGACACCATGCACTGCCTGCGCATCGAGGTGAACAATGACTAAAGCAAAATGGCCATGAGGAATCGTTTGCCTGCCATCCAGCCCATCTCCTCCTCTCCTCTATCACTTCCAGCTTTGATTAGACAAAACAAGAAAGTTCTCCCTTTCAAGCAGATGCTAGTGCTCTGCTTGCCCAGCGTCCTGGGATGGGACTGGGAGCTCCCCAGACGTTAGCTGCTTCTCCTCTGGCATCTCAGTGTTGCTCAGGGATGGCACAGGGACCTGGAGAGAGAAGACAGCTGCGACTTGCATGAATACGCCCCAATACAGAGAACCTGTTTGAGCACAGAGACACTTGGCCCCGCTGCCCTGCTCCTGTCTCCAGCTCTACCAGACAGAGGTCTCAGCTGTGTTTGGGAAAAGGAGAAACCAAGGGCCACCAAACAGGCAAAACAGCAGCTTCATGAAGATCTGGACCACTGGACTGCTACCGCAGAAGTGGTCTGGACTGTTTCCACCAGAGAAACAGCAGCTCATGCCCAAGCAGGAGTAGGCCCAGCCATTTCCCACCACGTTCACAGAATAATTTAAATGGGAGGGGCACTCTGTATGTCTCCTGTCCAACCACATCCTTAAAGTGGGGCTAATTTCAAAGACAGAGCGGGCTGCTCCGGGACATATCCAGTGGAGCAACAGCTTTCTCCAAGGATGGAGATCCCACACCTGTGAGGGCCCTTCCCAGGCACAACCCTTCAGCTTGCACTCAGTGCCAAAAGAAGATGCCTGCAATCTCCCACCACTCCTCAGCCCCTCTTCACCCCTCCTCAGCCCCTCCTAGCCTCCAATAACTGCCAGTTCCTGGGTGCTCTCATGGAGATGCAGCCAGCTGTGACTTCCTTTGAGGTTTAGCAGGAGTCAGAGTAGCCCAGCACCCTCCCAGCCAGCTCCGGAGAGACGCTGGTTTCCAGGGCCAGAGCACAACAGGCTTTTCATTGGAGCCTCTCAGCAAGGCCCCAAGTGCTGCTTTGCTCCTGCTAAGTCACACTATCAGCTTTCTCTCTGCTGGCCCAAAGCACCAGCAACTCCAAGCAGGATACCCACTCACTCCCCACACAGAGGGAATCACTCACAGCACTCAGGTGAGGAACACTGCCATCCTTCTGCTGAGCGCTGCCCTCCTCTGCCTGCCCACCGGGGCCCTGAGCGACGGTGGGCTCTTGAGCGCTGGGCCCCCGTGGGCACGACTCCTCCTGAGCTGTATTCTCCTCTTGCTGCAAGATGCCCCGTCTGTCCAAGACACTGCAAAAACAGAATCACACCATCAGAGACCCACGCCTCTCCCCAAGCCAACTTCTTTTCCTGGTAGGAAAAGTGCTGGTGGAAGACAAACGTCAGGGGAAGGGGTTCCTCTCCAAAACAGGCTGTGCACAGCCCAAACCGAATTTACAGCGTCTATATTCCTCTTGTGAAACCAAGCCCCTTGGAGAGCAGCCCAGTTCAGAGTGTGGGAGCCCACCAAAACAAGTGCCCTGGAAAGAGCCTCCGCTCCATACGCTGTCCCAGAGAAGAGAAGCCACTCCTCCACCGGCTTCCCAAGCACATGGTGACAGCGAGCACATCACAAGCTTGAATCACTGAAGATATGCAAGGAAGGCAACACAAGACCTTCCTCCCCAGAGCACCCAGCCATGTCCCAAGAGACCTCCAGAAGCACTCAACACACATAGAGCTGGCGGAAGAGCAGCCAGGTCTTGCACCCAAACAAGGAGAGCTCCTCCCAGTCCCGCACTGGGCGCTGGGGGCAAAAGCAGCAAGGCTGCCCATTGAGAGCTTACCTGGGGGGAAGAGGCCCACAGAGCACCTCACAGCAGTTCTTCACTATGTTGCCATGGCTGTAGGGATTCTGCACGCGGTTCTTCCCAGTCCAGGACCCCTTAATCTGCAAGAGTCAGGGCACAAGCTCAGGTCCGCTCCACTGACACCTGCCCACGGAGCCCTGCCTCAGCCTGCAGGGCATGTCAGCAAGGTGGGCACAGCTGTGACACACCGAGGAAGGGATGAGAAACGGAGATGGCTCAGAGGAACTGAAAGACTCTACTTACGTCTTCGTTGGTTGTCTGATTCAGTGCCACCAGGAAGGTGTGGAACCCAGTTAACCCCACCACTGACCACAGGGTGAAGAAACAGATGAGCACCTCCAGTACAGTGAGCAGAGTTAAGGACTGGGAACATCCTGGGAACAGTCCCAGCCCAGCTGTGTCACTATCCCAGGCACACCACCCTAACTTCACCTCTTCTCATAGACATGGTTTTCTGTTTTACCCTCCTCTCAAATGCCACAAAATTGCTCCTCACCTTGTAATCATGGGGGAAAATGCCCTGAAAGACTCCTTAGAGAAGCCTGAGCACCAAGACTCCAGCCCCTCCATAACACAGCTCACACTAATCCCCAGCTTTGGAGAAGCCAACCTCTCTGCTCTGTGAAAGGATATGTCCCTGGGGTTTCCTTCAACGTGTTCAGGAACCCAATCTTCAGAGATTCTGGCGATACAAAGACAGAGATACTTTTTGTCTGGAACAAACCACCGAGTCCAGTTCCCTTTCCCACTCCATCACTTCTGGGTTCGCAACACCGTCTGTATCCCCCCCTCCCCCTTAGCCAGCCCAGCCTTCCACCTCTCCGCAGACAGACTCACTCAGTGCTACGTAGACTATGTTGAAGGTGAAGATGTAGATGGTGAGGAGTGAGAGCGAGAGGATGAAGAGGTAGAAATAGCGGTAGTTCCTCTTCCCCACGCAGTTGCCCACCCAGGGACAGTGATGGTCGAAGCGCTCTGTGAAAGCGAAGATGGAGATCAGTGCTGCTCTAGCACGGTCCTGGCTGCCTCCAGACGCTTACTCCTGTGTCCTGAACTCAGAAACTTCCCAGGCTGACAAGGACTCCCTGGGCCATCAAGTCCAACCCTCTGCTAACTCAGGGCCCCACATCATGGCCCCTTTACAGAAGGGAAGGCCAGCTAAGAAAGTGCAAAATCAATTTACTAATGAGTCATTTTGCACATTAAGACAGAGTTTAAGAGCTTGGCCCCATGCACGTCTTCTCCCCCAAGAGACCTGAGGTATAATAGCTTTTACTAGAGCAGCACATAGGTTAGATGAAGGCCTGAGGGTTCAGAAGTTCTTATCTAAGCCATGTGCCACTTTATTCCTACTAGAATAATTAGAAGACGGTTCAAGGAACTGCATAAAAACTCAAAGGGATGGGAACCTGCAGAGGAGGAAAGGGATCCAAAAGAATGGGATTTCTTCCTTGAGAAGGGATGCTGAACGTGAGCCAATTATGATACGCAAAAGAGCTAAGACAGCGTCTGTTACGCAGCAAGGGGAACACAAGACAGGGGCACTCAATGTAACAGCAGAATCTCTGTGCCGATGCAAGAAGCTGCTTTCACGCAAGACGCAGCTCTCTACTGGAACCCTCTAGCCCAGCAAGGCCAGCAGCTGAGTGAAACTCAAAAATGGACTGCACATTTACATGGACAAGTTACACTTGTGTTAGACGAGTTATTGCCAAAGAAGTACTGGCAAAGATAAACCATCTGGCTTCGGATTCTGAGCAAATCTCAAGCTCCTCGAGCTTAAGATGAGGCAGACTGTCCCCGTCTGTTCTCAGCACACCACTCTGGACTCGCTCAGCAGGCACAGCGTGAGACCTGATACGGAATGAGACCGGGTGCAGATCTTCACCTGTTCTCTTCCAAAGGCTCTCACCTAACACCCAGCTGCAGGAGCAGGCACAGCCTCTTCTACTCACCCACACAGTTGTCGCAGATGCTGCAGTGAGAGGCACGGGGCGGACGGAAGATCTTACATGTGTAGCAATACTTCAGCTTCACTATCTGGTTGTTGATCTGGAAGTTTTTAATCCGCGGGGGTGGGCGCTGACCCTGCGGCACAGTCCCATTCGTGGCCTCTGAGAGAGACAACCAAGCAGAGATCAGACCTGCCTGCTACAACACGACAGGCCTCGAATGACAATGTGCCTCCCTGCCTCTCCTACCAGTGGGATCAGAGCCTGCTGGGTCTAGAGCCAGCAGCTGCAGCTCTGCTCACACGGTCCAGAGCCAACCTGGCAGCTTGGAGGCAGGAAAAGGGATGCCAGGGCTTCCATGAGCAGATTGAGAGGGGATGGGGGAGGTGTGTCACTCTACAGACCCCCACCCACCAAAATTCCTCTCTACCTGAAGGACCAAGGGGCCCACATCAAGCTTCCTGCCCCTCTTCCCAAAAGCAAACTGAGTTTGTATGTACACAGCTACAAGAGAGAAAGCACCATGTGACAAGGTTCCCAGAAAGGGAAGGAGGCACAACGCACCATCTTCTTGAGACTCAGCCAAGCAGAATTAGATAGCAGGTAGTAAGATGCCCCATTTGGGGAAATCCTCACTTCTGGAAGGCCAGGCAGGAAGAAAGATTTGCAGAGAACGTAGCCTGTAGATACGCCAGAAATACAGAGGCTTTTCCAGCCATTGCCAGTTCAGCTGGCTCCATACTCACCAATCTCCATCTCGATGAAGGCTGCCTCGTCAGGCAGGGCTCTCGGGATCACCCCAGGATCGCTGAAGCTCGTCCGGAGGAGCGTGGCCATGGCGAACAGGAAGAGAACTGCTGCAAACACAGGGATGGCTGGGGACAGCTGGACTGCCAGGTACCGACACCTGCAGAGAAACGTCAGGAGGCGATGAATCAGACCACCGCAAGGTCTGCCTGAGCCAGGACCTGAAAGCCTGGCAAGGCATCAGAGTCCAGACTTTTCTGAACACTGGTTACATCTTGAGAAGAGAGGCTGTTCAGCACTTCTTCTGATCCCACTGCCACAGGGAGACACCCCTGGGGCTGCTCTAATGACTACCTGTGATCAAAGTACCACCATGTTTTCAACCAGCCAGGCACAGCATACTTTCCAGCATTTTGGTTTGTTTCTGGCTCCCATTTTGCTCAGAGTCACAGGCAACGCCAGAAACCAGCCAGCTAGAGGGATCTTGCCTAGAGGACACCCGCTGCAGCCAGCTGACAAGGGACGGACCATGTCTCCAGGAGAAGCACCCAAGGCCTGGTCTGAGAGCCCACCACTGGAGAGAGCTGGAAGGCACGGAAGCACATCGGAAGGCTGGGAATCTCTGACTGTCTCCTAAAGAGGCAGCAGCTTCCAGTACCACAGAAATTACTTTCCAGGGATGAACTGTGTCTGTGCTTCTCAGGAGTGGATTCACATGGAAGTGCAACATTCCCGTGCAACAAGACGTCTGGCTTCCTTTGACTTTTCTGAGGTAAAGGACTCGAAAGCTCCAAATGAAGTAGAAAGGCTCCTGCCCAAAGACAACCCCAGCTCAAGAGAGGAAACACAGTGCAAGGTTTGTTCACTTTGTAAATACAGAAAGGTCCAATGAGGAATTTATGTCGCTAATCCTGCTGATTGAGGCAGTGCAAACGGAGCAAGATTAATCTCACTGTGGCCTGTGTCACTTCTGGATACCCACAAACATGTCTCCATGGGCACTGCAGCAGAGGCCATGCAGAAGGCCTGTACAGAGGTCATCGTTCAGAGACTACCGGCCTGAAAGAAAACATATTTTTACCCTGATTCCTTCAGAAACCCCCCTTTATGTCGGGGTGAAGTTCCTATGCAGATTTCTCATGGTTTAAGGGAAACCCCACCCAAATCCCAATGCTTGGGCAAAATTTCCCCTCTCCTTGCACGCCTTCCTTCCCCAGGTTCCTCCCAATGAAGCTAGGTTCCCAGGCTTTCTGGTAAGCCCTGACTCCACAGGGGTGGGTCCAACCCAGACTCCTGCTCCCATTCACAGTTGCTCTCCAAGAAAGCATAAGGCTACTGTGGTGAAAGGCATGGGATTATCCTCCCCAGTGGCTCTGTCATCCCAAGCAAGGTGATTCCTACGACATCCGTAGCATTAACAATTTAATTCCAGATAACCTTCCCACCCATAGCTTCTCTGAACACAATAAAGTTTCTAGCTCCAGCTGGTTCCTTTGCAGCACTGAATTCTGCAAGCCCACCATGCACTGCAGAAGGATCACCAGGCTTTAATTTGCCATCGCTTGACTCCAGCGACTATCCCCTGTGTGCAACGAGGTACAGGAAGGGCTGTATACCGAAGCTATGGTATGCTTTTGAAGCTACGGTATGCTTTGGCCAGAGCCACAACATGAAGCATCCACAGCGATGCACAGGGCCTGTCCCCTAAACCAACATTGTTAATTTTAGACACTACAAACTCTACAGCTACTCAAAACAATGCAACTCTCAGAGCTGTCTGCGTGCAGAGCCCTGCCTACATTCAAAGAGCCAGGCTGAGCAGCCAGAGGACCGAGCTTCCCGTCTGTAGGCAGCCTAAGACAACTTTGCTTTCCCTTTGCAAGGGCAAAGTCTATAAAGAGACCTGCAAGTCAGTCAGCAACTAAACAGAAACCTTGGATCCCATTTTTGGGATGGAATATGGGTATATTCTTCTAAAAGCTGGACACAATCTGGCTCAAAGGGCTGCAGCTTGACCCTTGTCCGGCTGACATGGCAGCTTTTATAACTGTTGGAACAACATGAACATATTACAGGCTTAAAATACGGATTCATGAACTGTGTTAAAGCTGAGCCAAAACTGCGCCAGAGCTCCCAGCCTCAGATATACACTAACACCTTATAAGTTTCTTCAGTGTACTGTCAGCAAAGAGATTTATTACCTCCCAGCACATGATCCATGCCGGGTGTACTCTCCCAGGCGCAGACCTGAAAGCTTTACACAGCAGCACTCAAGAATAAACGGAATCAGTCCCTGCAGCAACCCGTGCGGTCCCCGCTCCATCTGCGTACCAGCACGAGCGTGGGATGTGACTCACTCCCTGCTGACCATTTCCTATGCATCTTTGTAAGGAAACCTGCCCTTCGGGGATGCAGCAAGTCCTGCTGTCCCTGAGGCACAGCAAGAGTGGCCTCAAGATTGATGTTACCACACCGCAGAGCGTGGCATGGGAATGGGAAGAAGCCTGCAATTTTAGGAGATGAAAGAGATGGGTGCGCGACCGTCCTCCCTGCTGTGGCAAGGGAAGCGGCAGCATCCAGCCGGTACCCAGCCCTTCCATCCAGCTCCCAGCATGGCACAGGCACTGGGCAGGTTAAGTCCCCAATTCAGGAGGGGAGAGAAGCAATCTCAGACAGACTGCCCGTCTGCCCAGCGGTGGGCAGGGAGTAGGGACAAAGCCCCAGCGAACACCAGATGCCTGCTCTCCTGTCTGATGGGGAAAAGATACCTAGAAACTCATGCAAGGAAGTATTAACGCTAGGTCCTTCAGCTGCCATTCACTGAAGTGCATGAGATGTCTGCTCAGCGAAGCCATTGTCCTGTTGCCATCATTCCTTCAGCATGAAGCAAACACCCAGGCACTGCGCTGGATGCCCAGCCCCATCACTCAGATGTGCCCTGGCACAGCAGGGGCTGAGCAGGGCCCTCCTGCTTCCCCAGGGAGCCGGGCTGGCAGCGCTGCTGCGTCCCCTCGAACAAACGTCCCAGAGGCCAGGTCAGAGATGTATGAACGAGACAAACCCCCACCGCGCTGAAACTGCACCCTGAGACACAACACCGAGCCCACCGCATGACTCCCATCCCTCCCTGCGCTGACGGAGCCTTGCTTTTAGGAAGGTGTCTTTCGGAGAAGATGCCCCGTTCATCTGCCACAGCAGAGAAAGCCACATGCCGTACAGAATGGCTGAGCAACAGGTAAGGCCTCCACGTGAGGTTTTGACTTGGTACTCGCTAGCGCTGGGGAGTCGTCAGTCTACGCCTCGTCTACAGCATGATTACGCTCAGCAATTCATTTGCAGTCCTAAGTAACAGACATTTTAAAGATCTTTTGTTTGGGAAAGCTGAGAGTCAACAGAGACATACTGTTGGCATGTACGGATGTTGCTCCTCCTCCACTCCCAGTGCAATATCTGTGTTCTTGAGCATTTTGTCATCTAATAGCAGACAATAACAGCACTATCACAACTCATCATCATGGGGGATGGGGTGGGGGGGAACTGGGGGGTGAGAAAGGCTTAAACAAAGAGATCATCAGAATAGAGCAGAGGGGGAGCAGCAAGAACCAGCAGCTGGGAGGTGCCACGAGTTTACGGTGCAAGGACTGCTTGACCGATTATTTTGTGACAACTTCAGAAGCTCTGTTGTAAGCAGCACATTAAGCAAAGCTCTAGAGGAAGGGGAAAACACGCCAGCCCCTATGGAAGTGGACCTCAGCCACGGCCATCAGGCAGCACATCTCATGGCCAGACCCCTCCAGGGTTCAGCGCAAGCTCTGCTGTATAATTAATTTATGTCTCACTTGCAATCACCTATTTAACTTTCCTAAACTAAGCTATAACCACACTGCCTACTTTTCGCGAATGCCAGCGAAGAAAAGTGGCATCTTTACCAAATGCCTGACCCTCACCACAGCACTTACAGCCATATGCATCTCCCAGACCTGGGACGCTTTCCAGACGCTGATGTATTTGTGGTAAGCGTGGAAACAGTTGCTCTGAAAACCCGGGTAACCGCCACACTGCAATGCCACAAGTTCGGGGCCCTTTCAGGCAGAACTGGAGCTGCCTACAGAAACTCTCCCCGTCTGTCAACAGCAACACAGAAAGTGCTCGCTAGAGACCCACTTCACAGGCAGTTTCACTGCGAGCACACGCCACGTACTTGAACCCAACCAATGCAGCAACCGACTTTAGGCAGGAGACAGAAAGGTTATGCGGATGTTATTGCTCTTTTCCCAGCTACCCTCAAATCCCTGCACAGGCGGGAGAGCACCCTGACACCCGCGTAGGGAATGGCGGTGCTGCAGAGGATGCGCAGGCTGCAGGGAGAGGGAGTTGTCTTCTGAAAAGGAGCCCACACACAAGGAAAAGGGCATGCAATCCAAAAATCCGGGAGCAGCCACTTTGCGCAGAAACACGTCTTCACGAGCAAAATCAGCTGAACTCCAGATACCAACAAGTTTACCTCTATCATAACTACTAAAAAGCACCAATCAACTTGTGTGTAAGTTTTGACAATGCTTGACATAGACCTAACCAGAGGTAAAAGCCACCTCAGAAGCACATGTTTTTCAGTGCAAAATCTTCGAACTTTGGGTTTTGGAAAAAAAAATTTAAAAAGTATTAAGTCACATGAAGGGTCAAGCATAGATTTTTTTTTTTTTAACCCATCACAAAGCAAAGAAATTTTAATCTCTACATAGGTAAGAAAGTAGAAAAAAAAATAAAGCGATAAACATGCTTGGTTATTGCAAAAGCAAACAGCAGCCCCTTTCTGCACTCAGGAGCCTGGCATTGCGGGCGCTATCTTGCCTATAACATTTACAAATGTTGAAGGTTCGTGCTGAAAAGCTGAAGACAAAAGAAATCCAGTTCTCTTGCAGCTGCTTTGGAGAGCTGAATGGAGAAGTCTCGCTTCAGGAAGGCCATTACAGACACGGTGGCGAACTGCAATGGAAACCCCCAGCAGCCAGACAGAGGACGCTACATCCCATCATCTTAATTCCCAAATGGATTTCACTAATTGCTTTACCTGGGCTTCTCCTTGTGCTCGAATACCACAAGCATAGTTAGACAACTAAGTGCCCTATCACAAAAGCTGACATACCCACTAAGCGCCTGAAATAACACCAGGAGGATATTAAACAGAATTTTATGAGACATGTTACGGTCACAGAGTAGACCCAATTAAATATAGGTCTCGGACCCTGTAGGGACCAGCCTCAGCCCTCGAGCAGCAGGAACTGCTTTCTGCCAAGGTGGTGGTGAGAAAGGTGCCCTTGGGCAGAGGACTCTGGTCGCTGTAGAGCACTTCCCCAGGCGCCAGTACAGCTCCACAGCTTCTGCTTTATCTGGGAGGGAGGAGCTGGATCTCCAGGTACAGCGCTGATAGCTCAGCCAGCCCTTCAGGGCCTGCTGGCTCCCCGAGGAAAAGACTTACCTGATCCAGACCACAGCTCTCTGGTCTAGGGGATAAAAACATAAAAATTCCCCCACACGGGGCTGAGGTGGCTTCAGACCATTCAACTGGAGACGCGGCAGATAAGCCAACAGCATGAGAGCTACGTGGAGGGGGAAAAAAAAATACCACCAGCAGCAGCCCAAACAGAGAGGCTGTAATTTATTTCACGGCCGGGGAGGACTCTTTCAGGGAGGAATGTGTGGCTTATCTCATGACGTGCGATGCCAGTCACCACCGGCTCTCCAGCAAAAGCGTTTGTAATCAGAGCCGAGCCAGAGCAGCCTGGAGGGCGAGGATCAAACCCGCACTGGCTCGGATCGCCTAGCGAGACATTTTCTGGCTTCAGGCATCCCCAAGCCTTGTTTAGACAAGGTGTGACTGCGCAAGTGATTCAGCTGAATGAAATAAGCATTCACAACACAGGCACCCCTGCAGTGCGCGTACAAGAATTAAAAGGACTCCGCCACCCACCAGTCTGCTTCTCTCCAAAACCACATCCTAACAACCCAAACTGTTCCTCTGGAGCACAA
Source organism: Dromas ardeola (assembly GCA_013398915.1). Lineage (NCBI taxonomy): Eukaryota > Metazoa > Chordata > Aves > Charadriiformes > Dromadidae > Dromas > Dromas ardeola. The sequence continues at coordinate 66,879 of VYZM01015633.1, forward strand.
ACTTTAAGGGAGAAACCATGAATTTGCATGCAAACGCCGAAGAATCTGCCAAAAGCTGAAATAAATGGATAACGCAGCGAAAAGATAAAGGCCGAGACCCTTATGCAAAAGCACCCTAATGCACGCAGAAGGCATACAGGGTAAGCGGGGCTCTCGAGCACTCAAGCTGCTCATCTTCTCAGCTTGGGCAATGAAGCAGAGATGCTGTGGAGTGTTTTCTGGTTGGGAAGGCAACATTTCATCCCTATCACAAATTCAAAAATCCCCAAATAATTTCAAACCAAGCCCACCCCTTTCAAACAGAAAACTTCAACGTGTTGTGCTTTTACAGGATCAAATGGGTATTTCGGATTTTCCCAAACTTTTCCTCATCTCCCCAGTTGAAACCACTCAGCTGATTTAACTAAAATTCAGAGATGATTCTGCTCCCAGCTAAACTTCCCCCAGGCCAGCAGCTCCCGCAGAAACCACCCTCCGGCTCTACGCAGAAGGTATGTGCTGGGTGTCTGGGTGCGAGCAAGGATGCCAGCGACACTGCCACAGGCCTTTGCCTCTGGGAGCACAGGTAGGGGCTTCTTGAGGAACTCCCAGTCCACCACTGCGCCCACGGCAAACCAGCCATTGTGCCACCAGCTCTGCCGGCATGGCCTAGGACTGGAAAGGCAGCCTTGGGTCGCTCTGCCCCACACAACCATGGCAGGCAGCTGGCAAGGGCAAACATGGTAGAGCGGGATGTGGCTTCACTCTTCGGCTAAGGACAGGCTCCGCAGGGAGTGAGAGCAATTATCCCTCGCAATAAGTGTTTCTGGAGCAGTAATAAGCATTTCTGGAGCAGTAACACTTATTAGTTCTTCCTGCAAGGCAGGAAGTCTTAGACCCCTTTTTCAGATGGCAAAAAACCAAACAACAAAACAAACAGTGGTGTCATTTCATACCTTTGAATTCAGACTGAGTTAGGGATAATTTGGGCTTTCCACACTCAGGATCCCAACACCTCCATTACAGTTGTACTGCACCTGCCTCCAAAGCTTCACAACGACTAAGCAGAAAAACCAGCCTCATACCTGACCAAGACCCGACGGTAGCCACTTCATCGCTGCTCTTGGGATGCGGCAAGCCTCAGCAGACTGTTCCAGAAAGCCCTTTCCAAGGCTGCCAGCAATATCCGCTAATAAGAGGAGCTAGGGAGAGCAATGCCGGGCCAGGGGAAACCTAGACAAGTTCCCTGGTCTGGGGAACACGTCTAGGAGGACAGCATCTGGAGGAATAGCCAGGGCTTAACCAGCGAGCAGTTTTTTCCGCTTGCTTTCCTGACTTAAAGGGCGTTTCTGTTACCCAACACCGGTTAGGACCTTGGCCTCCCTAAGAACAACATAAACACGCTGATGGAGACAGAAGAAGGAAAGTTTCGCAGTTGTTCAGCTGATCCAAGCTCATCCTCAAACCAGGAATAAGGGGCAGTCCTGTCCCCTCCCCCCAACATCAGGGCTTAGGCAAACACAGGCTTTTTCTCCCCTTTGTTTGGTTTTTTGTAGGAGTAGTCTAAGGCCAGATCAGTTCCCCAACCCAGCTCACATGGGAGAGCTGTGGGGAGGGGGCAGGCCTTGCTCTTTCCACAGCATCCAGGACTTCGGCTGCAGGTCTTTAGGCTGCCGAGCTGATCTAAAAGGGCAGCCGGATCCTCCCCAAACACCAGGGCTCCAGCTCCCGGTAGCATCTGCTGTAGTGCAGCACTCTGCAACACCCAGCCTAGCTGGCAGCTGTAGGGCAGGTTGGATCAGTGCGAAACCCTGCTGCCACCGAGCTCACTCCTTTTTTTGTTAATTCTCCAGCTGGGTCACCTCCCTCACCAGGCTGACCAGGGGGCAGGGATGCAGGCTGGGCCCCGCTGGCCTCGGCTGCGGCAGCAGCAGTGCCCTTGCACCCCGGCTACCCCGGGGCAAGGAGCAGGCACCCCAAACCCCCGTCCTCTCTAGCCACGCTCAGGACGAAGGACTGCAAGTCACAAACACAGGGAAGCACACGAAGAGCTGCCACAGGCAGAGCCAGGGGAAAACTCCATCCTCCCCCAAAACCTCCAGGGTCACTCTGCTGAGGGTGCAGAGGCAGATCCCGCCAGAGCTCTGCACCGGGCTCCACTCCGCCACCCTCCCCTCCCGATCCCGAGTCCACTGGGCAGTCGGGCCCCAACCAAGCCCCGTCCCGGGGCCACAGAGTCAGCCAGCCGCCACGGGGAACTCACTCGAAGGCGAAGAAGAGGGCACAGGTGCCGAGGATGAGGAAGAGTGTCAGGTAGAAGATGCCCTTCTGCCGGGCCATCATGATGCGGCCATCGCAGCAGAAGGTGTTCCTGCCCGGCAGCTTCTCCCATTTCCGAACCACCTTCTTCCTCGCCACCATCACCGACATGGCGGGGGCTGTCACTGGGGCGGCGGCGGCCGCCACACCTCCAGGCGCTGCTGCTGCTGCTCCTCCGCCGCCCGCGGCCCCGGCATCATCGGGGGCGGGGGGGAGCTCGGTCTGGGGGCTGCGGGGAGAGGGAGAAGCACCTCAGCACCGGGACCGGCGGGGAAGGATGGAGGAACGGAGGGGGCACGGCGGCCGTCGCTATGGCAACCCACCCGGGAGGGGTGTTGCCATGGAAACCCACTAGGGAAAGGGGGGGGGAGCTCAGGCCCTGAGAGGAGTGGTGTGGCCTACCGGGAGGGGAGTGGGCAGGGCAACCCCCGCCCCGCCGCCACGCCGGGACCCGACCCCGGGAGAGGAGAGGAAGGGAAGGGAAGGGAGAGGGGGGGAAAGGGCCCACA
>VYZM01015633.1:94057-110787 GCA_013398915.1 Dromas ardeola
GGAAACGCCGCCGAGGGGGCGGCAGGGCGGGAGCCCCCCGAAGGGAGCGGGCTGTCGGGAGGGTCAGCGGGGCTTGCGCTGGGCGGAGGGGAGGCAGCGCGGAGCGGGGACCCGGCGCTGGGGCAGGGCAGCCCGAGGAGAAGGCGTCCTCCCATCGCTCCGGTCTGTTATCTGTTGTGGAAGCCTGGGGGGTAGGGGAGCAAATCCAGGAGAAATCGCGCCATCAGCAGAAACTAAACTATAGCTGTTTTATCCTGGCACCAGCAGCTTGTCTAAACGGCCCTTAAAGAGCAGAAAATTGTTACTGAGTAGATACTGCTGGGGCAGGAGTGTTGCGGGGCAGGCACTGAGCACGCGAGCGCTGTCTCTGCCCAGGCTTCTCGTAGATCGTGAGGACAGCCATCTTCTCAGTGCACCCCGTTTCTGTGGAGCTCACAATCCTTGTCTGGAATTCAGGCTTTCCACTCAGGAACGGTCTTCCAAAGAAAAAGGGTCGAACGTGCAGGACATTGCACACCAGGGCAGCTGCAGGCACCCGCTGCTCCCCTCACCGACAGCGGGAGCTGAGAAGCTTTGGCGCTGGAGGGAGATCTCCACCTGAGGCTGGAGCAGAGCAGCAGGGCTGGGAAGTCCCAGGGCAGGGAGTGAGCCCAGCTGGGAAACGGAGGAACGGGAATGAGGAGGTGCCTGTGGAAGAAGAGATGAGCAGGATGGGGTTCAGAGGAGGACGTGCTGGTGGGGCAGAAGGGGAAACGGAGGGGACAGGTGTGGGGCTGGGCTGTGACGCAGCGCAGTCAGGGAGAGCTGGGCTGGCCCGTGGTGAGACTGCGGGGGTCAAAATGGCTTTTGGTAAGGAAGGTGCACAGAGCTGCTGGGCCATGGAGACAGTCTTGTCGGGCCTGTAGGAGCCATAGGGTAAGCACTGGCGTGTGAGGAGGTGCTACCCAGCGGGCAGAGCTCCGTGGACAGCGGTGCTCCTCAACCCCTCAGGCTGTGGTGACCAGTACCCACCATGTAACGTGTGGTGACAAGGAGCTGGCTGCCTGGAGCAGGCACACTTCTTCAGGCTGCCAGCTGCTCTGCTGTCCCATGTGGGGACAGGGAGGGGTGGGATGCTGGGAGGATATCTTGGGGTTTCATAATGCTGTGTCTTGTTCCTTGGCTAGGAGAGCCCCCCTTTCTGATGAGGAGTCTAAAACGAGCAGCTCCCAGCACTTGGGGTCTCAAGAGTTTTGCGTCAGCAGCAGCCTTTCCAAGGTGAGTTCCTTGTGTGCGTGTCTGGGTCCAAGAAGGCTTTTCCGTGACAGAACAGGACAAACAAGAGCATCTACCCTAATGGGTCCCGCAGGCTCCTTCTCAAGAGGGAAGCACCCAGGCACAGTAAGGGCAAAGCAATGCTCTGGTTCGGCAAGAGCTGTTTGTCACTTCTGCCTCTGTGTCCTGGGGGGGGTGGGCAGAGAGAAGGCCCTGCCTGCTTCGCTAGGAGCCGCTTGCACAGCTCTCGGGAACACCTTCTCCCTTCTTGTTGCAGGTGGAGCTCACAGCAGTCAGCAGTGGTGGCAGCAGTGCCCAGGGGCTGGATGCTGATGGCAAGGTGGAGGAAAAGCTTGGGCCCAAACTGGAAGAGCAGCCACCTGATCCCAACCCAGACCTGGAGTGTACAGGAAAGACTGTGAAAGACGATGCCCTGGGCCCTCTGGCAAGCCAGGGGGATGGCAGAGGGCAGGAGCCTGCAACCCCCAGAGCTGCCGAGCAGGACAGCAGTGGTGCTGATGCTGCCTGGACACCTGCAGATCCTCACAGCAACAAGCAGGCTGATGCTCCACCAGCCTGCTCTGTGGCTCCAGAGAGCGAGCCTGCTGGGAAGGAGAAAACCACCCCAAGCGCTGGAGCACAAGGGCCAGGCGTGCTGGCAGAAGGGACGTTGTCTGTGGTTGTCTCCAGCTGCAACACCTCTGCCTCCAGTCCTGCTACTTTTACTTTGAACAGAGTGTGCTTTCCCACATCTCAGGCCCCAGCTATGCAAAAAATGCCCCTGTCCTTTCAGGCTGGGGCAGTTCTGAGCCCGAGCCAGTCGCTGGTGTACATCCCACCACCCAGCTGCGGGCAGCCGCTCAGCGTGGCTACGCTTCCAGCCACTTTGGGGGTCTCCTCCACGCTCACCCTCCCCGTCCTGCCTTCCTACCTACACGAGCGTTGCCTGCCGGGCATTATCGCTTCCCCAGAGTTACGCTCCTATCCCTACACCTTCTCCGTCACCAGACCTTTGGCTTCAGATGCCAAAGTGGTGTCTGTGGAGGTGAATCAGCTTAGCTGCCCTTCGCCCTCGGGCGGAAGCAGTGCCCAGGCTGCTGCCGAGGGCGCTCCCCCGTCCACCGCCGGCCCTTCCCTCTCATCCAGCCAGCCTGCGCTGGCAGCAACGTCTGGGAGCGCTGCTCCCTCTTCCGGCACCGCTGCGCACGCCAGAGCCCCGGCAGCTCCCGAGCAGCATGCACCGGGGGCTGCCACTTCCCTCTCTCCTCTGAAGTCCCCTCCACAGCTAGAGCGTGAGATGGTCTCCTCTCCGGAGTGCAGCGAGATGCCTCTCGATCTCTCCTCCAAGTCCAATCGTCAGAAACTGCCTCCACCCAGTCAACGCAAAACACCTCCCATGCCCATCCTCACACCCGTGCACACCAGCGGCAAAGCACTTCTCACCACCGTCCTGTCCAAGTCCCAGCGTGCGGCCCAAACCACGGGCAGCAGCGTCACCTCATGTCTCGGCACCACTCCTCCCTTAGTCATCTTCCCTGAGTTCCTGCGCAACGGCGAGCAGGGCTCCTGGGTGAAGAACACCACGCTCATCAGCACCATTCCAGGCACCTACGTCGGCGTCGCCAACCCGGTGCCTGCCTCGCTGCTGCTCAGCAAGGACCCCGGTGTGAGCTTCAGCAGGGACCCACGCCACCTGCCCAAGCAGGAGCCCATTTCCATCATCGATCAGGGGGAGCCTCGCAGCGCTGGGGTTCCCTGTGGGAAGAAAGCCAACCAGGTCAGCACAGAAGGACAGCAGGATCCTGCCAGGAGACTTGTTCATGGCAGAGTTGCTCCAGGAGCTCCGTTGTGTCAATCCAAGGACATCTCCACCTGGAATCCCGTCCAGGGGAGTGTGTACCCCCGATGCCCCGTGAATGGGAAACCTTCCAATCCTCAGCTTCTCCCTCTTGGCTGGTCTCCTTATCATCAAACCCCTCTGCTTTCAATTGGCATCTCCACGACAGGGCAGCTGCCCCCAAACCAGAACAGCTCCTGCAAGCCAGCTGGTGCAGGTGAGCTCCCGACATTCCCGAGCGTGCAGCCCACCGAGTCCAGTGCAGCTGCCCAGAGCCTGCCGGAGGGGCTGCCCAGGCTCCCGCCTCAGGAACGGGAAGCTGCAGCCAAGAGCAAGAGCTGCCGGGCCTTGCCCAAGCCCTATGAGGAGCCGGCCAATCCAGTCCCGTTGGATGCAGGTCCACCTCTTCAGACCACTGCTTTGGATGTGAAAGGGGGGAAGGGGAAGCTGGACAACCCTCAGAAGAGTCAGGAGTGCGATCAACCAGAGGCTGACTCCAGTAGGGAGGGCAGCGTACAGACTGAGGCTCCCCCGGGGAGCTGTAGCGTCAAACAGTTGGATGCAAAGCCTAAAAACCAAGTGTTAGCAGCATATTTGTCGCATGATCTGCCCACGGCTGGGCAGCAGAGCCTGCAAATGGTTTCAGAGGTGCCCATGGAGAGTCAACGCAAGGAGCTGGGCTGCGAAGGCTCCCAGGAGCCACCAGCTGCAGAGCCCCTCCAGTGCATGCATCAGGTGGATCTGTGCAGGGTCAAGAAGGAGCGAGTGGAGTGCGACATGTCATTTACTTCTGTCACTTGCCTGCGAGCTGGGACTGCTCCCCAGGCCTTTGCCGAGGCCAAGCTCAAAGGAGCGGGCCAAATCAAGCAAGAGGGCAGCATGCGCTGCAAGTCCAAGCGGCAGCATGATGGGGACACCAGGCAGTCCCACAAGAGACTGAAGTGCCAAGCCCAGGACAGCGAGGAGTCCCCAGGCAAATCGGGGAGCCGGAGTGTGCATGGCCGGAAGGTGGGTGGGACGGGCTGGGGGTGTTGGGTTATGGCAGACGTTAGCAAGGGAGGTTGGGGGTGAGGGAGGGCAGCTGAGTGCACAGGGCTTTCCACCCGTGCTCTTTGGCATTACCTGGCAGCGGATTAATGTATCCGTGTCTGCAGCTTATCTAGAGCAAAAATGGATCTGGGGTTTCGAAAACACTGAAGGGCATCAACATGATGAGTGGGGGACAGCATTTCGTTCCTTCTCCTTTGCTACTCCAGCTCAGTCAGTTGACGGCTCAAGCTTCAGTCTGTCCCCTCCATTCACAGTGGCGAAAACACCATGATGATCCGCATGAACTCAGCAAGCGAGAAGGCCGAACCAGCCTGGGATCAGTGAAGGATCACAACAGCCTCAGGGTAAAGCGTAAGCGCAGGAGGCCGGCGAAGACGGAGTTCCCATCTCCAGCACACCGCGGGGACAGCCACGAGGAAGGTACTCTTGTGAATGGCAATGTGTTCTTGCAGGGTCAGGCTGCAGCAGTTCCTGTCGCCCTGATGCCTGTGGGGCCAAACCACCGCTCCCCTGAATCTGAGTGGCCTCTGGAGCTGGTGGCTTCCTGTAGCGGATTGCAATCCAAGATAGAGCTGCAGCATGGTGCTGGACTGCCCTTCCCAGGCCAGCAGACCTGTGTGCACAGATCTGTGGCGTGTTTTCTCAAGGCTCACTTTTCCCCACAGGTTACCTTGAGAAGAAGCCCAAGAACAACTTTCGGGATTTCATTCCGGTGGTGCTGAGCAGCCGGACACGCAGTCAGTCGGGTGAGTTGGTGCCAAGGGACCCAGGTGGGAGTCTTGGGTGAACTGTGAGCATTTCCCTTTTTATGTGGCCTTGTCCCTGTGTTCTGTCCTGCCTTGCAAGACTTTTCTTGTAGATACTCTTGGTTTTTCTGTCAGCTGAAAATCCCACTTTCCTGCAGGAAGCGTTGCTGGCTCTTCTGCTGGTGTGACAGGAGAGTGTGATGTGACTGGTCAGGAGATTTTACCGTTGCTGGAGGAGGATCAGGAAGAAGAAGAGGAGGAGGAAGAGGAGGAAGAGACATCCTTGAAACGTCGCAAGCTGCGAAAATCCCACAGGACGTCACGCTATCACAGTCGCAGGGACAGGGACAGGTCTCTGTCCGAGAGGAGCAGCTGTCACACAAGGAGGACCCGGGAGCTGCCCTGGAGAGTGGAATCACCCAGGCAGCTGTGGGAGCCCAACGAGGAGGAGGAAGATGACAGCCACATCAAAAGGAAGAAAAGGAGACGACAGAAAAGTCGGAAATACCAGACAGGGGAATATTTGACTGAGCGAGAGGAGGAGCGAGTGGGCTACCCTCACAGGAGGCGAAAATCCAAAGCAGGTACAGTCTGGGAAGTGGTTTCTGGTACCACGCTGGGGACCAACATCAGGTTTTTTTGTTTTGTTGGGTTTTTTTGTTGTGCTTTTGGGGGGTTTTTGGTTTGGGGTTTTTTTTTTTGTAATGATGGAATTCCATCATTATTAATGGCGTGATGTACACAGCATGAGCTGCTTCAATTGATAATCTCTTCTTTGAAAAATGTTTACAGTAAGTTTGGGAGTAGGGAACAGCAGCTTATGTGGCTAATTAGATACTGATCTTACCCTTAGATTAAGACAGAGGGCGTCGGAAGATGAGAATCGGACAAGGTAGCACAGTGAAATATTTCTGGACAAGCATGGGCCCCTGGGAGTAGTGTTCAGCATTCCTGGCTAAAGTGGAGGGAGATGGAGTCATCACAATTCAACCGGGCTTCTTTATGCTTTGTCTTGCTTTATTAAGGCAACTTGCAAGCTTGCACCGGGGAGCACAAGGGCGAGAGGATTAACAAAGCTAGAGTGTCTGCAAGCGGTGGAGAAATCCCCCTCTGTGGTTCGTATTTGCAGCTTTGCTAGGAGGAGAATGCTGTGCCACCTGCCTGTGTCCTGCTCGCAGCTCTAGCTCTGCTCTTGCATTTTCTCCCATGTGGCCAAAACTAAATCTGTGATCTGCGTTTCCCTGAGGCTTAGCAATCTCTGCGGTCCCTCCTCTCTGCCTGTGCAGGGACAGTTTCAGGCTGTTGGAAGTAAGGCTGGGATTCATCCAGCAGCACACAGATGTCTCGGTGTGTGTGCTGACAGCTGGCTGGTAGCTCATAGCTGTGTCCGAGTGTCCCACAGGTAACTTCCGTCAGGGTTGCAGAAGAGCATGTCCAAGCCACAGTGTTGGGGGAAGCACTTCTGCCAGCCCTCCATATGCTTGGACCTTTCTCTTGGAGGTGATGTAGTGGATACGGACCTGTTGCCTTCTGCCACATCGGTGCTGAGATCGACAGTCCTCAGGAAGGGCTGAGATGCTGCTGAAGTGCTGTGAAAAGTAGTAGAGATGACCGCTATCCTCCCACCAGCTGCTCTCCCAAGCTACGTTTCTGCTCTGGCACAGTTTTACGCTATTGCTGCAGTGTCTGGGTGCTTCTGTGAGACCAGGAGTAAAGTTTCTGATGGGCTTCCTGGCATCTTCATAGTTCAAGGGTGCTCTCAGACTGTCTCCTGCTGATGCCTGTTCCAAACAGAGCCTGAGAAGGCGGTCTGAGCGCAGCAGCATTTGGGAGGGTTTTCTCCAGGAGCTTTACCTGAGGGCGGCAAGTGCAGAGGCTATGCAGGTCCAGCACTCAAGCACAGCCGCTTTCCAGACTTCAGCCACCTGGGCTTCCCCAGCATCCAGAACAGCTAAGCTAGGGCTGTCCCTACAGCTGCCTTCTACAGCTCATTTATGGGTCCATTGTCCATGAATTTGCCTGTCGTTGGGCGTCTTGTGTCCATGCTGATGGGGAGAATCTCGCTGACAGGGACAATCTGCAGATTCACTCTGTTTCTGCTTACCGCAGTGCCTCCGCCGTGGGTCTGGATTTCTGGATGTGCAGCCATCAAAGATGGGCAGTTTGTTTTGTCTGGTGGCAGAGATCTGGGTTGCTGTACTTCTGTGCTGTACTTACAGAAGCTCCTCATTCCCATTTCTCCTTTAGATTTTAGGTACCGGAAGCAGAAGGAGTCTGTACAGGGTAAAGGCACAGAGCTACGACTGAGGAGCAGGCTTTCCCCATCCCCCCGAAAATCTCAAGGACGCCCAGACTGTCGGAATGGCTTCTTCCTGGAGCACTCAGACAGCTCTCCCGTCCAAGAAGAGCTGGAGAAACCATCAGGAAAACGCAAATGTAAAACCAAACACCTGGCAGGGATCTGTGATGAGGGGAAGGTATGGCTTGGACTGATGAGGGGAACACGCATGGGGAGAGAGAGAGAAGGGGACTCCTGTTAGTAAGCCATGGCCACATGTGCCAAGGAGTTGTATTCCTTTCTTTTCCAGGGGAAAGGCTGCTGGAACCAGCCAAAAATGCGCCCTGTGAAGAAGCCACAGGACTTGTGGCCACTTTGTAAGTCCCGTCGGGTCAGCCCAGGGAGTTCCCCCGAATTGCCTGTGGCCCAGAACATTCCTCCTGGAGCTCGACGGCTGATTGTGAACAAAAATGCAGGAGAGACCCTTCTGCAGCGAGCAGCTCGCCTGGGCTATAAGGTGAGTTTTGGTTCCCTTTTCTGCTTTGTGTCCTGATGATTCCTGTGCTGCCTTGTCTGGGTTTGTGTGTAACCGGGCCTGCAATGATCTCCTTCCTGTAGGATGTAGTGCTGTATTGCCTGCAGAAGAAGAGCAGTGACGTGAACCATCGTGACAACGCTGGCTACACAGCTCTGCACGAAGCCTGTGCGCGAGGCTGGATCGACATCCTCCACATTCTGCTGGAGCACGGCGCCAACGTGAACTGCAGTGCGCAGGATGGCACAAGGCAAGCCAGTGAGAGGGGAACATCTGGGCAAGCACTGAGACGTGTAGGGGCAGGGAGCAGGGCGTGTTTTTCAGGAAGAGCTGTTGGTCATCACTAGATTCGTCTTAACCCAAAACAGAGCATTTGCTTTGCGAACTCTTCCAGTCTCGTCTTTTCCTGCCAATGTTTCTGTCCTTGCAGGCCGGTCCACGATGCAGTAGCAAATGACAACCTGGAAACCATGTGGCTTCTACTCTCCTATGGTGCTGATCCCACTCTGGCCACTTACTCTGGGCAGACAGCTGTGAAGCTTGCCACCAGTGAAGTGATGAAGCGCTTCCTCTGCGGTAGGTGCCAAGCCTGGGGGTGGCAGTGCTTCCATCCTTCCCGTCTGGCAGCATACAGGACCAACTCTGGGTGTCAAAGGGTTTAGAAGTGCTTGAGCAGCAGGTGACAGAATAATTTTAGCTCTGTCCTGTCATGCGTGTGTGTTTTTTACCACCCAATCTTTAATTATAGAATTATATACCATTTTCCAAATAAGATACAAGTCACTTTTCAGTCTTTGAGGTACAAGGAAACAGCAATGCTGTGGTCACACAACGAAAGAAGTGCAGTGCATGAGGGTTGGAGATGCTGTTCCACAGTTCCTGGTTCTACTGCAGAACCTAAATGAACATATTTTTGCTGCCAAGTAATGATGCCCTCTACTCAAAAACAGCTCTGCCCCAAATGCTCCCTGCCTGCTGTTGCTAGAAAGGACCATTTCGGATCCCTATGGCCGAGAGCAACGCATGCCTCCTTTCTGAACGGTTTGTGTAAAAGCAAGATGAGTGTTGTGGCTTCTACACGACAGCAAGGAAGAGACAGATAGAGTAGTGGTGGTTCCCAGATAGATACAAGGCAGAAAATCTCCAGTGCTGGAAAAAAGCTTGTTTGCCAGCTGTCTGTCCGTGCTCCTCCAGGCTTAACTGTACACGCAGATGTTGGAGATGTAATTTTGAGATCAAGACAACCCTAAGAACCTTTCTTTCCAACCCACTTAGTGTTGTCAGTTGTTTTCCCCTTTCAGCTTCTCTTTCATGTTCTCAGGCCCAGCGTCATGTTGTCCTCTCCTGAGCGAGGGTACCCTTCTTGCAAGTTACGGTTCAGCTTTTGCCATAATGCCTAACTGCAAAGTGGGGAAGAGCAGCAGAGGTGAAGTGGCTCACCAGCATCGATGGATATGCATGCCAGGATCATGCTTTGACCAGTAGATAAGCATTAACCCTCTCAATTTTTTCTCTTTAGATTACCTTTCTGATCTCCAGGGGCGCACTGATGGGGATCCTCGGACAGCGTGGGACTTCTACAGCAGCTCTGTGCTAGGTGAGTTCAGTCTATGCCATTTCATTGACAGCACAGAAGTAACGCCAGGTAATGACATATCATTCACTCAGGTCTGTCCGCATCCCTCCCAACTCACGTCTTAGAGATCTTGCCGTAATGTTACGTGCTGGGAGTTGCTCCTGAAAGGGACTTTTTCTTTGGGAAGATGCATGTGTGGATCCCTCCAAGTAGGCTCAACACAGCGCGCAAGACTAGACTGATGGTGATTCCTGAGGGTCTTTGGCTATCGGTCCTGGAGCATGTTATTCTTGTAGCAATTCTTGTTACTGCCCTGCTAACCAGTCACCAAGATAAAACCAAGGAAGGCAGAGGACGTACTTATTCCTTCAAGGTGTAGAAGTCTTGAACTTCAAAGTTCCCAGAGCTGCCCGTCCCTCTCCTATGTTTTGGAGGGGAGGCATTCATCTGGGGGAGGTCCTCTTCTTACAGTGCCAGGCATTTCCCAGTGAAGGCATGATTGGACCTTTTACTGTCACTTCTTGAAAATTGTGGTTACCAGCTTAAAAGTTTTCTTGAAATGATACAGGCACAAGGTCCACAAATTGTTCACTGTGTTGCTCCAGTTCCCCCCAGGGTCCATGAATGAAGATGTTCTGGATCTAGCTGTGGGCCTGTGGCAGACTGCAGAGTCCCTCCCAATCACGTCTGAGACAGTAGATCAACACTCTCAAGCCCTTCAGAAGGACTTGGGTTATTTACACTGGCAAGCTAAAAGGCTATTGATTTAAGTTGCTCCATCATTTCCGACATCCTTCTAGAAGTGAAAAAAATCAGATACATATGGAAGGGTGTTCTTGATAAGGGACTTATCCTTGGAGGACCCTGATATCTCTTCATTTCAGAACAGAAATTCTGTACTAAGAACGCTTTGTTCATAGGCTGTTGCACCTCAGGCATGCCAAAGAAACAGTTCAAACCACAGTCTCCTTCTTCTGGATTTCTCACTCTTGAAGCTATCACGATCCTTTAAGAAGCCGCCTCTTTACCACAAGAAAAATAGCTATTCTTTGACTAATATTTTTAAAGTAAAGATACTACCACTTTTGATTTATCACTGATTCCCACTTGGCGTTCTCTGATAAACAAGGAAGGAAAATGGTGTGTGGTTTAGTGGGTAGGAGAGTTTGGCTCTCTTTGGTTACTACAGCATGCTGAGTTCTTGTTTACCCAGAGAGCTCCTGTGCTTGAGTTCTGGTATCTGCTTATGGCCCGTTCATCAGTGTCCTTTCCTCTTGAAGATCCTGGCGTGGGACTGTAGACTGCCAATTCTCATACCATCTAGGAGACCCACTGCCACATGCAAGTAATTTAGAACTCTTGTTTTTCATATACCCTAATGCCTGAAATGAAATGAGTGGATCTTGGAAAAGCAAGCCGATTGTGTTTCGTTCAAATTAGCTGCTTGTTTCAGTTCTTTCATTTCCATATCCCTCGGCTTGTCTTGAAAAAATCTTGTCTTGCATCATGTTTTCCCACATTTCTGTCCTCCACCCCTGTAGGCAAAAAGAAAGGGATTATTTTTTTCAGTAAGCAAACCATCACCGACTCTTCTGGTGTTTCTTGGGAAGTGAAAAAAGATGACCTTCTCTGTTAAACCTTTTCCAGTGGGACTTCACACTAAATCCTGCCCACTGTGGATGTGTCTCTACTGGGTTTCTGTCATTCATGTGGTACCATCTGTCGGGTTTTGTCTTCCTTGTCTTCTGTGCTACCTGAAGTTGGTTAACAAGCCAGACAAATCCTGCATTGATCTGCCTGTACCCTTCCTAGAAATGTCGTTTTATCCTTGCTGCAGTGGAAAGATCTTTCCAGTGTTGGTTGGGCTGATGCTTGCATCTCAGGTGCTCAGACTTTAACGGGTACCTCTGCACAGCACTTAGGAGAATGTAGGTTCCTTCTAGACGTGAGAGTGATGATCTCTGGAGAAATGTCAGCTATACAAAATGTGCTGAATCTCCATGGCTTTGTTGTTGCTCGTGGGATGTTTCTGCCTGGCTCGGAGAGGGGATGGCAGAGATCCCACGCTGAAGTACCACCACACTGCTGTCAGTCGCACTGCCCCTCCTTTCACCTCTGCATGGAGCATTCCCAGTGCTGCCCTTGGGGAGGCCGCGTGGCAAGCGGCAAGGAATAACCCAGCTGGGAAGTAATCCTTTATCCGTCCAGGTCTGTTCTCAGCGGGCACAGAAAGGGACCTTCCTTTTCATCCACACCTGGATCGGCTCACAGCACTGGTGAAATGGCAGTGTTACACCGGGGTCACCTCTGCTTTGCCAGGCACCAGTGCAGGACACTGGGGGAGTTGGCAAGGAAGAGCAAGATGCCCAAGCCTGAGACAGGGGGCTGGTTTCTTTGCAGCGGTGTTTACTGAGTGTTTTGAAATGGGCCCTTTAGGCTCAGTTACCTTCAGCAGTCACCTCGGGTCACCAAGAGCAGATACTCCCCAGGGCAGGGAAGTACCTGGTTCTTCTCTGGGGTAACTGAGCTGCTTCCACAGCAGCAAACCAGCTCTGCAGAAAACAGCTCTCCTCCTTCAGTGGTCCAGTCCTTCAACGCTTCCCTTTCCATCAGATCCACCAGCTGAAGCACAAAGCATTGCATGTCCCTCAGGGTGGAGGAGAAAACCCAGGCCCCTGCTCAATCTGTTTCTGTTCTTCCAGGCAGGAATGTTGTCCACATTTTCCTGTAGGTCTGCAAATCTCTGGGGGCCAAAAGATAATGAGAGAAGCCAGGGTGTGGGATCTCTGAGGTCTGGGTATGGTAAAGTCATCAGCGTCTCTCACTTTGTGCTACCGTGGTTCCAGATACAAAGTCCCACTCCAGGGTTTTGTTCTACACCTGGGACTAGCATTGTTGTGCCTGATTGTCCCCCTGTTACTCTGCGGTGGTACAGGATGTTCCTGTTCCTGTCGCAGCCTTCGCTCGGGCTAACGGACAGGACTGAGTGAGAAGAGTTTTCAGGAAAGACATTGGGCCATATTGTTGCCACGTTAAATGCATTTAATTATTTTTTTCCCGGGTTGCTCAAGAAATTTGAGTTTTTTCAGTGATGGCAACTGAGCTTTGCCTAGCAGTGATATCGGACCAATAGTCATGTCACTTATTTTTGTCCTGTTCTACAAAAAGTTTTCAAGATTTAATCACCCTGTTTTTCTGTTTCTTAGGGATTTTTTTTCCTTGGCAGGACTAATATATGAAATCTTTTTTTCCATGAGACCCTGTTTGAGCCTATGTCTCCTGTCATCTGCTGTTGTTTCTCTATTAAAATAACGTTCTTGCTGGGTGCTGCGTTTATTCGTAGAGCAGTATGGTGCGTGGAGCTTTCTCATGCAGCACACCATAAGATTTTTTTTCAGCTTTTTCTCTCACGCGTGGTGTTGAACTTTTGCATGATTGGTTTATTTGCTCACCGACACATTTGGTCTGACTTCTCTCTGTAGAATCTAAACTCTATTTTCTGGAAATTTTGGGAGTTATCCTATATTATCTTAGCAGGGCAAACTCACTTTGCAAACGCAAGGCTATTCATACCTCTTAATAATAAAATCCAGGCAGCAAGTTATTTTTGAACAGATGCTTTTCAGATTAGCGAATAGTGAATTTAACTGTCTTTAAAGGGTTTATGGATCAAGAGTGCTATTCTCCATCTCCTATGGAAGCAAATCCTGCTGGAGCTCAGATACCTCCTGGAACAGCCAGCTTCAAGCCAGAAATCTGCGGGCCTGATTCTCTGAAGTCATGCTTATTGTTGTTTGGTTGTATTCGTCTCTAGATCTGTGGCACAGTTTGGTGGCACAGCCTTGCGGTCCTTATTTAGACACGGTTGCTGGCACACACCTCTAGATAACCTGCTAACAGTTGTCGAGAGCAGGATCTGGGTGGAGAAGTACCCAACGAGCAGTGTGCAGTGCCTTCCTTTATAGGATCTGTGCAGACAAAGCATTTCGTACGTCCATCTCCTTCCTCTCGGCACAGGTTCTTCCAGGCCGAGGGCAGCTGTGCTGGCTAAAGGGCGGGGGGTTGAGGCCGTTTCGGGGCGAGTCTGGGGGTCAGCGTGTGGCTGACCCAAGAAAAGACTGCCAGGCGAGGTGGCTCGTTTTGCAAGCAGGTGGTGCCTCGTCTCACGTGTGGGATCAGTGTAAACCTGAAGGTTGCTGCTATGACATAAGGTGTTCTTTCTACCTAACCCGGTCACCAAGCGGAGTCTGGCTGTGCAGAGCCGCCAGCGCTCACTCAGAGTTTCTCCGAGACAAGGGGCTGGCAGGAGAACAGGAGGAGCCCCTGGGACTTGGCTCTTACTGTTGCTGTGAGGTTGCGGGAAGGCACACCGTTGCGGTGGGAGCTGGTCCAGCTGGGCAGAGCTGTTCCCCAGGGAGTGATGAGCACAGGCTGGTGTGAAACTGAGCTATGCCAACGTCTGTTTTCCTTGTTGCAGAGGGGAAAGATAGCATTGGATGCGATCTTCTGCTCAACCCTCCAGGAAGCTCAGACCAGGAGGAAGAGGAGCAAGAAGCAGACAACTTCATGTTTGAGTTCTCAGACAAGCCACTGCTTCCCAGCTATAACCTCCAAGTGTCGGTCTCTCGGGCGTGAGTATCTTTTCCTGAAGCAGAGAGCATTTGGGTGACATTAATGCTGGGGGGAGCGGGAGCTCACAGAACAGAGCCCTTGAACTTGTGAGGATGGCAGCCATACAACAAAGCCTTTAGGCTGTCCTCCAGGTGAGGGATAACATACGGAAAATTCATGCCTGCCTGAGAAACTTGGAGAGCCCAAGCTGACTGTGTGCTAAGGAGACAGGCCATATAGAGTTGCATTGTGTCCTGTAGGTCTCAAAGCACTCCTCCAAAGGAGGAGATACCTTTATCCCTGTTCTGCAGGTAGAGACACAGGGGAGTGGAGCTGTTGGAGCTTCCCCGGGAGGAGCAAATTGCTGCTGCTGAGACAGTGACATACCTCTTGTGGCACACTCCCCATCATACTCCATCTCATAATGAAGCATTGCAAAGACTCTTTTTTAGGAAAACGTGAGGGCAGAAACCACACTTTGTAAGCCCCAAGTCAGAGAAGCAAGTGGAAGATGTAGGGTAAGATGGAATTTGTTTGACTAGCTCTGAGGTCCACCTCTGAGGAGGTTGCCTTGGTCTCTTGTTGCAGTCAGCAAAGACTTGACAGCAGGATTTATCCAAATGAGGGCAGGAGTGACCATCAGGCTGAGAACCGCAGGATGTGACAGATCAGCTCTCCAGTGACCGTGGAAGAACCTGGGGGGGTCACTCACTTGGATGGGCACTCCCACGGTGTAGACATGCTTAGAGATGTCCCAGCCTGGGATTCGTTGGCTGGTGGCCAGCACAGCACAAAGCCTGTGAAGCCCTTCAGTCCCTGTTTTAGTCTCCTTGGTCATGTCCCCCAGAGTTAATGAAAAGAGGAGAAAGGCTGAGGGACTATAGGTGATGGAGACTGATACATGAGGGAACGGAGCAAGGAAAGACCCCTTTGGTTTAAGAAAGGACAGTTTTAAGAAAGGACTTGCTTTAAAGCAAAACCCAGAAGCAGCACAGGTAAAACCAAAAAGAGCTGGTTTTGTGTCAGCCGTCTGGTGCCTGATGTTCTGTACCATGGGAGGTCACAGCCCCAGCATCCCAGATGGCAGCACATCAGTCACTTCAGCTCCCGGATGTTAAGAGCACATTGTGGAGGTTATTTTCCTTCAAATTAGGATTAGAGATACCGGGTTGGAGGCAGGGCCATGCAGGAGCAGAGTCAGTGTCTGGAGATGAGCAGCTCTCGGGGTCCCGCTCCTCGTGTCCCTGCAGGGCTCTGGCCGTGCGACGGCAGGGGAAGCACCTGCATCCCTGGGACAGACTTGGCCGTCCCCAGCGAGCAGGAGGGTGTCACCCGGACTGTGCCTGTGCAATCCTGCTGCATGGCCAGACACGTTCTGCCGCCGTGCGGTGCCCCTGGGCCGTGCCTGTCCCTCTCTCCTCCCGCTGTTGCTGCTCCTGGCCCCATTTTTCTCCAGCGACGGTCAGCAGCAGCTTGCAGTGATGGGTCCCGGTAGACTGTTTGCCCTCCACCGTGGGGAAGGCTAAATCAGGTCCCAGCACTGGAGCGGTCCTCCTTTCTCCACCTCCTGTATCACTGCGGCTATTGCATTTGCGTGGACTGCAGAGGGGGGGAAAGGCAACTTGCAAGAGGCAGCAACAAAAGTGCTGCTTCTCTGTTTAGCAAATTTCTGCCGCCATCCTGGGCAAATCTCTGCCCAGGAGAAGTGGCCGAGCTGGAAATGGAGCCCCTGGTGTGGCTTTTCGCTGGGTGGGGATGCTGCTGGGGCACTGTGGGAAGCATGACTTTTACATCCGTGTCCCTGCCTTACTTTGAGTGCTTTATAAAGGTGTGAACCTGTCTAGCAGCGATCAAACCCAGGTGTGTCTCTGAGCCCCGGTCCTGTACGTGTGATCTGTGCAGGCCCTGTGGAGGAGAAGCACGTGGAGAATAGTGCCTGCAGCTCACCGGCAGCGCTGCGTGGAGGGGAGGGCCAGCGTGCCGGCAGCTGGGAGGCGGTGAAGTGGGCAACGTGCCTGCGGACCCCTCCACCCCTAACCCGCCATCCTCTTGCCATCCTCGCAGGCCCTGCAACTGGTTCCTCTTCTCTGACGTGCTCAAGCGGCTGAAGCTGTCCTCCCGCATATTCCAGGCCCGCTTCCCGCACCTGGAGATCGCCACGCTGCCCAAGGCGGAGTTCCAGCGCCAGGTGTCCCTCAGCCAGGTGCTGGCGCAGGAGGAGGTGCAGGAGAGCCCCGAGCCAGCGCAGGGCCCTGCAGAGACAGTGGAGCTGGTGCACTATGAGCCTGAGCTGCTGCAGCTGCTGGGTTCGGTGGTGGAGTACGAGGCCTGGAGCAGCTGACGGGGACGGATCGCTCCCTGCATCACGAGGCAATAATAAGGACCAACGGGAAGCAGCCCTCTCAGCGCCAGCAGCTGGGACCCGAGTCTTTGGCCCGCCAGTCCTCCTCTCCTCGGGGTCTCCTCCAGCTGGGGAGAGAGGACCCTTGCCTCCATGGACTTCCCAGGGTCCCTTCGCCACGAGCAGCGGCGTTTGCAGCCGTCGGCCCCGTCCAGCTACGGTGGGCGATGAAGCCCTCGCCGCGGGGCTGCGTGAGCCGGAGCTCGTGGGGCAGCGGCAGCTCCGGCTCCCCCGAAGCGAGGGGTGGTGGGTGCCACTGCCCATCCCCACCTGACCCCACAGAACTGCGCCTCTCTCTTTGCCCTCCCCCTCCCAACGTCTTCCATAGTATTTATTTAATTAGTATTTAATTTGTAATGTTTCCTTTGTTTTTGCTGCGTCTGTATCACTGTGATGGTGAGCTCCGGGCTAGGGGATGGGGGCTTCCTCCGGCCCCTCTCGA
>VYZM01015637.1:0-77304 GCA_013398915.1 Dromas ardeola
TTCCCAGGGACTGAAGTAAAACTAATAGGTCTAAAATTTCCTGGATCCTCCTTTAAGCCCTTCTTGTAGATGGGGATGACATTAGCCTTCTTCTAGTCTTCTGGGANTAGTCTTCTGGGAAGTCCCCTGATCTCCACAACTTCTCAAAGATTACGGAGAGTGGCCTCTCAATGATGTCAGCCAGCTCTCTTAACACCCTTGGGTGGATAGCGTCAGGGCCAACTGATTTGTAGGGGTCAAGCTCCTGTAACAGTTCACACACCAACTCTTCCTTCACTGATGGTGGGTCTCTGTATGCATCAACCTGGATTGTTGTTCCCACGCCTGGAACCCAACAGTGCTGGTAAAGATAGAAGTGAAGACAGTGTTGGGAACCTCTGCCTTTTCAGCATTGTTGGTAACTAATTCACCTCTTCTGTTTAACAGTGGGCAAATATTTTCCTTCTGATTCTGCTTGTTGCTTACGTACCTGAAGAACCCTTTCTTGTAATTTTTGACATCTCTGGCCGATTTCAATGTGAGCTGAACTTTTGCTTTTCTAACAACACCTCTGCATGTCCTGGCAATGCCCTTGTAGTTCTCAGTGGGTATTCATCTGCTTTTCCATCTCTGGTACACTTGTCTTTTGGTTTTGTTCAGACTCAGAAGCACACAGTTAAGCCAAGGGTTCTCTTGCTCCACCTACTTCCAGTACCTTTAAAGGGCATGAACTGGTTTTGTGCTTCCAGGATAGTGTTCTTGAAAAACTAGCACTCGCTATCTCCTGTATCCTCCATGGAAGCTTCCCACAGAATCTGTGCCAGCTGACCTCTGGGCAAGCTAAGGTTTGCTCTTCTAAAATCTAAAACTTTTGTCTTATTGCTAGCCTTCAGCATGCTCAGCAGGATCCCAAACTCCACAATATTGTGGTCCCTGCAGCCAAGGCTATCACTAACCAAGATATTACAAAGCAGCTTTTTTTGGTTTCCTTTTTTCTTGCAAGTCCAGAAATCCCTCATTCCTGGTTGACACATCAAACATTTATATGAGGAAGCTGTTGTCTATGCATTCCAGGAACTGGATGGATGACGTGAGCTGTTGTATTATTCTTTCAACAAATGTCTGAGTAGTTGGAGTCACCTGTAAGAACCAGGTTCTGTTGACCCGAAGCTTGCTTAAGTGACCCAAATAATACTTCATTGGCCTTTTTGTCTCGGTTTGAAGGTTGGTAGCAGATGCTTACTGTAAAATCCCCCTTGGAGGTGACCTCTCTGATCTTGACACAGAGGCATTCAATAGGGCTTCCACAATTGCTGTAGTTGAATTTTATTCATCCAAGGTTCTCCTTAACATAGAGCATGACTCCTCCCCCTCTTCTACCCTGCCTGTCTTTATGAAACAGTCTATAGCCATCCATCATGATCCAATCATGTCAGTTGTCCCACCATGTTTCAGTTATGATATCATAACTTTCTGACTGAATGGGGAGCTCCAGTTCCTCCTGTTTGTTCCCCAGGCTACGTGCATTGGTATACATACACTTGAGGGGGTTGCTCTACTGGTTCTCATCTTGGGAGGCAGCTAAGGGACAATAGTCACTGCTTCAGTTGGCCTGGCTTATTCCCCAGTTGGTTGCTATGGTGTGAGCACTGCCACTTTGGACTCTGCTCCCCAAGTCCTTCGGTTTAGAGCCCTCCTCACCAAGTTGGCCAGCCTGCTGCCAAAGATTCCCTTGCCACTTCTAGATAGGTGGATTCCATCACTCCTTAGCAGGCTATAGTCATCAATAGTCCCGTTGTTAAAAGCCAAAATCCTCGCAATGGCACAAGTCATGAAGCCGTTGATTTGCATTATATGTCTATTTCTGGGAGCACCTTTTCCTCTAACTGGTAAAGTGGAAGAGAAGTTAACTTGGGCACCAATACTTTTTTGCTTTCACCCCCAGGGCTCGGTAGTCTTCCTTATTTCTGCCCAGGTTCCGTCTTGCAGTGTCATTCATGCTCACATGAAAGAATAGCAATGGATAGTACTCTGTACTCTTCACAAGTTGTGGCACACTTACATTATTGAATGTAAGCCGTCAAATGGTTGATTACTAATTCAAAATAAAGCTGAAATCCACTACATAAAGTGAATGTCTAACTCAACAGAAATTGTTGGCTACAATTTTTCTAGAGTAGGACAAATTCACTGTTTCATAAACTATTACAACTATAGCATGCAAATAAAAATATAAAGTCCTCTAAGAGCAATTAGGGGACAATTACTTTTATACCATCATACTATAACATAGAGATTTATTCATTAGACCACAAAACATGTTTTTATGAAATTATACACAACAGCAAATTAGACCCTACTGCTATTCTGTATGTTTTATTTCATTTAATTACATTGAGTTTTATGCTACGTTAAAGGTTAATGCCACTATTACTGCCTTCACCATCTGAGTTTATTGAAAGCCTTAGGACACATAATTTTGTAAAAACTACTTGTGGGGGAAGAGGAGATTCAACTTTTTTTCAGTGTAAGTAATGAAAAACAGCTGAAGAAGGGGAGCTTTTCAATAATCAAATATTGCAAACACAGCAGCAGGAGATTGCAAATACTCATACAGTACTACTTTTTCACAAGTGGTCAGTGGGCTTAATATAGAAAATCCTCATTTTGTGAAGAGTCTCATGATGATCAGTATTAAAGCCCTGAACTTTAAGAATAAGAGTAGACGAAAATCTCAAGTTTCACTTTTTAAAAAAGCAGGTTGCTAGCCCTGCAGATGTTACTAGACTGCAGAGAAATGCATGAAAAATTAACCCAAGAGCACCCTAGGGGCTGAAAAGGCAGAACACAAATGTAAGAAAACTAAAACTTTCTTTTTCATAAAAATCTTACAAGTTTTTTGGGCTTGACTCATGCGTTCTTAGCATTTTGGGCTTGATGATAGATTTGATTCTGACTAACAGGAGGAACTGGTTCACAATCTGAAGGTGGAAGGCAATTAGGGTGAAAGTGAAAATGAAATAATAGTCTGTGATTGTGAGCTAAGAAAGGAGTGACAGCAGCAAAAATGTGACAATGGATTTCAAAAAAGAAAAAAACTTCAGTAAACTCTGGAAACTGGTTGATATGGTCCCAAGGGAAGGATCTTTTAAGGAAAAATAAAAAATAAAAAGTGGGGTTTCATGGCAGCTGGCAAATTCCAGCATGCACAATAGCAAGAAATGTAGCTATACATGGACAAGTACATATCCACATGGCTGCACGAAAAATCTTCAGTGACCTGACATTAAAAAGAAATCATGCCATCAGAAATGGAAATAAGAATGTATACAGCAGGATGAGATTGAAAAAATAATATGAATTTAAAGGGGGAAAAGTCAGATATGCAAAGGAAAACAAATACTTAAAGCCAGTGAGTGAGTACCAGCTACTACAGCAAAAGGATTTCTTAATTGTTGTCAGGAAAGGATATCATGACTATTTAATGGGAAAAACAAACAAGTAGCAGATGAAAAAGGGAAGACTGCAAAGGTCAGTTTCTTTTTAACATCGTTCTTAACAGAAGAGTTTGACAGTGATGAAATATTTAACAAGTAAAATTGTTATAAAAACATGGGCCTGAATGAAGAAAGATTAAAGGTTACGTAGATAAAAGTATTTGAGATAGCAGGTTCTGATGAAATCTGCTGTATTTAAAGAAGGCAACCAAAACCATTTCTGAGCCATTGACAAGTATTATGGAAAATTCATGAAGGAAGGATGAAATCTCAAGAGACAGTAAACCAGCAAATATAGTACCTGTGTTTTAAAAAGATAAAGTGTATGTAGGGGATTTACTGCTGAGAATTACTGCCATTTTTGGTACCTGAAAAGATACTAGGACAGATTATTAAACAATCCATTTGTAAATACCAAGAGGATAATAAGATTGTAAGAAACAGCTAAGAGATTTATCAAGATCAAATAATGTAAGAAAAAAATCTAATTTCCTCTTTACTCTAGATAACAGACCAAGGAAGCAGAAGAGGGGCTAAAGAACACTGTTTTTTTATCTTAGTAAGGCATATAACCACATGAAATCTCATAAACAAATTACAAAGAAATGGTGTACAGTAAATGAATATAACAATAGTGCTCATGGGGATAAAAATCTTTATACAAAAAGTAGGTGTCATTTTCTAATTGATAGTTTTGGTGAACTAATCAGGTGTGATCCAGGAAAATAGTAATTAAAAAAAATATTTGTGTTCATTATTACGTTCAGTGCATATACTGGTAACTCACAGAGACATTTTATAAAGGAATTAATCAGAATACATTTTTAAAAAAGAGTCTCAATTCATTAAAATTATTTTAAAATGGACTGATGATTTGTTCATCATATTCAATAAGTTTAATTTCTAGTTCAACAGCTTAATTTATAGCCATGAGAAACAAAAATAAGCATTAACAAAAAAATCAGGTATAAGGACAACTAAACAATGGAATGGGTATGTAGATAGAAAGGCTATTAAAGGGGATATCAGAAACATATATTCTAGATTGATACAGTTTCTCATGGCATCCTCCTGGAGAAACTGGCTGCCCATGGCTTGGACGAGAGTACTCTTCGGTGGGTTAAAAACTGACTGGAGGGCCGGGCACTGAGAGGGGTGGTGAATGGAGTTAAATCCAGTTGGCAGCCAGTCACAAGTGGTGTTCCCCAGGGCTTGGTATTGGGGACAGCTCTGTTTAATATCTTCATCAATGATCTGGACGAGGGGATTGAGCGCACCCTCAGTAAGTTTGGAGACAACACCGAGGTGGGTGGGAGTGTTGACCTGCTTGAGGGTAGAAAGGCATTGCAGAGGGATCTGGACAGGCTGGATCGATGGGCCGAGGCCAATGGTATAAGCTTCCACAAGGCCAAGTGTTGGGTCCTGCATTTCGGTCACAACCACCCCATTCAGTGCTACAAGCTTGGGGAAGGATGGCTGCAAATCTGCCTGGCAGAAAAGGACCTGGGGGTGTTGGTTGACTGCCACCTGAATATGAGCCAGCAGCGTGCCCAGGCGGCCAAGAAGGCCAACCGCATCCTGGACTGTATCAGGGACAGTGTGAGCCANGCTGGAGCATGTCTAAAGAAAAGCAACGAAGCTGGTGAAGAGTGTAGAGCACAAGTCTTATGAGGAGCAGCTGAGAGACCTGGGATTCTTTAGCCTAGAGAAAAGGAGGCTGAGAGGAGACCTTATCGCTCTCTACAACTATCTGAAAGGAGGTTGTAGAGAGGTGGGGGTTGGTCTCCTCTCCCAAGTAACAAGCGATAGGACAAGAGGAAACAGCATCAAGTTGTGCCAGGGGAGGTTTAGACTGGATATTAGGAAAAAAATTTACACTGAAAGGTTTATTAAGCATTGGAACAGGCTGCCCAGGGAAGTGGTTGTGTCACCATCCCTGAAGATATTTAAAAGACGGGTAGACATAGTGCATAGACATACAGTTTAGTGACGGTTTTTGCCAGAGTTAGGTTGATAGTTGGACTAGATGATCTGAAAGGTCCCTTCCAACCTAGGCAATTCTATGATTCTATGAATTCTGTGTCAGAGCAGAGGTTGGGCTGGCTACATTACTCCTTTGTTTTCCGCCTGTATTGTGGAAGATGTTATAGCAAACAAGTGAAACAGTTTTGCATTTTATTTAGGAATATCTTCCCCTAAGAAAAAAAATAATTGATTGTGTCTAAGCTTTATGGTTTAAGTGTAGACAAATTCTCAGTGAAATAAATAAATATTTTTTTCTTCATAGTATCTCTATTATCATTCTGTACGATTTGTTTTTTGTTCTCAGACAAACAAAATTTATCAAACTTTGGATAAATTCAAGAATATGGCACGCTTTTCTAAGAGTAAGCGGTAAAGTGGGAGAAAGGTGGAAGGCTTTAAGTCAAAGATTAATATCTTCTGTTGACAGTTAACCACAGGAATATAGCTTTGCTCTGCTGGAAGTCAAACAAGACTTAAAAATAAATAAAGTATAATGTGTAAGAGGATCATTTAGTCATCTGTCTCATAAATAGATGGTGTATTGAGTCTGTTTGAGGTAGTTAATTTTCCCCATAACAACCCTCATAGTGCTGTCCTTTGTATTTGTAGCTGGAAAGGTGCTGATAACACGCCAGTGTCCTGGATACTGCTGAGCAGTGCTCACACAGCATCAGGGCTGTCTGTCCCACATTCCTCCCTCACCAGTAGGCTGGGGGTGGCAAGACCTTAGGAGGGGACATAGCCAGAACAGCTGACCCAAACTGGCCAAAGGGATATTCCATACCATGTGTCATATGCTCAGCAATAAAAGCTAGGAGAAAGGAGGAGAAATCAGGGGGCATTTGTTATTTACAATGTTTATCTTGTGGAGCAACCACTAGGTGTACTGAAGCCCTGTTTCCCAGAAAGTGTCTGGTCATCTCCTGCTGATGCAAAGTAGAGAATAAATCTTTTGTTTTCCTTTGCTTCCGTGTGCATCCTTCACTTCTGCTTTATTAAACTGCCTTTATCTTGACCCATGAGGTTTTTTTCCATCTTTTTTTCTCCCCACCCCATCCTGCTAAGAAAGGGAGTGATAGAGTCGCTTGGTGGGCACCTGCAATCCAGCCAAGGTCAACCCACCACAGACCATCACCTCATTCCAAAGTTTTAATATTCCTACTGATATTGTAAGTAATAAACATTTGTAGAAAGTGAGATCAATGTGTGAAAAATGAGGAGTTACAAATAGAAGTAGTCTTCAGCAGGAAAACAAGGACAGAAAATAATATCCTAAAAATGACCATAGCTATTTATAATATTTTCCATCACTGTATACTTCACATGGGGTTCATCTCAATCTAGAAAGGTAAACCAGATCAAGTTGTTGTTAAGTACTAACTATACATAAAAAAGGGAATGTTGACAAAGTTTGGAATTATTATAATATCCACCATCATCTTGCTTTGCTTGCTTGCATCTCCCATAATGAATAGTGAAAGCAATAGAGGCACTATTTCGATTGTTTCTTTTTTTGCTAGATCGTGTAACTATTATAGCTCTACCTTAGTCTGTAAAAAATACAACAATAGAATATATTAACAATAGCTCTGTCTTATTTTCATGACTTAGATTCATTTTTTTATAATTATACATCTGCTGTAGAATCTAGTCTGGACGCCAAATTCTAGCTAAAATAGCAAACTTCATTCTTCACAGTCTGGGTAATTAAAATAACCCACACTACAGACTGAAGTACTCTATCTAAAAGATATGCTCCATCTCATTAAAAAGGTAAAAGGCTTGTAAAAAAAAACCCAGATGTATTTTTAGAGCCTTATTTGTACAGGTCATCCTTTTTGATTACCATTGCTGTTTTTTCCTGTCTCTCTCAAAAATGGGGAGCAGTAGAGGAAGAAGGTTAGAATTATGAAACCATGATGAAGTCTAAGTTATTGGCCTACCTTAGGCTTGGAAGGATGAAAAAAAGAAAGCAACTTCTATGTTTTTTTTTGTGTTTTGTTTTGTTTTGGTTTTTTTATTCTCTTTTGTGAAAAATGTACTTCTACCTTTCCCCACTCCATCCTAAGTAACAGTTTTCAAGTTAGTCGAATACTCTGGTAAAGTGTCTGTCCCATAATGGAGAATTTCCAGAATAAAAATGAGTGAGGAGCACTAAATAATAGCAGGAAAAACAAAGCAGTAATAAAAAGTATAGAAAAGAAATATGGCAAATTGCCCTTAAATTAGTACACGTGCATGTTAGGAAACCATCACTCTGTGGCTTCAGTAAAATGAACCACAGCACTTTTGACAGTAATGATGAACAAATAATTAAAAATCTGGGAAGTATTGCTACCTAATTGATGAGGATAGCTAGGTGCATTACCTTGGTTATTTCGTCATCATAAAAGATCAAATCAACCCTCCAAGTAGTAAAATGAGATGCAGTCATATATACTAGACCGTATCTAGTGATTTTTATTAGTTTGTTCTTAACATTCCAGCAAGAAGGCAATATAATTCTGTGGGCTTGACTAATGCAAACCTGTTTTATCAATTCCTAGTCATTTAAGAAGTCTTCTAATTTTCTCTTGTAACAAAATAAGCTATTTATAATGCTCATTGTTAGTGACTGCTGCCTCCAGCAGCTCCAGGCCTGGAGATTCCTCTTTCCCAGGTGCTGGAGTCCGGCATGATGTGCCCAGGGACCCAGGGTCTCTGCTCGGGCTAAGGGATGCATCTCCCATTTTTCCATTAGCAGGGTCAACTAGTAGCGAAGTTAAGCAAGCACCTGTCTCAGAGACAGCCACAGACAAACACAGATACACACAGGACACTGACACAGCTGGTCACACAGATGACCACAGACAAGGTGTTGCCTCCAGCAGCACCAGCATTCAGGACTCAGACCAGACACAGTCACAGACAGCCACGTCCCCTCTTCCTCTTGGGCTGGCAGAGACAGAAGGTCACTGGTGCAGCGCACACACCACACTCCCCAGGATCACAAGCACATGCACGTTCCTGTATTCCCCAAGCACCAGCATGGCCCCTCTGTCTGCCTGGCATCCCTGCCCAGGCAAAGGTCCCCTCTAACCTGCCCCACAGGTCCCCGACTCGCTGGCTGGTCCAGCTGGGTGTTCACTACACACACAGGCAGCACTCACACACTTGTCCCACAGGCACCCCACTCTCATGGGTCCCTTTGAATACCAACACGGACCCTCTGCCCACCTGATACCCCTGCCCAGACCTGGGCTTCCTACTCTCCATCTGGTCCAGCTTGGAGTTTGCCAGTGAATCCACACACTCACCCCACGCATACCCAGTTTGGGGCAGGTACAGACACTCACTCCCAGCAGCCGGCAGCCAGCACAGGGACTGTGACCTGTGGTCCTCATCCAGTGCTGATCCCCTCACTCGCCTCACTCACCCTGGTCCTCACACCAGTAGCTGATACTGACTCCTTGCAGCACTGACACACATGGGATAGAGAGAGAGATTATGCAGGGAGAACATTACGACAAGACTTAATAAAAAGATATAAGAAAATAGGACAGACTCTGGTGATCAGGCGTGTGGCTCAGACAGAGAAGCTTACTGACTGGCTGCATTTTACACATGACCGGACCCTTGTATGCCCCTCTCTGTCTACTCCCCTCTTTGTTCCAACCCAGTAACCCTCCCCTGCACATTCCTCCATCTGCTTGCAGTTCCACTGACATTCCACCAACCTCCCCAAATATGCAGGACCCCTAGGTTTGCATCCTCATCTGTTGCAAAGTCCAGGTTAGCCCTCTTTGAAGTGATGTTTGCAATTTCTTGATAGCCCATTCGTTATTGTGACTGACAAGGTCGGATTCTTGTCCTTGTCTTCATTGTTTGTTTGTCAGGTTTGTGTCTCTCCGTTTTTTTAGTGCCTCCCCCTTTTCCTTATAAATCTATTTGACAAAGTCCTTAATCAGATAACCTTCAGTGAGCAGACACTCTCTCCTTCCACGTACCCTTACACACACTATTCTGAAAAGCATTTAGCATTTACTAGTCTCTAAGTGTGTTATAGTATAATTAAAGACACTTACTGTACAATCGTGGTGGGTCGACCCTGACTAGCAGCTAAGCACCATACAGGTGGGATACATACAGTGAGATAAGGGGAAAATAGGAAAAGAAACAGACAGAAAACTTGTGGGTCAAAATAAAGACAGTTTATTAAGTGAAGGAAAGGGGAAAAAACAAGCAATGCAAAGGCAGTCACTCACCACTTCCCACAAGCAAACTGATGCCCAGCCAGGCTCCAAGCAGTGGCTATGTGCAAGATCAGTCCCATCCCTGTTCCCCTCATTGCTCAGTTCTTTTTTCCTTCTCTCGGAGAAAGAACTTTGCTTAAGGAAACAGATAGCTTGGGGAAGTGTGGCTGGAAAGATGCTTGGCAGAAAAGGACCTGGGGGTTCTAATTGACAAGCGGCTGAATATGAGCCAGCAGTGTGCCCAGGTGGCCAAGAAGGCCAACAGCATTCTGGCTTGTATCAGGAATAGTGTGACCAGCAGAAGTAGGGAGGTGATTGTCCCCCTGTACTCAGCACTGGTGAGGCCACACCTTGAGTATTGTGTCCAGTTTTGGGCACCCCAATACAAGAGAGATATCGAGGTGCTGGAGCGAGTGCAGAGGAGGGCAACGAAGCTGGTGAAGGGCCTGGAGAATAAATCTTATGAAGAGCGATTGAGGGAGCTGGGACTGTTTCGTTTGAGGAAGAGGAGGCTGAGGGGAGACCTCATCACTCTCTACAACTACTTGCAAGGACATTGTAGAGAGGTTGATGCTGGTCTCTTCTCACAGGTAATTAGCGATAGAACAAGAGGGAATGGCTTCAAGCTGCAACAGGGTAGGTTTAGACTGGACATTAGGAAAAAATTCTTCACCGAACGAGTGGTCAGACACTGGAATAGGCTGCCCAGGGAAGTGGTGGAGTCACCACCCCTGAATGTGTTTAAGAGTCATTTAGATGTGGTGTTGGGGGATATGGTGTAAGGGAGAACTTTGTAGAGTGGGGTTGATGGTTGGACTTGATGATCCCAAGGGTCTTTTCCAATCTGAATGATTCTATGATTCTAAGATTCCTAGTTTTTGTATAGAAACCTTTGCTTTGAACTTAGTCCCTTTTTGTGTTCATAAACATATGGAGAAGACATTGTCAGACACTTACCACGTGTACTGTCTAAAGGGCAGATTTTCACCCACTTGCACCAGAAGCTCAATTACAAGCAATGAGGCTCATCCCTCACAGACACATCCTCAGCCCTAATTCAGCTGTTTAACTCAATATGATGTACATTAACTGACTTAAGATATTATTAGGTAATTTATAATGTATAGTCTGAAGATGTTGTTCAATTACTAAAGCAATTCAAAAAAGTGACAGCACTTCTTAACATAAATAACTAAACTAATTAAGACAAAAATGCCTATTCCCCAACTAATAAACCATCCATTTAGTTTTATTCCAGAAACAGCTTATACACATTTTTTCATACTTTCTTTTATTCATAAAAATAATTTGAAATAAAGTTTATACCTTAAATTCTACTGACAAACAAACCTCAAGTCTTGTTGTGAGTTTGGGGTTTTTTGCTTTTTCTTTTCCTCTCTCTTTCTGTGCCACAGTGTGTTTCAAGCACAAAGGGAAAGGTAATTTTCTACCTATAACTGTCCATTTGGCACCTTTATGTATTTGTAAGAATATTATGCATTTGTAAGAATAACTACTAAGTTTGATGGCAACTCATGCAGTCCTATGTTCAAGGGCCTTCTTCAGCCTAATTTTTCTTAGGCATACTAAGGTTTCAGTTTTGAATCAGCTGGGTTAAAACTAAATTATCATGGTTTTGATAAAACTGGTAAATATCAGTTAATATCAGTTGAGAGAAGGTGATGTGAAAGAAAAGGTGTCATGAATTGAACAGTGAGATATAACAATTTCCTTAAGCTTTTCTAGACCTGGAATGAGTAATATATTTTTTCATTTTAGAATATTTTTTTGCATAATTGCTTAAACCAGAATATAATTTATTAATTTTTTAAGACTTCATTGTCATTTATACTTACCCTAAGAATACAATTGCCTTGAAAACTTTAGCTTACCAGGGAAAACAGCAGAGTATACAAATCTATTTGCATCTGGGGATCTGACATGAAAAGGGTGTATTATCATCATTTCTTACAAAGGAACATTGAAAAGTCTTCTTGATGCTGCCTCTTGTTTTTGAAGGCACCTGTGTCAGAAAGTTATTTACTGAAATTCAGGCTGGTAAATTCATTGCACTAGCCAGCATCTAAAGAAGGTATAAACAAGACCCAAAGCAATGGAAAATCATAGCCAGAATTAAGCTACAATTTAATCTTGAAACTAGTTTTCTAACATTATGTCCTAAACTTTCGAATGCTGGAAGTAGAGGCAAAATTGAGGGTTGGTATATAAAAATACCACAGAAGACACAAAAGCAAGGACCTTAAGGACTTAGAACAAGAATTCACACTGGGCTTGTACTGAAACCGTGCATTTTAAATCCTAGCTGTAACCAATTTGTGTACCACTAAGCATTGCAGGATATTCAACAGACTCTCAAAAATTATTTAAAAGGAATAAATGAGTGCCAACCGATAGAGACGAAGTATTAAGAAAGGATATGGTAAAGGAATATAAATATTGATAATAGGAAAGAAGTCAGGTACCTACAGCATAGGGAGAAGGATTAGGTGGACTTATCATGTGGGGTATCCACTAGTATAAGAAAGTGCCTGAATTCCTCTCCCCGTACCTCATCTGGAACTTCTATTCCCCTCTAGGTGAACATATAACACTTCAAAAGCCAGAAGCACAAAATTAAGACTACTTAGATTTATGAAGGAACTAGCCAGAATTCAAAAGTGGCTTCAACTGGCTGACTGGAAACGTGAAATATTTAAGGCAGAAAGTATAATTGGAAATTTTAGAGATGCCATGTAAGCAGAGCTCCATTTAGAGTAAATTCAAGGGTTTTAATATGGGAAACGTGCTGCTTTCTGTTAAGCAGCTTCCAGGGAAGATATCAGACAGAAAGCTACAGCTTTCTATGTGCTTGTGGCTTCTAAAATGTTAATGATTTGTTTAGAAAGAAGAAAATTAGTTGGAAATTGTCAAAGGGAGAACTGTGTGTGTAGTGGGATATAAAAAAGGAACAATATATATGTAGTAAATGGTAAATTCATGCCATTGCTCCCAAGAGTTCTTAGAATAACTATAATTACCACCTACTAAATCAGTCATGAAACTGTATTTGCCTTTACTATCACTAGATATATTAACATCTGTAGCCTACTACCATACATATATTACATTAACATCTATTCACTATGGCTCCAAAGCTATTTCATGAAAAAAGTGCACACAAGGAAAAAGAAACTCTTAAGAATCACAGCATAGAACTAGAATAAGTCAACTACAAAGACAAGTGATAAGGAGAGGTGTATATATGACTTTTGACTTCTATAAGAAGAAAACCAATTAAAATAACTGAAATGTTCAGTTACAAAAACAGATTCTTAACTCAGAGTAAAACATCTTGTGCTGTGCTTGGCAAAACTGCAAGTTCTGAAAACTAGGAAATCCCAGGTTTCTAGACAACAGACTAATTTTTGTTCATTTTCACTGGGTGTGCTAGCAACCTCAAAGCATGCACTTTTCAGTCTATCCCTGTATTATACGTGCCAGCTATTTGAGTGCTGCATGGCTCTGGACGACTGCCATTTTGCTACTTTCTGCGTCATCATACTTCTGCATGCAGCACTAACACTGCACTTTCTCTTAATCGTGATTAAATTCCCAGACCTCATTCATATCATACGCGTTTTCTTTTAGTCCTTGTGTCAAGAAGATCTCTACACCCTCTTGACAAAACAGTGCAACACAGAACTGGCATGAAACCTATATGATATTAAGATGCATACATACCTTCATCTATCATCTTGCACACAGAGGCAAAAAGTCCATTCCTTCCTAAAGGAACATGTTGCTGGCTTAATCACTTTGTCACAGTCTCAGCTCCGGCAAACTGCTCCAGTGAATCCATCCACTAGTCAATACTCTGCATCCATATTTGTTAGGTAGCTGGTGTACTTGCAGGTAAGTTCCATTATCTATTGCCAGAAAAGGAGATGGCAGAGGGAAGGAAAAAATGTTTATCTCCATTTAACCTGACATTTATCTCTGTATATTTTAATTTTTCAAAAATATGAGTTCTGTGAACTCAAGTTTCTTGAAGCAAGAGATATAACTGTTTGGCACAGATTTTTTTTTTGTTTGTTTGGTGTTTTTTTGTTGTTTTTGAAGTATCCATTTGATGATTTCAGTGCAATGAAGGGAACAGTTGGCTCTATTCTTGGTCCACTTGATCACATATGAAATGTATAGCATTCCCAATTGTATCAATTGGCAGTTGAATAATAATCTGAATTGGCTAAAATTATATAATCATTCTGCCTGAGGCATATAAATGATCCAGCAGTGGTGTGCATACATTATGATAAAAGTAATTTTTACTCTGGGGAAGAATCAAATAGATAATGGGAGTGGTGAACATATTAATCAATTTCAAGCAATAATTCACAGCGCAAGTATTGAAGAGGGAGAAAATTGTTTTATAGGTGCAAATACTAAGAAATGGAATCCTCATTAACATTGTCTAATCTTTTTAGTCTGAACTACATCATTTATCTGAACTGCATAATTTAAAGGTCAGACAAATCTTCCATTTTTCAAACAAGAATACAGACCTGAACTTTCAGAACATCTAACATCAAAAAATCCATTCTGGACAGTAGCTAAAACTCTTGACAGAGTGAAGTTTTTGATTTACAGATGCTGAAAACTTTTCTCATGCTCCAATGACCAGATTTTATTGTCTTTATAAGCAGAGATCTCTTAAAATAAACATTTCCTGAGCCAAGAAATAGCTTTCTTTTTTAGAGCTTCATCTGATAATTCCAATGGCAGAGACCTCAGCACAGTTTGTGGTGTACTCAGCAAGATGTCATGTTTATCAGAGCTATAGAAGACATTTATTGCTTCATACACTGTGATCTCTTTGGGGATTTTTACTGAAATATATACCATTAAATCACCTTCAGCCAATTGCTGCATACACAGCTTTGGGGTATCTGCCAAAAAGCAGAGGCATAGACTGAATGTAATTTCATATTATTTGGTTTGACTCTGACTGCTTCCAACTAACTTGTCAGAAAAAAAAATTTAACCACAGATAATAAATTCTAAGGTTTAAATTCCCCGGTCAGGCTCCTAGTAACAACAAAATGTGTTTTAGATATGCAGAGAAGGTCTGTTTCTAAAACATACAAAGTGTGCTTTATGTATAATATTTATAGATTTTATAAAGAGAAAGGCAAAAACTCTCTTCATTTAAATAAATACACCTTCCTGTTATGATTTAGATATGATTCTGTTTGTGTTAGAATAAATTAATAAATATACATTTCGAGGTGTGGAAGGCATAGATCATGATACTGATCAATGCAATATACTCACTACACATTTAGGAACGCTGTAGAACTGGAACAAGAGATTCTTATGCCTACCTCTCTGAAGATGAGTAATCCCTTTTATGACAGGCTAGATCAGCAAATCAAAGATGTTACATTCTTTCTGTTTTCCCTTTTTGTGTCACCTGGGCAGCAAGAGCAAAATACCTCTTGAATTTTTGTTTGGTCCTCATATGATTTGATTTCAGAGAAAAGATTCCCCATTGCACTTATATGTATCTCTATATCTCTGTATCTAGATCTATGAAGCAGGCAAACTCCAGAAGTCCCTTTCAAACTAAATTATTTTATGATACTGTGATTCTTAGCTGAGAAACCATAGTGCAAAAATACAATAAATTGTGTTGAAAGTTTAATTAATGAAACCAATAAAGTGGTCACTAAAAAGACTACATAGGAGAGGTGTATAATTTTAGCATCAAAATAAAATGACATGACTTTAAAATGCCTGATAGAGAAAATAAAGAATTAATGGAATATAGGAAAAGTATGATTCTATGCAAAGGATAATTCTATTTAGAAGGTGTCACCAACTTAGGCACAGTGAATAGGTTTCTCTCAACCTGACATTAGCCAGCTAAAAGTTGATCTAAGCTGCAAGGATGGACTATGCAAAACATCTTACTGGTTGTCACTCAGCCTGTCATCTGTCCCGTGCAAGAGCATTGTTTTCACAGATGAATAGAATTAGCTTAATCTAGATGCTTAATTTACAGACAAATAAAATTTAATGAAGTGACTGTTAAATATGCTACCCAATATAGTCAATGTAAACCATTTATATCTCTTTTCTTTCTTTAAGGTTCAATACAGGTGTTGTAAATGAAGATAGTACAAACAACAATAAAACAGCACCTGATAATATATCCTTGATAAACCAAGACTGAAAAAAATCAATACTTTCTTCTGATTTGAAGGAGAGGAGCTGAAGCCTTGGAAGACTGCCATAAGACGATAGGAACACTCCAATGATGTATTAGTCAGATTAACCAAAGTTTAAAAACTCTTGAAGGTGAAATCCTTATTTTTATTTTACTATTTTGGGAAACAATTTTACTATAAAATGATTTGATTCTCATTCTACAGTAGTGTCTTTAAGATATATTTGGATTTCTTCTAAAAGTGGTTGGAAGACCACTTTCTGTCTTATAAGGTAAATTTCAAAACTATTTCCAATTACTACAGTAAATAGAAAATTAAATGAATGGACTATATAGCATGTTAGTAAAGCAGTAAATCATATTTTGTTATGAGACTTCTGCATATGACACAATGAAAGCATTTTTTACAATCCCCAGAACAGTACAATCTGTAAGCTAACTATTTTGGGGGATACATTCACTTTTAACTGTTTTACTATTAGCTTAGATTTACTAAAGAATCTCTAACAAAATTCAGCCGCGGGACCTGTTAACTGTAAACAGTTTCAGGAAACAAGCAGGTAAAGGAGATAGACTGATGTAAAAAGATGAAATTAGAAATGGAAAATCTTAAATCACTCCACATGATGTCTGGCATTAATCCAGAGCAAGAAGTAGCTTACTGCTAAATCTCTACACTGAATTAAGTTTAAATACATTTTTCCTTTGTCTGTGTTTACCAGAGACTTTGTATGTGTGCATATGTGCTGAACTGTGACAATGCAGGTGGATACATTACTGGACAGGCAAGACTCATGACACCTACCTCTGCCAATTGTCCTCAGCTTAGCTGAACATGTATGACTTCATAACACTGAAACTTTTTCTGTTTATAGCCCAGCAGCTAGCTGTGGGAGATGTTTGACAGTTTTCACCAAACTCTAAAATACATTATATTCCAG
This sequence comes from Dromas ardeola, assembly GCA_013398915.1. Taxonomy (NCBI): domain Eukaryota; kingdom Metazoa; phylum Chordata; class Aves; order Charadriiformes; family Dromadidae; genus Dromas; species Dromas ardeola. The sequence goes on from VYZM01015637.1 coordinate 16,901, forward strand.
CTTCCAAATTCTTTCCAGTTTTCTGTCTTCACAGTTTAAATGCTTACAACTTTACTTACCATTCAGATTCTTATGAGTGAGAAAGAATTTCTTCAGTGTCCTTACACTGTATTTTATTAGGTGTATGAAAACAATGGCTGACAATTGAGTAAGATGATATCTTGGTTCAGTTTGCTTCACTGACATCATCTCTGCTCTCCTTTTTGCCCCATGCCTTTCTATTTATCTAATCCAGTTATTTTTTCACCTTTTAGCTTAATATATCTCTCTGGTAGATATTCCTCCTGGAAGCTTTGAGCAGTAACTGCCTTTCACTGTGCCTGTATTTTGCATTAGAGTTAGACCCAGTAAAATAATTAAGGGATTTGAGTACCTAACATGTAAGGAGATGCTGAGAGAACTGGGACATTTTAACCTCAAAAAGAGAAAGCTCAGGTGCATTTTATCAATCTGTATAAATACATAATGGGAGAGGGATTCAGGAAGACAGAGCCAAACTCCTCTCAGTGGTGCCCAGTTAAATACAGATTGAAATACAAGAAACTCCACTTAGCATAAGAAAAAAACTTTTTTTCTACTGTGAGGGGAGCAAGTTGCCCAGAGAGGTTGTAGAATCTCCATCCTTGGAGACTCAAAACCTGACTGTATCCAGCCCTGAACAACCTGCTCTAGCTGACCCTGCTTTAAGCAAGGACGTAGGACTAAATGATCTCCAGAGGTCCCTGCCAACCTCAACCATTCTATGTTTCTGCGATAGTTTCCACAAGAGATCTTAACGAGTGGTATTAGTCATTTTTGCAATGTATGTGTGTGTGTACTTATATATATATATGCACACACTTAGTATTAAAGAAGATGGCTAACTTACATGCATTTTATTACTTTCATTGAAAATGGTCCTGACTATTTTGAACACTCTGCATGAGATTCTTGTACACTCTTTGAAAAATGAGATTACTTTCTTTAGGAGATGCCTATTTACCTCCACTACTGCAAGATAGTATATGAAAAACTAGCCTAGACAGAATATATGCTTTTTTATTACCAAAGTTAGGAAAGCTGAATTATTCCTAAAAATCTCCCAGAAGAAAAAAAAAAAAAATATGAACAAAACCCAGAAAATAAATGTCATAAGCTAATCAAATTCTTGTCTAGCTTAAAAGGAAGATACATTTGCACTAATTTGGAAACATAGGGAAATATTTTTGGAGGCACATTCTGAAGTAATATGTTTGTCTTCTTAAAAATATGAAAAAAAAACTTATATGTAATTTTTAACACAATGTGGCATAGGAGGTGCATTTCCTTGTAAAACAGAAATATCTCTTGAGACATTTTTCTTGACAGAAAAGAAAATACAAATCCCTTTTGGAGGTATGGGAAAGGAGAATTTTAATTAACATTAAGCTGTGTGACGGTTTGCACTTGATGGCTTGACTTTTAATTTCAGTGGTTACTCACAGAACACACTGCATTTGCTCAGCCATATGACATCTTATTTCTATTACATAGATAAAGTTACATTTTCTTTTACAAGGTCAAATTTCTGAGGAGCAGTACTGATAAAATTGGTTTGGCATCAAGCACAAGAAACTATCATGCTGTGCTAACCATCATTACTAGAATTCATGTGTTTGTAATGTAGTTGATAAACTATGTACTGTGGTGACTAAATTTGTTCACAGCATACTTACAGACTTTACTGTTTAGCACTTTTCAAGAAAGGTAAGTATAAAAGAAAATTCCTGCAAAGAATTTTCCCCTTCACACAGGAGAGATCTAAAATATCTTTTTTCTTTTTTCTTTTTTTTTTTGTTTCTTAGTAATAAACTAGACTGTGCTAGTTTGTATCTGATTTAACCCAAAAACTGTTTAGATTGTATTATTGGGATTTCATAGGCTTCTCATATTTAGAAAGAATTTCTGGCCTTCATATGTATTTTAGAACCTTATCTCTATTTAAAAAGGGAAACTTTGAATGTTGTAATGTTGTTCTTTGCCTAAGCTTTTACACAAATGCCTTTTTCCATAAAAAATGTTAATATCATTATTGTTGTTTACAATCAGATGTGAGCATTGTTAGCACAGCACATGGGGAGTCAAAATGCACAATCCAGCTAACTAGATGTCAAGTTGTCATCTTGATCTTAACCAATTTTTTTCATATTCCCTTGGGCATCACGGCCAACTTTTTGTCCAGCAAGACTCCCAGGACATTTTCTGTCAAGCTGCTTTCCAGACAGTTGGCCTCACAGCCTGTCCTGGTGCCTTGGATTGTTCTTGCCTAAATGTAGGACTTGGCATTTCCCTTTGTCGAACTTCATGAGACTCCTGTCAGCCCATTTCTCCAGGTTGTCGAGGTCACTCTGAATGGCAGCACAGCCATCTCAGTGTTGCACCATCTGTAAACTTCCTGAAAGTGCACTCTGCCCCACCGTCTGGGTCATTAATGAAAAGGTTAAAAACTATTGGGCCCAGCATCAGCCCCTGGAGTACATTGTTAGTGTCTGGGATTCAGATGGATTTTGTGATGCTGATCACGAGCCTCCAAGCTCCAGCACTTTAGTTTTCAATCCACCTTCAAGTCCAAAGGACGTTAAGTACAAATGACTATGCTATGCCAAAATAGCTTTTACTATCCCATCACTGAAAACCTATTGAATCATTATATGCAAAATCTGATTTAGTTCTTAAAATTAACAGCAGGATTGTTTCAGTTGAACTTCTTTCTTTAAAAGATCTGAAGATCCTTGTGTGTGTGTGTGTGTGTGTGTGTGTGTGTGTGTGTGTGTGTGTGTGTGTGTGTGTGTGTGTGTGTGTGTGTGTGTGTGTGTGTGTGTGTGTGTGTGTGTGTGTGTTTTGCTTGGTTTTTTTGGGGGGGGTTGTTTTTTTTTTTTTTTTGGGGATTTTTTTTTTTTTAGTCTTAGATGTTTAAGTGCTTTCTTGTCATGAATCATTAAAATTAGGCTGTTTATGCTATAGGATACTATGGCTAGAAAATAATAAGGTCCTACCCATAGTGAACTGGAATCCGTAACCAGAACTCGTACTAAAGAGATGTGAAAATAGTACAAAACCTGATAAAATAATTCCTTTCTCTTTTACTGCTGAAATTTACTACTGGTGTTTGAGTGCTGGAAAGGATACTGCATAAAAATAAGCTCAGGTAAATTTCAGTTCAGTCATTCAGGTTCTCAGTGGTCTGGAGCTCTGTTGCTTCAGGAAGATATTTTGCTGTAGATCAGATTTTAGTCTCCATAGGCAAAACAGGGGTTCATATTAATGTTTAAAGAATACTTGCTACATCTAATGCTTCTGGATGATCCTATAGTACTAACAGTGACATAAGAGGATGGTAAGTCCTACTATAATAATAGAAAATTATTTCAAGTGTTTCCTGACAAATTTCAGATTATTCTTAAAATTCAGTTAATTGCAGCTTTAGTATGGTAGGATTCACTAAAACTCGTCTAACAAAACAGCTATTTGTCTGATTTTTCTTGTTATTTTGCTTGATTTTAATCACTATAGAGGGGTGGGCATCCAATGGTACCCCAAGGAGGTGACAGATCCCACCTGTAGTGTGAATGGTTCTCTTGACTTGAATCTCTCTCTCTCCAGTGACTATATATATAAAAACTTAAACTATATGAAGTGTTTAGAGCAACATTGTAAATCGAAATGAATACAGTCAGTTGTCTATGCTTAGGGGTTGTTACTGAAAGCTCGTATCTAAATGCCTATTACAGTGAAAGGAAATGTAGCCTTCTATACAGCTTTTTATACCTAAGCAGCTAATGGCCTTTAAAGTGTCATAGGATATCCTGCTGTCCTGGTTTGGGATGGAGCAGAGCCAACTTTCTGTTCCCTGAGAGAGGCTCTTGCTTACACTTGTTGCTGTGTCAACCAGGGCCAGCTGGCTTGGTTGTTCACCCTGGGGAGGGATCGCACCTGTGGGGAGGCGTGGACAGGTCAGGTGACCCAAACTGACCAATAGGATGTTCCATTCCATCTGCCATGCTCTGTATAAAAGCTGAGGGAGGAAAGAGGTCATGTCAGTTCTTCTCCATTGGTCCTTTTTCCTCCAGTGGCTGACATCTGAGGAGGACCCTGTCAGCTTGTCTGCCTTTGATCCTGGTCAGTGTGTTCCAGTTCCTGTTTGCCACTTGAGTCCAGTCTGGAACTTCCCCAGTGCCAGCCAGTGACATTTCCCTGGGAGCTTAATATGGGTTTGTGTATATTTGTACATATTATCTCTGTTTCATTATTTCCTTTTTAGTTTATTACTAATATTTCATCAAAGTAGTTTATTTTTTTCTAAACTCATAACTCTCTTTATCTCTCTTTTTCCTCTCCTTGGAGTGAGAGGTGGGAGAGAGCATCTATTGTTTTGTCACTGGCCAACCTGGCCCAAACTATGGTATCTGCCTGGATACCAACTATTGGTCTGGACGTCTTGGGTTTTCTGCATTGGTCTGTTTGTCATATCTGCGGTCTCCACTGTGGATGCCTCATACAGTCTGCAGAACTAAACAGTTTGTTCTTGTGTAGACGTGAATATTTTGCGAGCTCAATAGCTGTATAGACTCTACGACTGGAATTACTAGATCTCTGTTGTCTGTCATGGAAACTTTCACACTCAATACATATGTAGACACCAGCAATACATTCACATGTCTGCAACCTGGAGATAAATACAAACCTAGAAGTGCAATTCAGTTCCCTAACAGCAGAGATTTATAGCTATTTTATATGACCTGAGATATGCGGTCTGGCCTCCAGTGACAGCTCCAGAAGGGCACAGGTTTCTTGTAAGTCCTACAACATATCTGCTAGCCCCTTGCAGTTAGTTGCCTAGTGAATCTACAGTGAAAACAGTTGTCCATATGTAGGTATGTGCGCCATTTTTAAACTAACTTTTAGATGGTTAAAATTAGGTAAGATTAAATTCAGTGAATGTGATTTAATTGGGATTAAATTTAGCCATTGTGAGTAATACAGGGACCTCAATTGTTTACCAGTTATATCCACTGGAAGTAAATATATCCCCATGCTTTGCTGGTTTGGGACATTAAAGCTGAATTCAGATTCGATTTGTACTGCTGGAAACACTTTAGATGCATTTCCATATCATTCCTGAGCTTGAGTTAACAATACAAAAGGGCACCTGTCCCTCATAGCTCATATGCTGCATGCTATGTAGAACTTCTATCTAGACATCAATATCCTTAAGTTCTCAGACTGAATTGTTGAAATTTATTTACAATAAACTGTATTTCAGACTAATTTGGAACATCTAATGATAGCAAGTACAATGTCTGTTCAGTTAATTTTGATGTGAATTTCACAGAACATGCTGAATTTCTTTTAACTGATAATGCGTTTCTATAAACAGCTATTTCACAAGTTATATTTTGAGTTCAAAAGCCAGTTACAACTTTAACAAATTTTTATATTTGAAGACTGGGAGAGACTAGATCATCTCAAACCCATAGAACAATATTGGCTTAACTTTTAGAATTTGCCTAAGGCATATCTTTCTAGAAATGTGTCCAATTTAATTTTTTTGAACAGTCAGAATTAAAGCATCCTTCAGTTTCCTTGGCACTTTATGCCCCTTTTCTATCTTGCCACTCAAAAACTGAAGTTTTGAATTTCAGTTTAGTTAAAAGGAGTAAGTTCATTCTTAATATTAGTTTCCCTGATAAAGTAAAAAGCATTTTAGATTTCAGTCCCTGTGAATTTCTGTACAGACAGTAATCAAGGTCTTTTTTTACCAGTAATTCAAGTCTGTCAATCTATAGATTCCATGGCTGAATATCTCAGGGTGTGAGTACATGTATGATTCTGAAAAGTATGTTTTTCTTTTTTCTTTTAAATTCTATGTAGAAAACACTAAGTAGACATTCCTTTTCTTCAAAATGTGGCTGACCTTCCTAAGTACATATGAATACAGTCAAAGGACCACTGCAGATCTTCAAGCTTGTAATCAAGACCGTCTTATAATGTTGAAAAATACTCAGACACAAAAGACTATTTTTATGATTCTGGGAAACTATGCTTTAACTGTCTACCTGCCTGCTTTCCAGACTGAACCTTCCTTGCTGAAGAATTTGCAATGTGCAATTTGTGGCACAGGGAGTTATTTCAAAATGGCATTTGAACACTCATGAAGAAGTACTGAGTATGCTATGGCTGCACAAAATAACACTTAAAAAAGGAAATATAAAATACAAAAAGTGCTTTAAAATTTATAAATGTCTATATCATGTAGAGTTGCATACAAGTTTTATAAAAGCAAAAGATCTTTCTGAAGGAAATGAGAAAGTTAGATTTATTTTCTCCCACACCTATCCGTTAGACAGAATAGCAGAGAACAGAACTGTTCCCAAGTCTGGCAACTGAAAGGTACTTTGGCATAAACAGTCACTTCATTCCAGATCCTTCATAAAGAAGTAATTCTAGAAGAGGTTTCAGTAACATTTTATGGTCTGACAATCACTGACACAAAACTGCAGCAGAGAAGTCCATTTCCAGAAGCAGAAATAAGAGCAACCCAAAGGCACTGCACTATCTTGTATAGTGACCACATTGGGAAATGCTGAATTTTTGGGTAAGAAAGACCCAATGATATGAGGCTGCAAACCACTCATCTCTGAAATAGACTTGATAACTCATAATTCATCTGCAACAGTAGAAGGATGTCCGAGTTAAATTTCTACTGACCCCAGCTGCGAGAACACTGTTCATTTTACTCAGTTTACAGGATTACTATCATTCAGTCAAGAGGTACACAATACATATAAATTTGAACAGGTAAAAGTGTTAATTCAAAGCTAAAAAAGCTTTTGTTGATGGCCTTTTCTTACCCTGCTGCTATTGTTTATTTGCCTGCTCAAAGAAATCAAGTACTCATAATAGTAGTAGTTCTCATTGTTACCCAGTGGGGGATAGCTGAGCTTTGTGACTAAGTGAAAATGAAATATTAAATTCTCTTGTCCATCACTATTTCAAATCTCTGTAAAAGCATTTAAATGGTTAATTATGCTAAAAGACTGTTTCAGTATTTATAACCTATCCTACATTCATGTTCCTGTACTTGATAATAAAGACTTCTTGTGTAACCAGATGATCTGCACCCACTCTCTTCAGGAAAGCAGATAAGCTTTTTCATGTCAAAACATTTAATTATAAAGTTAATCGTGTGGCTTAAGTAAATCTTTTAAAGAGTAAAAAAAAAAAAAAAAAGATTAAATTTTGTCTTAAAAAGGAAAATCTTACACATAAAATAGGGAACAGATGTAATTTAGGAAGAAAGTAACTTGGCAGTTCAAGGTAATTAATGAGCTTCTTATACTCTCTAATGATGAAAATGACTACACTACCCAGGAAAAAAAAAAATCTTTTATATGCTATATAATTATGACAGATAATGAAAAGCTTCTTCTGAAACATATGCAATTAGTAATTTTGGTTTCACTTCTGTTCATGGTTTTGCACTTCCCAACAGTTAACAAAATAATAATGTAAAATAAACATGCATAGCAGAGCTGGTTAAAAAATAGTGTTCTTTTTGTCCATTTAAATATTTTTTTTCCATATCTTTGCATTTTCCTTTGCCTGTAGATACATGGATACAAAACCAAATGGAGTAAAGATGGAGTTTTCCCTAAGAATTTATTTACTGTACTTGAAGAGAGGATGATTTTTTTTTTTCCTCAAGGTAGTTAAACTGGATAATTTGGGGTCATCTTAAATTTGGGATTTACTTATTTCGTGTGGTGTGGGAGGTTCTCTAGGGAAGATGGAGGAAAATGTGCCAGAAGTGGATTAACGTCTGCTTTTCCTACTCACTTGCAAAGTTGTGGGATGGTCTGAATTTCAGAGAAAATTGTTGCTATTTTTGGCAGTTGTGTGAGCTCCCTGAATCTTGTAAATGAATTGTGAAATGGCAGATCATTTGGAGATGAGAGGTAGGAATGCAGAAATGAATTAAAGTGAATTAGGAATTACCAGGAAATATAAGAAGTCACACTGCATATTTTAGTTATGTATTTGTGCTCTATTTAGGGGACTGGGGAGGATTGGAAGGAAAAAAAAAAAAAAAGGCAAACACTTGTGACCTAGGAGGAATCAAATCATGATAGGGGCAAATGTGTGATGAAAAAACCAATCAGAATGGAAGGTTTTACATATTAATTGAACACAAACAGTGCAGTGCACCCAAAATGGGATATATTCAACAATTAGAGCAAGTTATAGATTTTATGCGAGCTGAAAGAAGAATTGGAAAAACAGATACTAAAGGAAAGTTCTGAACTGAAATTCAAAAAAATGGTATGAGCACAAAACATTCTCCAGCAAGAATTCACCGTCAGTAATGGTTAACTCGTACATATCATGCATCATAATGTTTTCCTTCCCCAGTGAAGAACTTGTTTTGCTGGCAACTACCCTCTGATTTCATTTGCATAGTCCTTGCATTCCAGTCGTATGCAATTGGATTACATAAAAATAACAATTATCTGCTAAGCTAAATGGGTGATGCAAATGAGATACCAGTTTAGGTTGATGTGCCATCCAGTTACACTGTTGAAGTAGCTGCAAATTCATCACTATAAAAACTTCAGGGAATGAAAAAATGCATACTACAGTAACGTTGGCAGTGATTACACTTACTATAAAATGGCAGCCATATGATATCTTGTAGTGTAAAATAAAGCTAAAGGAAAATCTATCTAGTGTGATAATGGTTAGATATCAAAACCAAGAATGAATATCTATCTGCTTAACAAATAGTTGGATTGACTTTGCTTTGCATAGGAGTAGGGTTGTTTTATTAAGAAAAAAGAAAAATGCTTTCCCTAAGCTGCAGCCAAAGGACATTTAAAATGGGCAAAGAAAACCATTAAAAAAAATGAATACTGATCTTGAGTTCTTACCTGAAGGAAAGATGCCACAACTGCAGGCATTTGAAATAATAGTGAACAAGGTCTGTTCTAAGACTACTGAAAAACCTAGAATGGCTTTTGGTAGAACACCATGGCTCTTGCCTACACAAGGAAAACTAAACAAACCTTGTGTAACACTGGTTTATTGTGGGATTAAGAAAGCATGGAACAGGATAAATCTAGAAATTGTGGCTAAAAGGCATAAGAAATCTTGTAATTGGGTCCCGTGGACAGAACTCATGTTGGTTGGTTTGAACAGAGAAGCTGAAAACAGTAAGGATTTTAGAAACGAGGAAGAATTTAAAGATGGTGAAGAAAAAGTGGGAATAATGAAAATGATGAAGAGGTATGAAAATGTAAACACAATAGTAACAGAACTCAAGAGAAGAAAACAGACCAACTGCAGAGAAATTGATCATATATTGATTACAGGTAAGTAAGAAAAAGGGAGGTTTTGTGTAACATTATTTTAAGGGCTATTTTTATCTTATTATTCATAGTAGTCTTTTCCTTGATTTGATATGATAGTTGTTTTCTAAACCACTGTAGCGTTCTGTCATACATGATGTGCTGTGGCAATGGTGTCCACTGTAACTATGCATTATTTGAACATGACAGCCATTTGTTGGTTTTGACACAGCCACCTACTAGTGCATTTTTTCAGGTATTTTTATTTTTTACAAGATTTTTACTAAGAAAACAGAACAAGCATTCTCTATTCACATTCTTGTATTCATGGATCCCTTTCATTGTATGCCATAGGATGAATTGGAAGCAAATTATCCTTTAGGCACTGATCATCTCTGTGTTCTGTATTTCTTTTAGGTTTCTGTTAATTTTTTGAGATACAGATAGAATTAAACACACAATTCTCAAAACAGGTGTACATTAACCTTTATAGAGCTATATTTTGTTTCACATTTTGGAAATAAAAAGTAGTTTTAAAGGACCAATGTGTTGATATTTAAGTTAGCTAAGTTGGAGTTACTGTCATGTTCTGTAGAGCTTCCCAAACAATTTTAAACTGACTGGATTGGCTACTCTTATCACTAAGATGAGGCCAATTAGATCTCAGCATGGAATACTTTAATCTGCAAAAAGCTGAAGCCACACCATTAGATCTACCCACCAATGGAAAACACCTTGATTTATACAATGAAACATTTGACCTATAAATTAAGGACAGGATATAAAGGCTTATACTGTTTCCCTGCTATAATTTATTTTAACCTGAGTCTTTTATATATTCTTTTTTTTTTGAGAGCAAGTTTAAGCGTTGTGCTCCTGCTAAGGCTACAGAAACTGAGTGATTTCTACCAGACTTAGCCTGGCAGCACAGGCAAGGCAGGTGTTAGGAAGACAGAGTGGTGCAATAGGAAGAATGTAAGTGTGTGAGAAGAGTACCATTTGTATTACATTTGTACTGCAGCCCAGTCTCATAAGGAGCTGGTGTCCAACTCTGCAACTGGAACATTTTTCTCAAATACCTTGCGAAGTAAAATGTACTGTATTTACCCACTCTTCTACATATTCTACATCTCTTGAAAAGAGATTGTGAGTGTGACAAAGACTGTAGTTTCCACTGTCTTCTTAACATTTTAAGTAATACATAGTTTTATTAAATATTAAGTCAGAGTAATATATTTTGTTTAGCTTAGCAAAAATCAGTGAAATACAATATTATTATCTTAACTAGTAAATTATATATTGGTTTAAACTGAAGTCTGGAGAGTAAAGATGAGAAATAATGTATTAAATTTGAAAGACAATTGTAAATATTAAAGGAGTAGAAATGTTTTATCTTTGGGCTGCTTTTTTTAAATCAAAATAATACCTCTCATGATTAAATTTCACGGTAGCAGTCAGTGGTCCTTTGTTTTGAAGGACGTTGTCCGACAAAGGGAAGCAAATCCAAAAAGGTAACAAGGTCCTTTTAGTAGGTGGCCTTGTCTACAAGCAAAAGAATCTTCCTTTAGTTGAAGTACTCAAACATTGTGCTTTTATAGTACAAAATTTAGATTAGAGTCTACATGAGTAGTCAGAATCACAGGTTACAGTCAGGAAAAAGCAGAGTCACTTAAATTTGTCAATATAATAAAGAAAACAAAACCAGCAGTAATAACAACCTTCAGCAGAAGTCTGTTATGTTTATATGACGTGGATGGTTAAAGGGGGATTTTTTTAGCTGTTAAATCTAACTCCACCCAGTGGCTGTGGATTTGACAGCAACAGAAATTTGGAGGTTTCTGTTACGTTCTGCTAAAGTCTGTTTCTGTCACGAGAATGGCTTAGAGGTTGATAATTTAATGCAAAATATTTTAGGACATATTTTTCTTAGAGGCCAAGATGAAAGCATAATGGCTCAGATGTCAGTTCTTTGTTGTTTGAAGGCAATATTAAAGGTAGTACTGCCTTTTAAAGGCAGTCCAATTCCCATCAACAGCAGCATTGCTTTGTTACCTAACTAATTTTGCAAGTTTCTCAAAAGGCAAATAAAAATCCTTTCTCTTTTCTTCCTTATGGCCTAGCGAAAAAAGTGTTGTAGTGAGCAGCTATATGCAATAATCTAATGAGGGATTCAGTTGCATAAACTCTGGTGTCTAGTGGCATGTGAGATGACACCAGATCACTGGAAACCCGTAACTTTCTGAAGCAGTAGCTGGCCGGATCTCCTGTAGTGACTACATTTAGGCAACTAAATCCCAACCCTAATTCTTAATTTTCCTCTATCTTGCAACTTGATATGCAGGGTTTTTGCATCCTTGACGAATTATATTATTTCAAGTGATGAAGCCACCTAGGAAACTCTACACATTGGTCTATTACCCCTAATGATATCTGCATAGTCTGCCCTTATCCTCCTTTCCCTTCCTTCTCTCTGCCCTTCCTTCCACCTTTGCTTTTGTGCCTTTCTGTCCTTTTTCTGTAGGATGAAACTGTTACAGTCTTTTCATATGAACAGGCAACCTAAGTTTTGTCTAAACTTTTTGAAGGTGATGATGTCAGCCCTTATTTCCCATCTATAAAAATGGTACTGAGAACTTCATTTGTTTTATCCTGTCATATAGGTGTTTGACAAAATGACATATATTGGCATTTTTACTTCATTTACATCAGTGTTTTCCTCTTTCTCAGAGCTGTATGATAGATTATGCTCTACTACCTCCTGTTACCTTAAACTATTGACCAGAACTTTAGGCCTTGTCTTTTCCTAAACATTTTTTAGAAGGCCTGGCAGCTTCTTATCCATGTTTCCTTCAAAACAGCTGTCTGCAATGTGTGAGTGAAGAATCTTAAGATCTCCCTGTTGATCTCTGTCAAGTTATTGTAATCAGCCTCGGTTACTAGGTATTCTGTTTCACCTCATAATGTTCCCAAGAAGGTGATCTTTCCAGATGGATCATGAGCTGGTAATTTTCTTCTGATGATTGCTGAGATTGTTCTGCAATTGATAAAATCTTCCACATCACTTATAAATTCAAACACACACACATAAACCCTTTCTTCACTCTTCTATACACTAAAGTGTTTTTTGTGTGTTTTTTTCTTTCTCCAGCTCATACACCTATATACACTACACATTTGCATTACATGTGATTAGATAATTGCCTTTTATTCATGGCAATGAATGGGTCCTACTAAAGCAATAGCTGCTTTCAACTTTCCTTTTTCTTCGTCCATCTTATATATAGCAGAATGCTCACTATTATTTTCTGTTACCCTCAGCATTGCAGATGCTTCAGTTTAATTTCCAAACTACATCTGTCTTTCAGGACTTGTTTCCATTCTATGACATCAGTGAACATTCATTGTTCTCTTTTGTTGCATCCACCACTGGAACGTAAGCCTGAATTAAGGTGAAACAAAAGTCTAGAACTGATACTCTTCTTTCTGATATGCAAATTAGACTCATGCTGCTGACTGGTTATTGTTTCCTGACTTAGAGAATATGATAGTTCATCAAATTTTTTGGTTTTCTGTAAGTTATCTTTTCCAAATGATCTTCCATAGCATTTTCATTATTAAAGGCTATTTCTTTTTTGTTGTGATTTAACATCAGTAGGCAGCTCAGCTCCACATAGCCACTCACTTACTTCCCCACAGTGTGATGGAGAAGATAAATGGAAGGGAAAAAATGCGATAATAGATGCATTGGGATAAAGACAGTTTAATAGGTAAAGCAAAAGCTGTGCATGCAAGCAAACAAAAAAATAAATTGGTTCACTACTACCCATTGTCAGGTAGGTGTTCAGCCATCTCCAGGAAAGCAGGCCTGCATCATGTGTAATGGTTACTTGGGAAGACAAATGTCCTAACTCTGAACATCCCCTCTTCCTCCTTTTTCCCCCGGATTTTATTGCTGAGAATGACATCATATGGTATGGGATATCCCTTTGGTCTTTTGGGGTTAGCTGTCCCAGCTGTGTCTCCTCCCAACTTCTTGTGCACCCCAGTCTACTTGCTGGTGAGGCAGTCTGAGGAGCATAAAAGACCTTGATGCTGTGTAAGCACTGGTCAACAATAACTAAAACATCGGGGTGTTATCAATACTGGTTTTGTCACAAATCCAAAATGTAGCACCACAGGATCTACTACGAAGGAAGCTAACTCTATCCCAGCCAAAATCAGTACACATTTTGAGGACACTTTCTTGAGTATTTGAGTGCAGCTATGGAAAGACATTATATCATAGAAACAAGCCAGTTTCTAAACCAACATTTCTGAACATAGATAAAACTCTTATGCTGATAATTCTTGGAGTGTATGCTCAGTTCTTGTGTGACTATTTTACGAATTTTCGTTGGTAAGTAATGATGCCACTAGATTCCTCTCCACTACTTTTTTTTCCTCACAGAGATTTTTTACATTATTAAAAACAATATTGCACTATTATTTCTGTGGCAAAATAGTTATACAATGTTTGTCACAGTCAAATCACTTAGGAAAGCAGAGGGTCTATATGACACCTAAATCAAACTAAATAACATAGAAGTAGACCGATGTGAAAATCTAGATCGAGATCAAAACTGGGTCATTATCCTCCTTTTATGAACTTCAGAATTCAATCATGATATACAGAACAGAGAATGTTAGCAATAGAAATATGTTTTAAGATATATTAGAGGCTCAAATATCACAACTTTTATTCTGCAAATTCAGATTTTTATCAAACTAAACAGCAGAATATGTATCCTGTTCTTTCAATCACACAGACTTTCCTTTTAGGCACAATGAAAATGTGTGTTGGAATTTTTTTCTTATTTCATGTGTAATATGCAGATATAGATTTGTGTGTATATATATGCGTGCATATGTGTGAACTTCCTTTCTCAAGGCTGCAGTATGTATATACTTAAAGATTCATTTGGCTACAGTTAAGTACATGTATAATGTTTATTCAGCAGACAAGTTATAGGAAGTCTAAAGGTTTTCAGGACTTTTTATTTTTCTTCACTTGGTTCAGGTAGACATATTTTATGGGAACAAAATTAATTTTGACAAATATCCTTTACAGGTAAAAAAATAAAATCAGTCAAAATTGTTGACTAAATTTGCATATAGAGATACACACATAGGAAGATGGATTCTGAGGAGAATTCTGCTTTCAAGAACATAGAAGAACACAATGACTACTAAATAGCTTTTTTCAAGATATACCAGATCTCATACAGATGCTTTCCTCTCTTTTTTCATTAATTATTAATATTCACATAGGAAAGAAATATATAGGGAAGAAATTTTGCTTAAAATTGTATTGGTTTAAATTTCTATCTTAAATTTAGAAAGTAAAAAAAAAAAACAGGAAAAAAATAAAATTAATCTATAGACAGAGATACATTTTTTTAACTTACTAAAATAATTTAATAACTAGTGCATTGATAAGGAAAGATGCCCATTATAGAGACTATTTCCAGGCTCTTCAAAGAACCCTTCTGTTCCTTCTGATTTTAAATACGTATCTGTAAGCCTCAACTACAACACTGTTTAGCATGATTTTTTTTTTTCATAGACTTAGAAAAGAATAATATGTCTTGTTTTGAATTTCCTTTCTTACCCTACTGCTTCTTTCTGATACTGCAATTTTTCACTCATCTACTGCTACTGTGATATAATCATCCTAAGCATGTCTAACAGTGACTGCACTTTTTTTCTTGCTTCTACCTAAAACTCATCTAAAGAAGAAAAAAAATAAGGCTGTAATCACTTTGAAAGTCAGGCTTATGTGCCCCTAGGCTAAATTGTAAATTACTATTGTTTTCCAGTTGAAAATGGGTCGTCAATATATTACATTTGTCTACACTTAGTTATGCATTTTAAAGGGAATTATACGCAGCATAGATAAATGTAGAAGCTCTCAAAGGCAGAGTTAATGATAGTAAGTGTTTAACTTAGAAGTGGTTTATAATTATTTATTTACAATTAAGCTCAGGCGGGTGTTAATTTGGAGGGGCTGATTTCAGGTTTCTATTTCTTTAACTATTTATTTTTGTGTTACATTCAACTATGTGTTAGTGTTTAGTTGACAAATTCATTCTTTCTAAAACCATACAGATGAAGGTTTCTCCTGTGATGTCTGTAGCAAAATAAACATCTCACTACATTCAGCTTAAATGTCTGTATGAACACTTAAAAAAGGAGACATGAGTTCTCTTTCAACATTTCGGGTAAAGGAAATCAGGGTACTCTATCCCATCTCACCAGGCATTCAGCAATTCATAAAAAAAGCATTGCTTAAATTACCTTTTAAGTATACAACCCCTGTCTGAAACTGAGATTATTTTGAATAATTTATGATTCACAAGTTATTAAGTATGTCCCTGGCAGTTTAACTCCCCTTGAATTAATTATACTTAATGCTAACAGAATAAAGTCTTCTGATCATCTTCCTGGATGAACTTTAAAGGTGATGACTTCAATGGCAAGGCAAAATATTCACACTACCTACTAGTTACTGTCAAGAGAACACCTAGCATTTGTTTCTTGCAACCAGGTGTGGTTCCTGCTTTACATCAAAGAAAACGATATCCAGCGATAACTCTGTCTACCACACTGGGCTCAGCACTTGCCTGGTTTTCTCCAGTCAACGTTATGGAGTGTTTCATGGCTGACTTTGATGGGAGCAAAAATTAGATCAGTGCTGCACATGTAAGAGAATGACACCTTTTATTTAATAATCTATATAAGTTAAAAAGGATTTAAAATGGACCCAATTAAGATCCATAGAATTTAATGTTCAGTCTTCACCAGTCCAAAGGACTACAGAGAACTGGTTCTTATAAAATCTAAAATCTGTAGATAACTGAATATGTTCAGAGCTGCTCGGTTCTTGTATTTGAAATTGCTAACAAGATATCCCAAACAAGTATGGAAGTATTCCCAAGAATGCTCCACTACATTTGTTGCTTTTCCCATGAAAGTTTTCTATAACAATCAGGGACATTTTAGTATCATCACATGTATAGAGAAATGAAAAATTTAAATCTAGTATTAATTGAAAATATTTAGGAGCTTAGTAGGATGTTTTCTGTAGAGTTGCAATATTTATTAACGGGAGAAGGCCATAGTTATATTTCCACTTACATAGTTTCAAAGCTGAAAATGGTGGAATTATTAGTAGAATAATTTACTAATATATCAGCCCTTTCTGCATTCACATTATTGAATATAGAAGATGGGAGGACAGGAAAGCCTTCTGACATTGCTGATAGGACTTTGTGGAAGGATTGAAGCTTAAGCATTTGCTTGTCCACCTCCATGGTAGCAAAAACTCTTTCAATTTTATGAAGACTGAGAACCATATATGTTGTGATTTTTAGGAGCTGAAATGGGGAGAACTTCTCTTTTGTGTTCTATCGTCAGGTGGACGAAGATACTTCACAACTGGAAAACTACCCAGGGCCAAATTTGTACTCTTCCAAATAAAAACACAATTCCTAGTTACTCAGATTAAGGCTCAACTAGGTAAAATAAGCATTTGTGATGCAGAAGTATATATCAGGACTGGTCACCTTTACAATCAATAGAGAGAAAAATAACATTTCAGTATGCACTTGTTCTCATCTTAAAGTGGAAATTCAAATAGTTCAGATAAATGTTACTCCAAAAGTGTAATGTTTCTACATTTAATTTAAAAGGAGTTTATAGTAGTCAGCTCAGATGTAGATAATAACATAGTACAGCATGGGAAGTTAGGTGAAATTAATCCCCTCCTCTGACTCCAGATTTTTGCTGCATCCACCATCTGTTGTGCTTGAAAAATTGTTCAGCCACTGAAAAAAAGTACATCAACAGATTCCATTTCCAGCTCCTCTTCATGAACATTATGTTATTTTTCTGTGTCTGTGAGAACATTGGGAGGTCTCATAATGCATAAAGCTCACGTTTGGGGATCAAGCCTCCTTACCACTAATAAAATTTCTCTCTGATTATTAACTGACAGAAATGCGTTAAAGTCTGTTATATGGCTACATGCTATTCTTAGACAGGAACACATCTGAGGGTATTTCACTCTCAGAAACTGGACAAAGGTTACAGACTCAAAAGGCCTTTGAACAAATAGAAGAAAGTCACAGATGCTCTGGGACGCACGACAATGACGCAAATCTTATAATGGCAGGGAAAAAGTTGACATCTATTTCTCACAATGACATTGGCTCATAATAGCAATGGTAGCATGTGGAAGAATTACCAGAGAATGATTAAAGCTTCAAATGAGACACACAGGAAGTGTTTTGTAGACTCAAGTTAGGTTGCTACTGGAAGGCCAAAAGATGGTAGCCTGATGTCTGGTTTTACTCCCCTTTTTTTCATCCAGTTAGTCTCCCTTGGGTTTTGTTTTCTTTTTTTTTTTTCTTTCGTCCACCATTTGTCTAAAAGGTCATAGAACAACATAAATAAATCTTGAAAGGTGCCCAAGAGATTCTGTGGACAATCCCATTTTCAAAAGTGGATCAAAATACCTTTCAAATATTTTGTTTATATTGAAAGGTGTATTTTAAAACAAAAAATCTCTCATTCTGTTTCTTTTGCATTACATATTGATAGACACATAGTAAAACCTGCAAAAATACATATACATACATGCATATATACACATACGTAGATACGTACATATAAATATATAGCACACCTTCTTCATACTCTGTAGCAATTATTAACCTACTCAGTTACTCCTAATATTGTGCTGGCAACATCAACTATTGCTAGTAAACATAAATGATTTTACATTATAAGATTATTATAAGATTGAGGTTTTTAAAAACTTGTAAATATCAACTCTAGTCAAAGGCATGTGTGTTAGATGTAGATATCAAAACCATTTTGCTCCCAGAAAAAGATGAAAACTGAATAGATATCAAAAGCTGAATATTTATTTAGATGAATTTGAGCCTTGGCACGCACTTATTTGCTGTTCTCTCATGCTGTCAAATACTTCCCATCAGTCTCTTGTTTGTCAGCATCCAGTATATGGCTGATTCCTTTGCCAGCCTGTTGGGGTGGCACCCATTTTCCCCATGGTGAGGCGTATCTAAGTGCTGCTGCTGCAGCTCTGAGTCTGTTGGAAGCCTTGACTAGCTCCAAATCCAAGAATTAAACCAAACATAGCACCACCACACTGGTACATAAGTATGCATAGCTCATGGTATCACAGGAACACAGCCAATGCAGTTGTTATTTTGAAAAGCCAAATACATAATACTGTTTGAATGTACTAGTGAAAGACAAAGTATATTAGAAAAGTTAGGAGTTTTAACAGAGATGTAACTTTGAACTTTATACAACATGTGGCACGTGATACTGATTTTGCAAACTTGTTGCAGTACCTGTTTTTCTTTAATTTCCATTAGTCCCATGGGGATATACTTGCTTCCCAAGCCCCATACATGCAATAATTAAAATCAGCAGCTGTGTGAAAGGTTAAGCACAGGGCAAATGGATTTCTGCATTACTGTCCCAAGGACAACATGATAGGGCAAATTCTTCACAATCCAGCCACAGAGTAATCAATACTGAGTATGCAGACATTCTTACAGAGCTCATAGAATATAAACAGAAGTCAAGATTTAAAAACATTCCTTATTGAAATAGCTACCTCCCCCCCCAAAAAAAAAAAAAGTTTGGTTTTTTTTGTTTTTTTTTCTGAAATTAAAGTATCTCACCTGCCTGTACACATTGGAGCTACCTGCCTTAGTGAAGGTTTGTCAAGATACAGGAAATGCAGCGTGTAAAATGTTAGCAACCTTTTCCTAAG
Source organism: Dromas ardeola (assembly GCA_013398915.1). Lineage (NCBI taxonomy): Eukaryota > Metazoa > Chordata > Aves > Charadriiformes > Dromadidae > Dromas > Dromas ardeola. The sequence continues at coordinate 36,104 of VYZM01015637.1, forward strand.
ATGTCTCTTGTACTTAACAACTAGTTCCCTGAAGAAAAACAAAACTAAGCAGAACCTGATTTTCTAAATCATATAAACATTTTGTGAGAATTATTTAATTAGCACAGTTATGAGCGCCAAGTATTTTTAGTTGGTGAAAATGGACAGCTATCTAATATCTTTCTCTTAAACTGCTATGCAAATTAGACATGCAATTGCATATCTGGGGATAAAGTTGTGTCATGCTTTGAGTAGTGGAAATAGCATTACAGTTACGCTTGAATTATAATAGGATAAAGGAAAAAAAGCTGGCCTGAGCTGTTAAAATATATAAGTCCCTACAACTTTGTTCAACAAAAGTATAAGGGCATTCAAGAGCTGACCAGCTCTTTCAGTGACTACAATCAAAATTGTTATTCTAGGAATTTGAGTTTAGTTTCTAAGGCAGCTAAAATCTATTAACTCTTATGTTTTCAGCACTGGAGTTCTTTAGGGATCAAAATATGTATTTATAGGCATGTTCAGAGGTATTGTATTCATACATACACAAAGCAGTTCAGTTTCTGCTCATAGCTACAACTACAGTGAGATCAACAGACAAAGTATTTCTTCAGCTGTGTGGCCCTGAAGCTTGATCTGGTCATCATTAGTTAGACCACATCTTGAAAAGCTGACCCTATACAAAATCACATGGAAAAAAAGGAACAATTCAGCTTATTTAACAAACATGTCATGGCATTCACCCAGGACACAGAATTCCAATTTTCTCTGAACACAGTCCGCAACTATGGCACAATTCTTCTGTAAAGAGCATCCTGCTTGTCAAGTTACTGTGCTTTGCACAAAAATGTAAAATATCCTAGAGGCAGCAGAGCTCAAATTCTTTCCCTCTTGGTATTTCTCCACTTCGAAATTAGATATTCAGGACAACAAGAGTTTAAAACGAGGCTATTACCCTAAAATATATTGTAGAATAAAGTGAGGTAAAAAAGTAGAAAACCTCAGAAAGCCATACATGAACAACATATAATAGCTAAAAATCATAGACAGTCATTATATATTCAAAGATTCAAAATAATGCAAATATTAAAAATCACCTGAAGAATTAACCAGAAGTTTGGAGGTTTTCTACTCTTTCTCTGACCTTTGTTTACAAATACTACTTACTGGTGAACTGTCCCTGAAATAGCTCTGCACTGTAGTGTGAAACAGATGTGGGACTTTGTTGTTTACTTTGCATTTCTTGAGGTTGTCAGCTTGTGTGAGTTTTCTTTTTTATTTTGGCTTCCTTACACCATCTTTTTAAAATGTGCATTACTTATTTAGAACTTTTTAAAAATGCATGTCACTGAGTTGAAAAACTGCTCTGAGTTGATAGCTGTGAGAATTCAAACCAGGGGATAAATTCTAAGCCTCAAGTATCTTCAACAATTTGGAGAATTCTAGGCAATCTAGGGACACAAACTGATTAATGTTTAGCTCTATACAATAAACATGGGGAAAAAGGATTTATTCCCGCTGTGNCGCTGTGACCACTGTGTGTGATATAAGCAGGTTGTGTGATAGTGCTAAGTATATAGAGGGGGAAGAGAGAAGTGCAGTGAAACTGCAGATTTCACTCGTTTTCATTCTTTTTAGCCTAGCTGAGAGCAGGAACCAGATTGTATCTACTTAAAAGGAAGTTAAAGGTGTCAGTGCCGAACTAGGTTATCTAAGCCACCCTGGGGAACTTCTTCAGCTCAGTCTTAAATGGAGAACAGGCTTAAAACTGCAAGTTGTATTTTTGGTTCCTGTTTGTTTTATACAATACTGAGATAAATGAAATTTAAGCACAATTACAGTTACAACACTGTGGAAAACAATGAAGAATGTTTGGCTAAACTGGTAGGTATTTAAAAAACGAGAGTGTAATCCAGCAAAGCACTTACGGCTTTAAAGCGCTCTGTGGATGTGAAAGTTCAAGAACGCTATGGAGGCGTCTACTCTCTAGCTTACTAAGGTGACTTTGACCACCATCGTGCAAGGTCTCCAATTAAAACTTTTCTGGCATATACAATTTTACTGTAGTAAATCAGCACCACACCCGTCTGTATAGCGTAGATTAGATCATCAGCCGCCCCCTGTGAAAAGGCATAAAATAGTCTTCCCTTCACATAGCTTGCTGCAAATGTCCAAGTATTTAGCCAAACTTAGAGCATGCCTCACTCACTCAGGCTACTGCGCAAGATAGTAAGACTGTAATAAGATAGTAATTAAAGCACGATCGGGAAGTGAGGGGTTTAAATCTTTCGCACTCTAAGATTATTTTGATTTTGCAACATATATTAAGGCTCAGTCTTTAGACTGCTCTGCATAAAAGTTGTCCTCACAAGTCTTTTGGAAGCTAAACCGCTGGACTGTCAGAAATAGATCCAGCAGAAGAATATGTAAGTTGTAAACTAACTTCAATGCAGTTCTGAGTTCTTACTCAGCTAGGATGGCAAATAAGCGCTGGGAATAGGCAAGAGAGCCTTTTGTTCTTTGAGATGTTGCTGGATTATTCTCTAGTAGTTTTCTAAAAATACAGGAAAAGTAGACTCACTTTGTCATGGCCAATCTTACTTCTAAGCCATCATTAAAAAGATGGATGTCACCCTTGCCAGCTAGCACCCTGGTTTTACATGGAAGACTAATGCCTACCTTGACCAAAAGACATCTCTAAGAACTGTAGGAATCCTATAATTCTCAAAATAAACAGAGCAGCATTGACAGTGATATCAGGTTTAGAAATCAGGTGAAATGGATTATTTTCTGGATCTTGGATTTTTAAACATATAAGTCTTTTTTTTTTTTTTTTAATCTCTTTGTTTGCATTTTGGCTAGTGTAGACATCTCAGCAAACAATAAGCTATGTGTTTTAAATCTGTTTTTAAGGCCAGGCTGGACAGGGCTCTGAGCAGCCTGATCTAGTGGGAGATGTCCCTGCCTATGGCAGGGGGGTTCGAACTAGGTGATCTTTAAGGTCCCTTCCAACCCTCACAATTCTATGATTCTATTCCATATTCCTAATATAGTCTGTATTACTTGTAGAAAACTAAGTCAGAACTGTCAAAGTTTCATTTCCAGAACTGGATAATTCACTTTGACCCGTTTAATCTCAGATTCAATTCTTCTTTTAGTACCTAACTTCTTGCTGAAATCCACAGCCGCTTATAATTTCTTCCAACTGCTTTCAGTCCAACTCTTCATATATATGGAAGCCGCAGAACCTTCAGCAGAACAATGTTGTGTGTTACATGAAATCATTAGAAATGTAAACTGGTGTCACTTTTTCTTCACTACAGCTATTGATATTTTATTCAGAAAGCTTTTTGGTTTGTCAGCAATTGATACCACATATTTAGTTTTTAAAGAAAACATAAAGTTTTAGTTTAGCTCTTCTCTAAAAAAAATAAATCACTGTGTTGTTCACATTGTTCTAATTGTTATCATAACTGCAGTTACAGAATCAACAAAAAAGGACTTTCAAAAACACCAAGATACTTGAAATGTGACCTTTTCTGCAAGCACTGGCTGAGACACAAGTCAGAAACATCTCAATAATATAAGAATTAAAAACTTGAGAAAAGCATAAATACGTTGCTGATACAGAACTGAATGTTAGCTTTGGCAAAGGTTAGTTTGTACCACTTTTGGTGCATTTTTCAAGACAGTGGTGTTCAGTTTTTCCATGGTAGTCAGACAGAGAACAGCAGGCAGTCCAAGCATTAATTATCTCATAGGCTTTTTCTTCTAGATAAGCAGGTCTCATTGTAGTTGAATACAAGCAACAGAAGGCAGGAAAAAAACCAGTTCATTTGGCTACTTTGCAGTGTGATGCTACTGAACACTACTGGAGTATTGTTCTAAATCTTCATAACTTGCCAGTTAGCACAGAATTAGGAATTTCAGGCCCAAGTCCTTCAAAATTCTGTGACTTTAGTTTAGCAGTGGTATTTAAATTAAACTTTTTCTACAAAAGCTGTTATAACAGGGTGTACAGTCATATCAGTTCAAAGGAAAAGCTGAATAGACTGTTGGAGGGTGATTAAAGAAATTGTATTCCCAACTCTAGAATTATGCAAATAAAATCATTTTTAGCATTCATTGGGTGCATAAGTTGTATTTAAGGATAAAAATATGTCTTAATCCATAGAGAATTACTTCTGTAGAAATAACTGCCAAGAAAATATTTTTAGAATATTCTAATTTATCCAGTGTAGATAATAGTTAAACTATAAAACGAAACATGTATAACTGAGAATGTTCAGGGAATTCTATTTAGCTTGAAGACATGTAAACACTTTACCTATGTTTTTCTGATTTTTTTTTTTTTTAAATTATAGCATTTAAAATTTAGGATAAACTTACTAAAGGACAGAAGTATTTACTTGCTTGGATGAGGAGATCTTCTTTCTTAGTCTTCTCATGTTTTTTTCATTGGCAGGGTTAGATTACAGTGCATCACAAAATAATTGGTTAGCATGATGTCTGCTGGCTCAGATGTGATGGCTGAAATTAAAACTGGTAACAAACATCTTGTATTAATCTCATTAATATGAATGTATTTGAATGTCAAGTTTTATTTTTGAATGTAATGCACAGTTCAGTGTTTGAAAAGATGAAAATGAAATGTGAACAATGCCCACTGAGGCAGAAAGCAATGTTTTAATATATGGTCAGTTAGCATCTTGTTGACAGCTTTCTAAGTAAGCCCCAAAGAACTCTCAAAGTGGAGCTGAGTCACAAAAAAAAAAAAGATTGCTCACCCAAACCTAGTCCTCAGGAGGTTTTATGTGGCACAAAAAGACTGACACTGGCCATGAACCTATTGTCTTATGAGACAATATTGTCTTATGAGAAGAAGAGACATCCTATGAATTTAAGGGGTTTTGGCTAAGAATTTTTTATTTTTCCCCCAGCATTTTTATCTGTTTCTTGGTAGTCTTGTAAATGCCTTTAATCTTGGTATTTTTGTAAATAAATATACCTATGCTTTGCAGAAGGAGAGCTGGGGACTTCAGAAAGGAATTCACAATGATCTGGGTACAAAATAATAGATCAGGAAGAAACACTGAAGGAAATTTGTGTCTTAAAGCCTTTCCTTCCAGGGTTTAGGTGCCTAACTGAGCTTCAGTATTTTTTGTTATGTTGATTCAGGATTCATAGGTCACACTTTCAGGTTAAAAGCCGAAAAAGAGGAGTGGAAATCCCTCCTTCCTTCACAGGATGGTAAAAGTTGCAGATTTGAGCCAAAGTCTCAAATGTCTCAGGGGATTTCTTATTCTTATTTCCTTATGCTGACCAAAAGAATATTTAATAATTCTCTTTAAAGTGACAGCTTTAAGGAAAGTGTCTTTCTTACCCATACCTGGATCCAAAATGTGTCAGGCAGAACAGAAATTTGAACAGTCTCACAGCCTGGATGGCAGTCTGCTTTAGTGGGCTAAGCAGACAGATAGAGCAAACTTCAATCTCTGAAACCAAAAAAGTTTAAGCATCAGATATGTGGCAAGTTCCCTAAGATGGTCAAGGACTAAGTGTTATTGCATCTACCATACATATCTAGAGAACCTAACTCTGTAAAACTTGTTTAGTTAGGAACATATGAGCTGAAGAGGCATTTGGGATCACGAGTTCCAGATTTATATATATATAAGGTAAGGTAGGGTAAGGTAAGGTAAAGTAAGGTAAGGTAAAGTAAGGCAAGGCAAGGCGTACATAAGTATTTAGAATCTTAAGTCCTTTATAAAAAAATAAATATAGATATAACCTGTGGCTAATACCTAGTCTCAAGTTACCTGGAGAGCTAGCCCCTATACAAGTCAACTAGTTTTCCTTTCCGTTAAAGACTAAAGAATGACAAGTTCCTGGACCTGGGTCATGGCAATCCCAAGCACAAATACAGGTTGAGCAGAGAATGAATTGAGAGCAGCCCTGAGGAGAAGCACTTGGGGTTGTTGGTGGACGAGAAGCTGAACATGAGCTGGCAATGTGTGCTCGCAGCCCAGAAAGCCAACTGCATCCTGGGCTGGATCAAAAGAAGCATGGCCAGAAGGTCAAGGAAGGTGATTCTCCCCTTCTGCTCCGCTCTCGTGAGACCCCACCTGGAGTTCTGTGTCCAGCTTTGGAGTTCCCAACAAAAGAAGGACATGGACCTGTTGGAAGGGGTCCAGAGGAGGGCCACGAAGATGACCAGAGGGCTGGAGCACCTATGCTATGAGAACAGGCTGAGAGAGTTGGGGTTGTTCAGCCTGGAGAAGAGAAGGCTCCGAGGAGACCTTATAGCAGCCTTCCAATACCTGAAGGGGGCCTACAGGAGAGATGGGGAAGGACTCTTTATGAGGGAATGTAGCAATAGGACAAGGAGTAATGGTTTTAAACTGAAAGAGGAGAAATTTAGATTGGATATCAGGAAGAAATTTTTGACTGTCAAGGTGGTGAAACACTGGAACAGGTTTCCCAGAGAAGTTGTGGATGCCCCTTCCCTGTAGGCGTTCAAGACCAGGCTGGATGGGGCTTTGAGCAACCTGGTCTAGTGGGAGGTGTCCCTGCCCATGGCCAGGGGGGTTGGAACTGGGTGATCTTTAAGGTCCCTTCCAACCCAAACCATTCTATGATTCTATGAAATATGACAGAAGATTTTTATGTTTTTCTAATTGCTCCAAATGAATCAATTAATACTTAAATTCCAGACGTTTTTCATTAGTTTATTTATAGGCCTTGAAAATTTGCATAACGTTATCATGGCTGATGATCTTTACAAGAGATTTCTAAAATGTGATTTGAGGCACATTTTAAATTGTAGATATTTTGAGGAAAATATGTCACTTTAAATGTTTCTGTGATTGAATCTGTGATTCAAGTTTCCTTGATGAAATCACAGCAAATCTGCTAATTAGATTTGTACCTCTGTCTCATATTGGAAAACAGATCTTTGACTTGTGGAAATCTACACTTTTACACATTTTCAGGTTTCCCAAGGAATCAGAAACTTATTTTTTATTTTATATTTGAGATATTAAATTAAAAAAAAAAAATCTCTATACCCAAAAAGAATTATAAATGCAGAATTTAAATACATATATACATACTATATATTAATATAGGTATTTATATTAAATACACTATATTTTATATATGAACATATATATTATATCCATGTATTGTATTTATCTACAGCTAGGGGTTTTTTATATGCTTGAGACCACACGAAGAAAGATTTTTCTAACCAAAGGAAAATTATTTTCTTTTAAAATATAGCCCAGAGGATTTTCCTTCTCCATTATATACTTGTTTTGAGTAAACCACAGGATGTGAGATTTAATGAATACCTGAACCAAAGTAGCTTCCAAGTCTGTAAGACATTGTACCCAAAGATTATCCTAATTATGAAGTTATAAACTATTTTGGATCATGCAGGAATTGCAGGTTCTCTGTGTTTCCTGGTGAAGGACGAAGGTGATAAAGGCATGTTGCTGTCCATTAAAATATTTTGAAATTAATTTAGTCTCTGGAGGGGGGGAAAAAAAAAAGAAAAAAAAGATAAAGGAAAAGAAAAAGAAATACGTCAGCAAGATTTTCTAATTCAGTTGCTCAGTACTTAGCATGGTGGACCTGCTCTCTTCTTTCAGGCTGTAATTTGATTTTGGATTGCAAATTTTGCAATTTATAATGTAATTTTTTACATTATATTTAAGTTTCATTTTGGACACTTTTTGTTATAATCAGTTGTGTTTTCTGGAGTAAAATACTGTGCTACATAAATATTGAAAGTTGTAGGGCTGTACTGCAGTAAAAGTCAGAATTTCATCCTAAATATGTTATTGTAGAGAAAGTCATTGCTAACAGTGCGAGATATACAGTTGTATTTCAAAGCTATATAGGTCTTAAGAGAATGTAGCATAGGTCCCATCCAATGTTAACACAGGAAACTACAGTTTAATTTTCAAATTTGAATTTGATATCAGAATCAAAATCTGACATTTCAGATTCTCTTTCTTATGTTTTCCCTTGCAATGATCTTTCTTCTCCAGAAAATAAACAAGCAAATAAATAAGCATACATTCTATGCATATACATGAAGATAGTTATGTTCAAGACACTTAATTTGCTGCCACCATAATGGTTTAAGAGTTTGAACTTTATCCTGATGATGCCAGGTACTACAAAAATGAATAGTCATATGTATCAGAAGTCCTTCCAAGGTGAACGGGTACTCCTGGCAAGCTGAGAAAATTTCCTTATTTCCTTACCCATTTCCCTATCTCCCTACCTGCCTTCATACTATGATGATAGGATAGATTCTTCAAGATAAAATAAATGATTCCCTTTTCTGTATTTTTTTTCTTTTGTAAAAAGTTATACATCTATCTCGATATATCTAGATATAGATACAGATATAGATTTTACAGATACAAATTTAGGTATAGATGATATAGGTATAGGTATATTGTTGGAGATATATTTTGAAGATTTTATCCAGAAGTTTAGGCATAGTATTGGATGGAGATAACATCCTGATATTAAAATTGTAGTCTGATATTCCCAAAATTTATGTAGGGCAGATATAAAATTCTCTTTTACAACCAGTAGTTGTCTGTGTAATTACTAGCTTTGGCTCTGTAAGTAGAAAGGCAACTGATTTTAAAATTTGTTTTCTCAGAAAAGTATTTTTTTATTTTAGCAAGAATACAAATTTAGACATAATTTCTGGGTTGATATTTATGTCATTAAAATTAATTCATTACTTTTGCTTGACAAATCACTACATCTTTCAAATATAAGAAACCGTATGTTTTTTGTTTCTCTGACTTGATTTGATGATGTCATAAATACAACAAAGAGAAAGTAAAAGTAATATAATATAAAAAAAAGTAATAAAATCTATTATAATGTATAACTTTTTATCAGTGTGACTCTAGCAATGTTGACAATAAACAAAATCCAAGAGATCCTTAATCTCAGTGACAATTATCTTGTTCATGTTGCACTTCATTACTCTGCTCTTCTACCTCTAACATATTTCCAGAGTGAACTCACTCCTACTGAAGAGACTTTGAATTATGACAACCTATTTCACCTAAAAATTGGAGCAAAGTTACAGTAAGCTTGATTTTATGGCATTGCGCTCTATAATCTAGAGAAGTATACATTTTTTTTTCTGATAATAGATATTTACTCATTCCTTTAAGTGATGTTATTACAGTTTAGTGTTGTTCAGAATCTCCTAGTTCAAAAATACACACAGAATTATCCTCTCAGCCACAGGTAATGAATTGACTATAAGGAACTAAATGCACATGTAAAAATAAATATTTTCTACTTGCAAACTAGATTAATATATTGTTTTCAGCTAAGCAGAGGAAATTATACAAAGTATAGCTGAGAAATCAAACAAATGCAAGCTAAAAATGCGAGGAGATTCTGAAACCACACTCTACAAATTTCTAAGCAAAATCAATTTGAAGCTCTCCACAAAACCCAAGGGCACAACTTGCCCATCCCAGACTTACATATATCTCACATAACCATTTTTTTACGGGCCGTAGGCAAATAATTTTATAATAAAGGACTCTCTCTCAGATGTTTACAGCTTTATTGTTCCTTTACCACTTAACCACACTGATGTCAGAAACCAACCAGTCAATAAACCACACTAATTTCAGAAACCAATTTTCATTTTATTTATCATGGCTAGCCAGAAACAGATAAACAAAAACATTTCAAACCTCCTAAAGGCTTTGATATTGATGAATTCACTTGCTGCAGTTCTTGCCCTTTGATTGTGCATCTCAATCTTTGCAGTGTTTTTTTTTGCAATTTTAATTTGCTACAGATTGCCTTAGTTTAAGAATGTAATGTTCCGCTATTGTCAATGGACTTGAAGTGTCAGGTTGCACTTAATAGACCAATTGGGAAGCCTGTTTGATCTTTAGAAGCGATTATGAGTTTACATCAGAAACGGCAGTTTTCTACACATACTATTGGGTTCAAAGGTGCACAGTGCCTTGACAAATGTGAACACACATTCCTGCATTTTATATAAGTAAAAGTAATATTCTTACAATCTAGCTGCGAGTGTGAACCTGCTCTGGCCCTTTTATTCCTCAAAAGTCAGAATAAATTACTGAAAATGCGGACTTGCCAAGCACTGAACTTGCAGAAGAAGCAAGGAGAAGAACATTACAAAAAAGGACTGAAAACTAGGAGAAATAGAGGAACAGATCTAATAAAGGATATTTAGGGGGAAAAAAAGCTTCTAAGATAAGAAGAAATAGGAAAAATACTATATAACAGGATGATGCAAAATATAACTTGGAAGAGAAATGACATCTTACATGATTTCACATAACTTGACTTCAGCAAGGAATTTACACAATATCCTATATTATCCTCACAGCAGAAATGATGAAGCATAGGCTGGATAACTGGAAAATAAGATGAGCAGAAAACTACCTAGACCATCGTGCTCAAAGTGTGGTGATCATTACTACAATGTGTAACTAGTATAAGTCTAGTTCATAACTAGTGCTTCCCCTCAAGGATCAATACTTGAGCCACCACTGACTAGTGCCTTTACAAAAACCTTGAATGATGGCATGGAGTGCACTCCAAGCAACTTTGCAAACAATACCAAATATAGGGGAGCAGTCAGTATGCCGGAGCGTAGGGCTGCTAGTCAGATGGACTACAACAGGCTGGAAAAATAATTGACAGAAATCTCATGAAGTTCAGCAAAGGCAAGTGAAAAGTCACAGATTTGGGCAGGAATAATCCCATGCACCAGTACAAACTAGACACTGACTGCCAATAAAGCAGCTTTACAGAAGGGGACGTTTGGTCCCTGGTAGATGAGCTGAAACGTAAGCCAGCAATACATCCTTTTAGCAAAGATAGTTACCAACATCTTGAGCTGCATTAGTGTGATGGCAGTCTGTGAGTGGTTGGAAACATTTTTTTCCCCCTATTTACCACTTGTGAGGCTACATCTGGAGTGTCGCATCTGATTTTGAACTTCCCTGCACAAGAAAAAAAGACATTGACATACTGGAATGCATCCAGCAAGGAGCCACCAAATGTTCAGGGGACTGAAAAACATAAAGTACAAGGAAAGGCTAAGTAGACTGTGTTTTGCTCAAACTTAAAAAGAGAAAAGGGAGATATTAATGCTAATGCCTAACAGCAGAGCTTAGAGAGGTGGACCCAGAATCTTCTTAGAGGTGCGCCGTGACAGAGTAAGAAACAATGGACAGTAGTTACAACACAGTATATTCTCACTTGATGCAGGAAAAAAGAGTTACCACAAGGATGGTCGAATACTGGGAAGGGTTTCTGAGAAAGGTGTGGAATCTAGTGATACGCAAACCTTGGCTGGGCAAGGCCCTCAACAATGTGGTAGAACTGGCCCAGCTTTGAGCAGTGGGTTTTTGGTGGGTTAACCTTGGGCAGCAGCCCACTCACTCTCCCTCCTCAACAGGACAGAGGGAGAAAATATGACAAAACTGCTTATGGGTCCAGATAAAGATGGAGACATCACTTACCAGTTACCATCATGGACAAAATAAACTCAAGAAAAATAATTTATTGTCAATTAAACTAGATTTGGGTAGTGAGAAAAAAAAAAAAGATAAAAATTTAAAACATCTTCCCCTCCATCCTAACGCTCTGTTTCACAGGCTCATTTTCACTCGTTCCACTCTGATTGTGTCCTGCAGTGGGTCCATTTTGGAGCTGGTCCCTTCCAACTTAAGTTACTCTGTGATTTTGTGATCTTGTGTTAATGGTAGGCAAATGGAAAGATGAAAGAAGATTACACACACAGCAATGACACTTTTATGGTACAGGTGTTTGTAAGGGAACATGAATAAGGAGGAGAGAAAGAAAAAAGGAAGAGCTGCTCATCAAACTTGTGTCAGTATATATGAGAATTCCACAGTAATCATTATCATGGAGAAACTACGTGAGTTCCTTTGTGCGTCTTTGTTTGCACATATGTGCAAATAATATGTATTTAAGAACAAAACGCATACTTTGAAATATTCAGAATTATGATATTGAATATTTTTACATGGCAATGTTGATAACGTGTAAAGACATCTTCACTGACTTGAAAGGATGATTTACAAGACAGATTAATGCATTGAAGAAGTAAATATAGGGCTCTGTTTCATCATGAAATGAGAGTTTGATGTGGAAAAAGCGCATGTGCATAGATATAAAGACATTATCCTTAAAATAATCAGCAACTTTTTAATGAGTTATCACAATTTTAGTGCATCTATGCCTCAGGAGACTGTACAGCACGATGTAAATCAGAAGTATAGTAACAAAGAAAAAAATAAGATATAACTGTCGTTGCAGAATAACTTCTTTCTTGAAATGCCAGTATTGTCCCTTGATCTTTGGAAAAAATAAAAGCAATCAATCTAAAGTTTAAGTATCTATTTCCAGATTACACAGAAAGTATGGTTTTCATAAACCAGATAATAGCAGTGCTCTTCTTTAGCTTAGCTCTAGTCACTACTGTGATTCTCAGTTTCAAACTGTCCTCCAGGGAAATACCCACAGACTTGTCATCTGGTCTAGGAGTGCAGTCATCACTACTGAGAGCTCATGCTTGTCACTCAGCTCTTTAAAAGATACACATCCACATATTATATGTCACATATATTCCACACACTGTAAACAATCACCTCACACTTTCAGTTTGTACAGAAAAAGATGACTATTTGCAGTGATTCATATTGTGATTTAAATTGAAATAAAGTCCAAACAACCTACGAAGTGCTTAACTCTTGAAACTAGTTTAAATGAATTGTTTAACACTGAAATTAGTTGTTATAATCCATTTTTTACAAAATATCACAAACGAAGACAGGTTTCTAGTGTTATAATTTTATTTTATTGAGGCTATGTGCACACAGGATTATTGAAAGCAGTTTTAGAAATACAATACCATTGTCAAAGGAATTCCATGTTTTTTTGCTGAATATGAGAGCCCTGTATAATTTGTCTAATCAGTTGAATGTATTCATATGTCAATGGATTTGACTTACTGATGTTTTATTTGACAAAACAACTATTTAAGTACAAGGTTGTATAGCTGCAACATATAGGTGTCTCATGAGCTTAGTTTTTAAAAAGAAAGAAAACCACCACAACTCTTTATAGGAAATGGATGTCAAAGATTACTCGGTTTCAAGCACAGTGTTTCTAATATTCCATTCACACTGGGGGAAATGATGAAGATTTTATTACAATCGTTCAAAGAATGCAGACTAATTCTGTAGTATTGACTCTTCAGAGAGAGTAATTTATCTGCCCTGCCAATTGTTTGACCGATCCAAAAGAGATACGTTATAATTCTTTTGCGTTTACTTACCTGTACACACGATATCCTCAACATCTGGGTTGGGTTGGTTGCAGTCCACAGCTTTAGTTTGTTTATGAAAGTAGATTTCTGTCTTTACCTCTTTCTTTCCTAGAAACCAAGGCACAGAACAGTATGGTGCATTTACAGATCTTGCTTTAACATGGTGCTGGGGTGAAGCTACAATATTCATTACAAGGCATTCATTTTACAACTGAACATGAAAATTTAGAAAACTTTTCTTCCTTGCTTTCATTTTCTCCCCATTTCTCTCTTCCTTCCCATTATTTTCATGCTTTTTGTTATGTAACTGAACATACATACTTCTCCATACCTTAGCTTCTGCTTCTCATTTTCACATATCACTTGTTCTGTTGTTTAGTCCAACACCAACAGATGCAAAGTTACATTTCATGAACCTTCAAAAAATATACAGTAGGTTTTTGCACAATGCCAGCTGTCTCCATTCAACTTAAACTAAGCTCATCGGAAACTGTGAAAAACTCTAGGTCAGTTAGGACTACAAAGTGACAGGAGATGGTTAAAATATTCTGCTACCAATTTGGAGTAATTATTAGCCTAATACACATTATTGAATTAGCAGATGGAGACTAGATTTTCATAATTTCTTAGCTTTCAACATTGTTTGCCCATTCTTGGGTGCTTATTTTTCTCTTCACTACACTGCTCATTAAGCTTGGTATCATTTATAGAATTTGTGGTATTAAGGCCTCTGTTTCCACCTTTTGTGCAGCAACTATCAGAACGTTTCATCTATAAGACTGTAGGGATATACTCTAACAGATTAATAGGCTACTTAGGATGTTGGATGTTCTGTGCGTAAGTATTAAGTAGATATAATCTTCTCTACAGAATATGGTGTAATTCCAGAATGATGTATATTAGAAAATCACAGAACTGCCATTTTAAGATCACTTGCTTCATCTTAGTGCTTCATTTTTATCAGACCTCTAGCAAACATATCCAAAGACAATGAGGTTGGAATTCTGTAACTTTGAAACAAGGACTTTATCCCATACATACATAACATATCTCTAGGACCTGAGGTAACCTATATGTTTATAATACTTTATAAAAAAATAGTTCCAGTGAATGACTTATATTTGTGTTTGTAGTGCAAAGGAAATGCTTGAATATATGATTTCTGCTAAGGAAATCAAGAACTTTGCCATTTGCTTCTGAAGAAGTGGAATCTAGAGGAGGTATTGTAAATGCTAACATTAACGAATATGAATGTTAAAATAATTAACAGGAATGTCTTTATATGATGTAATTAGACAAAATTTCTGTAACGGTGTTCATGCTTCAATTGTTAAAGAAATCTTGTACCTTTTTGACTCTGAATGGAAACAAATAGCTTCCTGGGTTGTATCAGAAATAGTGTGGCTAGTGAATCTAGAGAAGTGATCATGCCTTTGTACTCAGCACTGGTGAGGCTGCACCTCAAATACTGTGTTCAGTTTTGGGCCCCTCATTATAAAAAAGACATTGAGGTGCTGGAGCATGTCCAGAGAAGGGCAATGAAGATGGTCAAGGGTGTAGAGCACAAGTCTTATGAGGAGCAGCTGAAAGAACTGGGGTTGTTTAGCCTAGAGAAAAGGAGGCTGAGGGGAGACCTTATCGCTCTCGACGTCTACCTGAAAGAGGGTTGTAGCAAGGTGGGGGTTAGTCCCTTTTACCAAGTAATAGGCAATAGGACAAGAGGAAATGGCCTCAGGTTGCACCAGGGGAGGTTTAGGATGGATATTAGGAAAAATTTCTTCACCAAAAGGATTATCAAGCATTGGAACAGGCTGCCCAAGGAAGTGGTCTTAAATACCCCCCTGGAGGTATTTAAAAGACATGCAGACATGGCGGTTAGAGACATGGTTTAGTGGTGGACCTGCCAGTGCTAAGTGAATGGTTGGACTCAATGATCATAAGGGTCTTTTCCAACCTAAAGGATTCTATGGTTCTAAAACACAAATCTCTTCTGCGGGATTTTTACTTCCCCTGAGGCATCTGATACCAGATCACTGTCAGAAGCAGGACAAGTTGGAGCTTATATTCAAGCTATTAAATCAGTTCTACTTTCCACATTTTGTAAGAGAGTGTGTGTTGGTGTTTTCATAGAACTTTCCAATCAAAGATCTCAAAATGGGACAATCCTTGTTATCAATAAAGGCTAGGGGATGATGTGATAGAGAGTAGCCCTGCAGAAAAGGGTGTGGGGGTACTGGTGGATGAAACGCTGGACATGAGCCAACAATGTGCTCTTGCAGCCCAGAAAGCCAATCACATCCTGGGCTGCATCAAAAGAACCGTGGCCAGGAGATAGAGAGGGGTGATTCTGCCCCTCTATTCTGCTCTGGTAAGACCCCACCTGGAGTACTGTGTCCAGCTCTGGAGCCCTCAGCACAAGAAGGACATGGACCTGTTGGAGCGGGTCCAGAGGAGGGCCATGAAGATGATCAAAGGGCTGGAGCACCTATGCTATAAAGACAGGCTGAGAGAGCTGGGGTTGTTCAGCCGGGAGAAGAGAATGTTTCTCCTTAATTCTAGTGTAAATGTACACCTTCAAATAAGTTTTCAATCCTGAAATAAGAAATCATACTGGACAACAAGGCAACTGTTCACTGAATTCATCATCAGCGTGAACATCATCTAATCCAATTATTTTATCTTTTACTTTAATTTTAGCTATATTCCCATTGTCTTATGAAGTAAGTGGTGTTAAAATTCAATCTTTTTTCTTTTAATTGGCATTTGGACATCATGTAAATCAAAACTCTCTTTTCTGATTCAGTCCTGCTGGTTTAGTTTTTCATACAACACAGAGGGCCTACAACAAAACACACACACAAACTTATTTCCTCACTCCCCATCCTCCTTTCTCTCTCTCTCCGCACTGAAATAAAAAAGGAGGGTCACTTTTCATGTCTCCTTGAATGAGTTAACCATGTGTTTTGCCTATCTCACTTTGAGCATTTAACTGTCATAAGGGCAGAGCAAGGGCCTTTTCATACATTTTGAAATAATACATTGTCTCTTTGGAGATAGCACTGTCATTTGTTTTCATTTTGCCAGTATGTCACTCTTCAGATTGAAATATATATTAAAGGGAAAGTCCACTTTCTGAGAAATGTAACAAAACGGATGAGTTTTCTTAAACCACATTTTATCTGAAACACAATCTTTTAGTACAAATAGTATGATGGATTATAAAATGTATTTTGAAATTCAATACTGTTTTGTTGATTATATTATTGTAATTCCGGAGGAGAACACAGGGGACAAGTTGTCTCCTTGTCAACATTTCAGCTTCGTTATACAAGCTTGTCTATGTTTTAAGTATTCTTCTCAGAAATAACAATCTGAAATATTTTATATGAATACATAAAATATGATTTTCCTCATATTTATTCTTATTCTATATGTTATTGAAAACTTTCCCTGCACTAGCAGTTGGAAGAAGAATCAACTATTATTTTTGCTTTGTAGCACTCAATGGTCAAGAATAGAGAAAGGTTTGGATATGACTTACTATTTACCTGCTCATTTGAAAGCGATTGCTGAAATAGAATTCATTCTACAGACAGCCTCAGTGTCTGCATGTGTGTTGCTGTTCTTCTATGTATTTGCAAGTTCTCATTACCAAACTCCAGAGACTCCAACAAAGAAAAATTAGAGTCCAGAAATAATATTCTAGGCTATGTTTAGAATTAATAAGAATACTATATATTATCTTCACAGGATGCAAAGGAAAGGAATGCATGTCTGTATTGTCATTTTACTCTTTTCTTGCCATTTTTGATCCATGGGACAGCAACAGACATAAGGCTGTTTTGTTTCTTAATGGAGAGTAATTTTTAGAAAGCATTCTTTACAGAAGTTGGTGTCAGCTCTGAATCAACATTTCCTCACTTCTTCTTCACACAATTTGGAAGTGTCACAGAATCACAGAATGGTTGAGGTGGAAGGGACCTCTGGAGGTCATCTCGTCCAACTCCCCTGCTCAAGCAGGGCCACCCAGAACCAGTTGCCCAGGAACACGTCCAAATGGCTTTTGAAAATCTCCCAAGAGGGAGATTCTACAACCTGTCTGGGCCAAAGAAAGTAGATGCCTTGACATTTCTTGTCAAAATTAGTTTGGGCGATATCTTGGTGACAAGTTTAAAAAAAATATTTTACCTTGTGTTTTTCACTTAGTTCACCTTCCTGTTTGACTTAATTCTATTTTATCTCCATTCAGTGACTAATGTTAAGTGGTCACTCAAATACTGGCTTGACTTCTCATTATCATCTGTTTTTTGTCTTTGTGTGTGCAAATACATGTCTGAGTTTTTTATACACAGGTATGTATATAAGCATACAAAATCTCATAGGTTGTTCTTCTTCGGCTGATACTAATGGTACCTATACACATGTAGCAATTAACAAGTGGGTCATTTCTGACCTAGCTGATCTACTGACAAGACTAAGAATGATATCTGACTTAAATGTAAATTTCTTTATTAGTAATTCTTCCTCTGTGTAGCACTGCCAGCTACTGGATAGAAAATGATTATATATTTATTATTTAGAGAGTCTAACATTATTTAGTCTGTTTCAGCTGAGATGTTTCTTTTCTTTAGTGTACTGGAATAAGACCAGATTTTCTTTTTTGTTTGTTTCTGTTTTTTTTTTTTTCAAGATCAGATTGTGATTTTTATAACTTGTGATCTCTCTGTCTATCTATGTATCTGTCTGCCTATTTGAGAATTAGCCAAGGATCAGAGTGTCTGACATTAAATGGAGTCATGGATCATTGAAGGTTAAGCCTGCCGCAGACCATCCAAATGTTTGCATATTACTTATCTAAAAAGGAGTGATAAACCCTTATTTTGATCTTGCAAGATCAGAATGGTAACTCACAGAATGCTTCAATGAAGCATGGAGCAAAAGACCTTTGGAATGAGATTATGGAAAATTGACAGTTATGTCTTGGTTTACACCACTTTTGAAGGTTGGGGTTTTTTTGTTGTTTTTTTCATTTTTTTTTAAGAAGATCTTTCAGAAATGTGTATACACTTATCATGCTTCTCCAGAGCACATAGGCCCTGCATCTAGACAGTAGTAAGAGCAATAAATAAAATATCTGTTGTTTTTTTTAGTTAAAATAATTCTTTATAAATGGTCTCTATCCATTTTAGTTACTCCTACTTATACTCATTTGAGTATTTCTTTTCTGCTTTAACTGACTGCATCTGTTTACCACAATAATCTCTTCTTTGTCTTTAGTGTATGTTTTTTTCACAGAATTAATACTGTATTAACAATTTTTGTGTTCATTAAATACTGTATGACATTAATAGTTAATGTGAGATTAATAATAATTAATGAGACCTCTCTGAACTTTCATCCCTCTTCTCTAATTAGTATACGTGTGATATGTTGAAAATGCATAGTAAATTTAAATAATAAAATAATTTCCTCTATTGCATATATATTTGAGTGTATATATAATTGCAAACACACAATAAATAAACATAATGTTAGCTCTACTGAGGTTTTTGCATAGATTTAATGCCTCATCATCGTAGGCAGGACGACCTACAAAAGTGTTGTGTAGAAGGAGATTTATACAAGTTATGTGCCAAGAACAAGACAACTGCTTTGAAGTACACACAAATTCTGTATTCTGAGTCAATGTACACTTGGATTTCTTTGTCTTGCTCCATTGATGACAAGACATATTCTAAGTTCTCAAAGAAAAAAGGCTTTTCAGCACAGAAAATAATAAAAAAAAAAATTTAGCATTGGAGTCCTAGTGTTTTCTCCCTCAAGAGAAACCCAAGACAGCAGATTACATAATGTGATATAGTGTGAGAAAGGTTGGTGTAAGTGACCCTTCATTTTCACATGATTCTGGTATTCAAGATTTCTGATATAGCTGATATAGCCTATCATCACCACAGTTTAGCAGTACCAAAGGATTTACCACGATCTTTTGAAGCATCTATATTATTAATGCAATTGTGAAAAGTACAGATATAAACAAAATAATTCTTAACCCTAACACTATTACATTTTTAAAAAAATCATCATTAAACATGAAAAAAAACCCTGTATGGTGTGATGGAACCTGATGTTTCTAACATACACAGTATTTTCCTACATCTTTTTTTTTCACTTCAAATAAAGAGAAAAAGGGGTGTTTGAGGAAGAAAAGAGAAAGAAAAAGCTTTTACAAGTAAGCCTGGAAAACATTTTAAAATTATTGCAACACACTATATCTGTCAGAATCTAGAATTACTGTAAAACATTACAGTAATATTTACAATATTGGTGAAATGAAAGAAGCAGCAAATATAAGTAATGGGAAAACAATCTTGATGGACAATAAGGGCATGTGATTGGACTAAAAGTCAAAAGAGGGTATGCAAAAATTGTTATATCTCTTGACATGGTTTGAGTACGATATTTCTGGCTTATTCCTGCACTGAGCTCTAAGTATGCTTAGAAAGAGAAAAATACATATGTGCAGCCTAGTACAGTAAGAACAAAAGAACATTGGGATGCTAACTACACTAAATAACACTTAAGAACTTCACAGTAATTTCTGTTTTTCTAGACACTATATTCTCTGTGTGCGGAATGTTTGCACATGTATGAATATGCAAGCAGGCAACCACATCTATGCTTCTTTAGGCTTCTTAATTCATTATTTTTTAGAATGTAATATACATCAGTTATTGCAAAGAGAGCTTCTCAAAAGTGTCTCAGCTAAAATTGTGTGTATAGATTATTTTGCATATTAGAATGCAAATAAGGAGAAAGGATAATGTTGGGTTTTTTCCTTTTTTTTTTAATTAAAAAGAAAAACAGCCCTTTTTTTGTCACTTTAAGCAATGAGCAATTAGAGAAAAAGGATGTAAGCTACCATAAGTACTTATGTGAAAATATAGCCTTTTTTTTTCTCCCTAACCAGCAACATTCTGTGCATTTAGATCAAATTATATGATCAAAACCACATTTTTATCAAGGTTGCCTTTAACCAAAAAGAAAAAAACAAAGTAAAATGTTTCATCAAGCTTCAATCTTGTAAACTCCAAAAAACCAAACCCAAGCAGAACAAAACGACTTGTTTTTCTGAAAACGCATCGTGCTCTGTCTTTACTGATGAAGATAATAGTTTTTCTTCCCCTAATGATTTTAACTGAGCAGTCCTAAAAATACATTTTAACAAACACACTCAATATGTCAGAGTTAGAAAACGTGCATGGATCCAGCCTAGACTCAGCCTATTTAGAAGCATTCTAAGCTAGCAACTGTCACTTTGCAGCTAGTCAAGAGGAAAAATGTAGGTAAAGTCATAATATTTCTCCTCTGTAACTCATTTAAATCAGTTAGGTAGGCCCTTGCTGATGGAGACTGGAGTGTGGTATTATCTAGACTCTTTATAGTTTAGCGTGAAAATGTGGGAGTGCACAGTGAAGAGTTCTTAAACCTACACCTGCCTGATATCATCCTCATTATGAGGAGCAATTGTTAGGGAACGGGGTATTTTTCTAGCTAGAATTCTTGGAACTCATTAATCAGCTTAAAACTCAACTGCTGGGAAATGTGTTACTTCAGCTAACATTTGGGCATGAGTCAGTTTTATATATAAAACACATAAAAGACTTACTAGCTCTGAACCTTCTCTTTGCTTTAGAGATAGAGTTCTGACTCCAAAGCAGAGAGAAATTCAGCTTCTGCTAATGGACAACTTCGTTTCAGCAAAAAATTAGAGTTATAAAACTAAGAAAATCAGTGATGTAAAAGATATTAATTTCTCTTTTCTAGCACTATTAACTACAATAGGACTAGTTAAGTAGATAAAGGAACTTAACTGTATATGGCAAAATTAGGCATCTAGTCAGAGCACCTGCTGTGGCAAGGAAATCTAGCATTCACTACAGAATTGCAAGGTAAACAAGTTTTGTGAACAGAAACTAAAAGGAAAAACAAAAGCCCTTTCCTATACATAGGGTATAAGAAGTGTATTCCTTCCGGAAATAAATAAACTAAGACACCATTCTACCAATTCTATGTATTTTCAAGGCACTTGTCACAGTAACTTATAAACACAAACACTCTTGTTTGCTTTTTATTCTCTATGATTCTTTTTCCCTACACTTTCATCTTTTCCTCTGTTGACTTAAAGATAAATCCCAGTGGTACGCTGTTTCTTTCTTTTTGCTGACACTGTAAACCAGGATTCAAGAAACACAGAAGGGGAAAAGTTTTTCCTGTTGCTACCATCATAAAAATATCAAAGTGTGGGAATATAATTTTTGAAGTACACTTTCCTGCAAGGTATATTCTTTTTTGCTGTAAGTCTTACAAGGAATCTTGACCATACATTTATCCAATATTTTAATAAGCATCATCTGACACAGTACAGCAGCTTTTCAGAAGATAATAATAATACATTTCTAGTTATTGGAAACTTGTACCTTTCCAATTCTAAGCAATATATCTGAAAAAGGTATCTAGATGGTATATATCAAATGGAGAAGTTGATAACAGATTGCAGAAATCAATCTTAATCTAACTATTAATACATGTTTAGAAAATGTTTTACTTTCCCCCATACCACACAACAGATAATCAGCTTATCGTAATGAAAAGAGAATATTTGTCAGGGTAAAGGAAATTAAGAATTAAACCCAGGGTTTGGCATGAAATGGAATCAAGTAAACTAATGTAAAATAGATAGTGTTAATGAAAATATTCTTCAGTAATCTAGATATGAATCTACTGTAGAAATTCTAAAATACAAAGTGAATGGAAAATATTGATTAAAAGTAAATAATCAATTAATAATAAATTGATTTTGCACCATTTCCAGCAGCAGGGTAGCTAAGTCATGCTTTCTTATGGTTGCTGGTTATGAAAATTTCTCTCAAACTGCTACTTAGTGAAACCTACTGAAAGTGAATACATTCTGTATTTGCAAAAATGTATGATTTGTGTCCCTTGTAATTGGTTAAATTTCATAGTACCATTTAAGTTTCCTGAATGAAACTCTCAGATATATTTTCAGGCAAAGATTTAAAATTAGTCAATTAGAATTTTTATCTGTTGGAAATGAACATAAAAGTTGGGATAGAAAAGAATATAATTGAATTCATTAAGAAGTTACGGTCAGATCCTACAGCTAACATAAGAGTTTGGCTATTAATATCCCAGCCTGGGGGGTGTGTGTGCATGTGCATGCATGTGTGTGTGTTTGGGGCAGGGGAAACATCAGGGAAACGACTTAAAAAAAAAGTAGTAAAAAGCTGCTGTGATTGGATGAATTACATTGACATTTACTGTACCAGAAAATTACGGAAACATTAAAGCTATTAGCTGTCAGTCATTTCTGTGAACAGTTCCAAATTAAGGTTATAGAAAAAAGATTTGTGTATCTTATTTTTTTTTAAAGTGACTTTTACAGAAGCCATAGAAGTGTTTAGAAAGTGCTGCCATAGAAAGTCTTTCATTTCTGCCCCCCCAACAGTACAGTGATCCATTGAGGACTACAGTATTAGTCTAAACATCCCTGTGGGGAAGTGGAAAGGGAAGAGAACTTGAGGATCAGAAATATGGAGCAATTCAGTGTGCAAACATACAATTTAAAAAAGCATTATTTTTTTTCCCCCTAAAACCTGAAATTTGAAAAGGTCAAACTTATTTTTACAACTTATTTTTCTTAAGAAATAAACAGTTTTACCATCGTGCTAGAAAATGTTCTTTCTTTATTGTTATCTTCCTTGAGAACCCTCTGCCCTGGAGATAATTTCTGTAATTCACAGAAAGAGCAGCTGGAAAAAGTAGAGAGAATGATGGAAATTCAAGCACCTATGAAGCTGGAGCCTGTGTGCTTGAAGAAAACTCCTTAAAGATCAGTTATTTAAGCTATCCCGTAAACCTTGCTCTGCTGATTACTTTTTCTCAAACTGTTGATAACATATCCTGATGGTATCTTTTCACAGCTTAGGTAACTGTCTCTCACGTTTTGATTATTATTTTTAATTTATTACACAGTGCTAAATGGGGCTCACCCAGCATCACAAATGTATCTGTTGCAAGTGAAAAGCCAATCAAGATGTCTGAAAACTGTTCGTCATTTAAACCCTACTATTAAGTTGAAGTGAAAGGCTGCTATGTCAATCAAATGATTAAAGGAGAAAGATAAAACTATAATTCTATGGCGAAAAATAATTTCAAAAGAAGTCTGACTACTAATCCATGACATTTAAACTGTGCAACTAATTGTACAATCCTTTTATACCTTTTAATAATTGTTATACGCACAAATCTAAGAATACTTACTTGAAATTCCATATAAAGTATATCCTTATGAGGTCTCTAATATCTGGCCCTGACTACAGCATACTGGAAGGTGATGGTGCGTTACACAGAGTCAGAATGCAGGCTGTACTGGTCTTTGCACAGTAAAAATCTATCATACTCTTCACATCAGCTCAGCGCTTAAGCCTGTTTATTGCTGTAGGCATAGTGTTTGATGCCTCCTTTCCCTTGCGTGCTTTTCCTGCCAAAGGGCACATGGCGTTCACTGTTCAGATATATTTGTCACCTTCCTCACCTTGCTGTCCTGTTGCCAAGAGCTCAGATGGCTTGTCCCCAAGTTAGAATAAACTTTTTCTGCCTAAAGGTATTTTGAAGCTGTTCTTTCAGTGAGTCTCACTTCTTTCGTCCACATTCCTCTCTGCCCATTAACCATCACACTTGGCACATGCCTTTTGCCGTGATGAAACACGTCTGCTTGTTGTACCATGGACCTCGGCTGGGGCATTTAAGTGGACAAGCTTTTTCATGCTGAAATACTTTGCATTTTGGTGAGGTTTTGAACCCACACCTGCTAGGTTCAGCTTCAGCTAGCTCCTACTTTGGAAATGTGAAGAACTGTCACTGCATGTTCATCCTTTCCATGCCACTCACAATTTGATAGACTTCAGCTGTCGCTTTTCAACACTGAAATTAAGATCTTAGTCTAGTTGTTCCTTATATAGGGAAACCTTGCTGTAGCCCTAATCATCCTTTTCACCTTTTCTGCTTCTGTCATACACTTTTTGTTGAGGGACTTGAATTGCCCACAGTAATGCAAGTGCTACATGAATTTGAAACCAAAGAAGTTGATTCAATTTAAGGACAAACTTTTTCACTATGAAGACAGTCAACCACTGGAACAGGTTGCCCAGAGAGGCTGTTCATTCTCTATCCTTAGAGGTTTCCAAGACCTGTCTGGCTAAAACACTGAATAATCTAGTCTAATTTCATAGCTGTCTCTACTTTGAGCAGGAGGATTGACTAAAGAGGTCCCGAGGTCCCTTGCAATTAGAATTGTCCTGTTATCATATCCTATTTATTGAAGGGCATAATTATTTATCTCCAGTCCTAAAAAAATCACAATAATTTTGTCTTAATTTCTTGGTCTCTACTGAATATTGGTAAGAGTTTTATTAAAACTTTCTAGTACAAATTGAAATGTTTTGTTTTTAAACTCAACAGCCAGCTCTAACCCCATTGTTTTATACGTAAGGTTAAGATTGCTATTTCTAATGGACATCAATCATTAATTCATGTGTATATAATTAAAAATTAATCTGATATTTTATTGACTAATTGTTCAGTTCCATGGGGTCCTTCTAACACTTTAGAGTAGGCCCTCCTATTTAGTACTCAGAGTAGTTTAGTATCATCTGCAACCTCATCACAATCCCTGCCTTTTTCTGCATCATACAGATTTTAGCACAGGTTATTCTAAAGTAGATTATCTGAACCATTTAAAGCATTTTTTTTCGTGTCTACTAACCTGCTATGTATAGATGTAATAAACTTTATCTTATGTTTGCATAGATTCCCAAAAAGTCTGTAGTGAGAGATTGTATTTCTCTCTCTATTCACTAATTTCAGTTTTATTGCAGTTTAGTCCAATTTGCTTGACATAGGTGTCAACCTTATTTATCAATAATTTCCTGGAATTTGCCATAACCTCTTTTTAAAAAAAAAACCAAAACAAACACTTGCCTTTTCCTCCTGGAGTGAAATGGATTTAATGAAGAGGCTAGGCTCTTCCATTGATATTTTATCTATTTCAAAGCTGAATCTCATTAGAATTCTCGGGTAAATAACACTGGGTTCCAAGAAATTTCTTACACTTTCCTTGCTGCATCATATTAAAATAAGGCATATAATATATCCTCCAGAGAAACTCTCACACCTCTCTTGTTAAAAAAAGGGATCTGGATTGGAGAAGCTCCTATAAGGAATATGTATTTTCTCTGAAACTTCATTTTATTCCTTAACCATATCTTAAGCCATTGACTTTTTTAGTAAACTTTCTCCTCCTTATATATTTGGAGAAGTATGTTGGGGTTTTTTTGTCTCTTTTGCAAGCCTGCCTCACACTCTATTTTATTTTAAGCTTTTTGTTTTCAAATCGTCATTTTCTTTTTTTTTTTTCCACTCTTGGACAAGGTGACACACTTTAACAGTCAACCTCCAATAAGCTCCTTACCCTAGACCTTAAACATTTCTTTTTCTCTTTTAAAATGTTTTAAAAGGTGATCTACATTTACTTTGAGTCTCTGCTGTGACTTTTTAAAACAGTCTTTACAGTACCTAATAGATTTTACCCTTTTGGTGACCCTTCTTCATTTCTTTCTCATTTTTATATAACTCCTTTCTGTTATTAGTCACTACCATAGTGAATATGTTGGTTTTGTTGCTTTGCAATGATGTTCAATCAAAGTACTTTGTGAGGTGTACTTTGTGAAGAAGTACTATTTTGAAGTGACTCACTAATAACAACATGGTCACCAAATTTGTCCATAATTACTTGTCTTCCTACCCATGCATTGTCTTCAGTCACCCTCAGAATGTACAATGCTCTCTGCCATGTTCTCTGGAATCTGTTATGCTGATTATACGGTTGGACAGGTAAACAAAGATATTTTTAGAACCTAATAAAATAACTACTTCCCTAAAGTAACTTCAGTATATGAATGATTCTAAATAAGTTTGAGGAGTCTTCAGTTACACCATATTTGAAACAATCCATTGATGGTGTTTGCCTGTGTGTGTAAGCAGTCCTAACATTGTAGCAAAAGCCTTCCTTTAAAGAAAGAGTCCCATATCACTGTGAAACAAGTTGAAAGAATGAATTTCCAAATACTTCAAATTAAAAGGTTTTTCCTGGCTTACGCTATAGAATTGATTGCAAGAAAACACATCAATTTCAAGCCTTAAGTATGATGTGGGGAAACAAAACAAAAGCAAAACAAACGAAAAAGAGGGGGAAATTATTTAAGATTTACTATATAAATTATTTCATTAGCTGAAGACATGAGGATGCAACTTGTATACCTTCTATGTAGCATAATCACTGTAAGCCATTCATGAATGAGAAATTGTGTAGTCAATTTCTTCACACAAGGAATAAGGATTTATCTTTAAAGTTTCCTTCTCACTCCAGAAAATCATGAGACTGTCAGAAGAACTATCATTTTGAGGAGTGCCTTCAAGATATAAGGTTCTTCATTTCTTCTGAGAGGATTTGCTTAGTCTCTAGATGGCTATGTCTTCAAACAGGCTCAGGCTGGGTGTGTTCTACTAGAGTGATCGCAGAATGTATGAGGTGAAAGGACACCTGTGGGCAGTGTCTAATCCAGCTGCCCGGCTCAATGTGTGGTCAGATAGAGCAGGTTGTCCAGAATATTTTTTAGTCAGCTTTGTGTATCTCCAAAAAGGGAGATTCTACAACCTCTCTGTGCAAACTAATCACTTTCACAAGAGAGAAACAGTAAGGCAGAGAGGTGGGAGAAAAAGAAAAAAAAAAAAAGTAGTTTTATGATTAAATGGAATTTTAGAGTATTTTTGTTTGTGCCCATTGCCTCTCGTTCATTTGTTGATAAGGATCTGGCTCTGTCTTCTCCACTCCCCTACCTATAGACATTGACACCATCCCCCCTAGCTTTCTCTTCTCCAGGATGAAGAGTCACAGTTCTCTTAGCATTTCTTCATACGTGAGGTGCTCCAGTCACTTAATCATGTGGCCCTTCATTGGATTCTCTCCAGTAGCTCCATATCTCCATCCAAGTACCTTCTTTGTTTCTAAGTATAAGGTCCAGCAGAGTATCTCCCCACATCAATTCCTTGATTACCCGTGTTAGGAAGTTTTCATCAGTGAACTTTAGAAACCCCCTGGATTACTTGGGCCCTGCTGTAGTGCTCTTCCAGAAGAATGTTTTAAGTACCCCATAAGAACTAGGGCCTGCAAACATGAGGCTCCTTGTCTAAAATTGGCAAAGCTCCATGTGTCCCCGCTGTTCATATAAAGGGCAACTCCCCTCCTGCCCTGATCTGTCCTTTCTGAAGAGCCTGTGCACCATCCACAGCAGCACTCCAACCATGTGAGCTATCCCACCATGTCTCTGTGAACTCAGTGAGATTGCAACCCTTGGTCTATATGCAGATCTCTTGCTCCCCTTATTTTTTCCGCATTGTGTGTGCATTAGCGTACAGGCACTTCAGAGAGACACATAGCCATATTTATTTCCGAGAAAGGATATAAGAGCTTTTTCCATACCACTGTCCTGTAGACACTTCCTGATTTATGTGTATACACTTGAGGTGATCCCATTTCAACCCTGGGCAAAAAATGTATGCTCAAATCTTCCGCACTTCAAACAGAAAGGACAATACATGAATCTGTAAATTCAGAAGATAAAAGAAAAAAAGAATCTTGGAAAATCTCTGCAATATATATAAACACAGACGACAGAATGAAAGAAGGCATGCTCTCAATGAAGCAAAACTGCAGTTACTCAGTTATTTGAGAACCTGATTTTAACTCATTTTGCTACAATGGTGTACAGCCCCAAGTTACTGTTTTGCTTCACTAACAAAACTGTTTGCTTCAACTAACAAAACAATTTAGAGAATAAGTTAGACACCCTAAATTATTCCAGACTGATTTTTCATCTGTTTGTGTTATTTAATTTTCTATGAATAAGTCCATAGGTTCATAGGATAATTCAGGTTAGGAGGGAACTGAGGAACTCACAGTAGTTGTCTTTAAACACCATGTTTCTGGGAGGTAGGAAAGGTATATTTTTACCATAAAGTTTGTCTCCATTCTCATTCTGAATTACTTCCATTCTTCTAGTGTTCCTACACAAAATCCTTCTACCTAAGCTTGATACAATCAAACAAGACTGATATTTTATTGTGCAATTGTAGACAGTTATGTCACACAGAATAGCTACCTGTAATTACTATCTACTAACAGTGGGAATTACAGCACATAATTACACAAAGTTAAATTAAAGCTAAAATAAATCTGAGTAGTTACCTGACTGCTAGATAGTCTCTATGACTGCAAAAAGACAAGTTAAAATAATTTCCATCTAGGACAAGTGTTAAGGATGTTAGGAAAGCCACTGAAACCAGCAGACTCCGAGGCCCAGGGGCTGCTCCTTCCTGGCAGCTGGAGCCCAGCCTGGTGCACCCTGAGATGCAGAGGTCTCCATCCCAGGCTGTTAGCTTTCCCATTTGCTGCTTTCCCATTTGCAGGTTCATTCAGAATCAAGGCTGAGTGTGCAACCCAGAGAAGCATATGCACACAGGACACTAATACCAACTGCTGCACAGACTGCTGCAGACGGGGCACTGCATTTAGCAGCACTCACAAATGGTACTGCCAGAGCTCACAAAGCATAAATACAAATGGCCAAGTCCTGTTTCTCATCTCTGGCTGATCAGGATTGAAGTTCACCAGTGCAAAAACACTTTCCCATACTATCTAGATTCCCAAACACACTCATAGTCACACAGATCCAGGCCAGGCTGGATGGGGCTTTGAGCAACCTGGTCTAGTGGGAGGTGTCCCTGCCCATGGCAGGGGGGTTGGAACAAAATGATCTTTAAGGTCCCTTTCAACTCTAACTCTTCTATGATTCTGTGATTCTATGAATATCAGCATGAGCCCTCAGCCCTTCTAATATCCATGTCCAGATCCCAGGCCCACTTACCCAGTATGCAGATCTCCTCCTTCTTGCCAGCTAGTCCAGCTTGAAATTTAATAGTGAATTGCACATACAGATGCACAGGGTAAAGTTCAGTTGGGAAAAATCAAGCTATATTTTTCCAGATGCTGTCTTTTCACATACATACCCTGGCCTTTCCCGTTGCTGACACAGATGTGAACTGCAGCCCCTTCTCAAATTGCTGGCATCCACACCTGTGGGTTCCTCCAGTTGCTGACACAGAGACCTACAAACCCATGGCGTTTTCTCCAGTTGTTGGCACTTAGACATGGCAACACATACCATGAGTCCCTCTAATTGTTGGTACCTGGACCTCCAAGACCTGACGCTTATGATCCTTCCCTAGTTGCTCACCCTCCCAGCCCCTATTGCATGTCCATCACTCTGCTTGCTGCACCTAGACCTGAAAGCCCTGTGGCCCAAAGTCTCTTCTCCAGTTGCTGGTACTTACACCTTTCAATACATACATACCCTACAGACCATTGTCCCTCCTACACACATATCTCTCTTGCATGTTATCTTGCTAGCTGTTGGCATGCAGACCTACAGGCCTGACGGCGCATGCTCTCTGCAGTTGTTGGCACCAAGACCCTGTGGACCATTGCTCTTTCTCCAGTTGCTGACACTTAGATCTTGAAGCATTCACACACAGAAAAGAGAGAGAGGTTGCACATAAAAAGTAAGAAAAAACCCACAAAACATTTAGTAAGAAGATAAGATAGATTGCAATGAACAAGCATAGGGATGAGTTAGGCAAATGTACTGACTGGTATTCTTTGTGCATGACAGGTCCCTTTTATTCATCCTACTTTCCATTT
Organism: Dromas ardeola; assembly: GCA_013398915.1. Lineage (NCBI taxonomy): Eukaryota > Metazoa > Chordata > Aves > Charadriiformes > Dromadidae > Dromas > Dromas ardeola. The sequence continues at coordinate 66,373 of VYZM01015637.1, forward strand.
TCCTGCAGCTGTTCCTCCCTAACTCACCCGTTTTCCCCTTTCAGCCTTACCCCTAAACGTCCTATAATAAGTTTTTCACCAGCCCAGAGGCCCTTCCTCAAGTACCTCATAATACTCATGCTTATCTTGATTCAGCCTTCTTATCATTTACAAAGTTCGGGCTGACCTTCTTTAAGGCTAGGCTATGCCTGAGTAGTTTTGTTAATGGCCTATCCATCAATGGCTGAAGAGTTCAGGTCTTCATTATTGTGTCTGTTATCACCTGCTTGTTAGGTTTGTATATCTGCATGTTTCATTTATCACTTTCTTTTTTACTTGTTATTTCATTTATGCTGAGTAGACCTTAAACAGAGAACTTAATGAAGCAGATGCTCTCATATTCCACATATCATACCACAATTTCAGGCAAGTCTGGAGGCCCTGAACTGCCAGGCCTGTGGGCTCTTCATAATAGTGCAAAACCCTGTTTGTCAGGCTACAGTTAACATTCCATCAGGGAGCTGCAGGAGCAGGGCTGCTCCTTAACAGCAAGCAAGCCCAGAGCCAAGGGTGACCCCAGCATGGGCAGTGTCCTCACTGATGGGGCGCAGTTCTGCAGGGCCTAAGCACAGAAGGCAGAGCCCAGGGCTAGTAACAGGGACTATTGACAGCCTGAGAACTGCAAGAAATAAGCCAAGGCCAGCACATTTCCAGGAGGTCAGGAGCAAAAGGAGACAGGGCAAGAAACATGAGAGGAGACAAGGCTGCAACATGGGAGACTAAACCTGAGACAAGGTGCAACATGGGTCCAAGGGACCCATCTAGGAGATAAGCTACCTGAAACACAGAACCAAGATACACCCAGGAGGCAGTTCCAGAGGCAGTGCTGTGCACAGGCTCTCCTACAGTCTAGCGCAGGGCAAGACTGAGTGCCCAGGCCTGAGTTTAAATGAGCCCCTGGGCTCATTTGTGTGGATGTGGGTCCCAGGTTAGGATGGTCAGAGTCACTGAAGTCTGTTAGTGCCCTCAAGGGCTGTGATACGTTCTGTCTGAAATCACACCAGGTCACTTATTCATAGGGAATACATGAATGCATGAAATATCTGATGGATCAGCATTTAAATTAACTTTTTTACCAGGCAAGAGAGTAATCCAGCTTCATAAAATAAAAGTAGCTATTATTCACTTATGAAACTATTAATGGTGGCAAAAAATACTTACGCATATGAGTAGACAAAACCAAGAAAAATCAGAAAATAATACTTTTATAAATAATGTTCAATATATTGTACCATGTCCATAACTATAAATAGTAGTGTAGTGAAAATGTAATGTACAGAACTTCAAATCCTGTTAATAATGCATCAGCTTTCTTACCAATATGTCTAGAAGAACCACAAATCAAACACTCTAAAAATGTTATGAGCTAAGAAATTGTGGAATTAAAAGTATGTACATTATACCACACTGTTTATTCACTTCCATCCTGTTACACTCAGTCATAGCTCTGTCCTTTATGGAGCAGTCTGGGAAGGGAAGATGTTATTCACACTTGACTATCAAGAGTATAGTGCATTTCTCAGATGGAATACATAGTAAATGAATGTATTATAGATGGCTGTAACCATCTACAACAATATTAATCCATGGGCAGATGTCTCAAATCACCTTAAGATCTCCAAAAGTCGCATTTCTACTAACAGCAGTAAATGAATGAAAAAAAAGTAATGAAAAATGCTTCTGTTCTGAAAAGCACTATTTATGTAGTTGCTGTAGTTCATCTGTAGCCTCTTCCAGTCACCTAGCAACGTCCCTGCTGGAAGCTAAGTGTGCCTGTAATGCTCATGTATATCTGCAAATGGAAGTGAAGAACTGCCTTTCCATTTTTTCTTCAATCTACAACTAGCAAGGTGGACATCAGTTTTCTGGGAAGGTATATTTTTTCTGATAATCACCTATTATTAAGTGCTGCTGACCAACATTAGAAGATATTTTGGTATGCTGAGTTTCAATTATAGTTACACCATAAAATGAACTTATTCTTACACAAAAAAGTGACACAAGTGAAGCAAAGTTGAGATAAAAAAAAAACAAAATCCAAACCCAAGCAGATATCATAAAAAATGTGAAATTTTCCAAGCTATCCTTATTTCTAAGGTTCATTACGTATTTATGTATTTATTTATTTAATTACCTGGGCCATTGCTGCTCAAGTCCCATAAAGTGTAGTATAGTTTTTTTTAAAGAAAATTGTGAAATATGATTGCTTACAAGATCATTAAACCCTGAAAAATTAAGTTGTTATGAGGATATATACTTTTGATTTGTTCCTGTAACTTTATAAAAAACCTATTTTCACAAAAAGGAAGTGCTAGTGAACAATGTTTTGAAACAAAGGAAATAAGCATAAGATTTCTTTTTTTTTCTTTTTTTTTGGCCATAGGAGCAGTAATACTGATAGCTCAAAACTATGCTCCAGGAATCAGATCTATTACCATTTTTCTAGCTATAGGACCTTATTAACAAATTAACTTATATGAAATTTTGAAAACTTCCTTTAATAAAAGGGTTATGTCATTTTTGAAAGAGGTAAAGATGGATCCAAATCTTTAACATTACACATCAACATAATTCTTTCTTGCATGGACCTGAATTCTTCAGAGCACAGTTAGTCTTAAAATTAAGCCATAATTAACAGAATTCTACTTTATTATACAGATCATGACATTTACCAGGCGTCAATACAAAAAGCTGTAGAAAAGCAAATTATTATTATTATTCAGATGGTAGTAATAAAACAGAGATCATTCTCTCTAAGTCTTGTGTCTGCTTTAATAAAAAAACATGCTTCTCAAAAACATCATCCAAATTCCTAGGACTTTAGTGGCTACTGCAATTTTATTTTGTATTTTTTTTGTTTTATTTTTTTTAGCATTCTAACAGATGTTTTAGCTTTTTTTTTTTTTTTTTTAACTACAAAAATTCATTGGCTCAAAACAAATAAAAATCTAGATTTATGACCTGGGAGACAAAAAACTGTAAATAAATAGGTTGTGAAAAATTTTACAGATAATTTTTTAACCTATGCTAGAATTGAAATTAAGTCTTCTCCAAACATTCCTTTTTTCAAAATGGAGTTAAAAATGCAGCCAGAAGTGATGCAGGAAGTGTCTTACTATCAGTGCAAGGTACTGAATTTGGAGAGTTTATTTTATTTATTATTATATTTTTGTTCAGTTAAGGTGTGTGGAAAATTTTTAGCTTGAAAGTTGTTTGCTCTATATTCAGGAAACCATCTGACACTAACTGGAATCTATAACATTATTTACTTTAATCCATTCTCCTTTTAGTCTCAGCTTCTGAAAATTGTGTCTTCAGTTTGGCTTTAAAAGACTTGGTCGCTCTGATTTAGGCTCACAGAACCAAAATTTTTCCATATGCAAATTCCACGTGTGCTTATTTCAGGTACTTACAACATTAATGGATTTGCAGTTCTGAGATATATCTCTGCTCACACAACTGGCAGGACCCAACCGATTTTTTCAACAATGGTTTTGCACGCAGAAATAAAAGCCAAATGAAAATTTATTTGTAAAGAAGTGGCAAGGTTCTGCAATAATATCAACAGATTGTCTGCTTCGAACACCTGTGAGCATCAGTTACTGCACACAGTGGTGTCAGGTTTTCCAGTTTTCATTTCAATTTCCTATATAAATTCTAATTAACTACATCGTGTCGTTTTATGCTTTCATTCATGTTGCATTGTTTGAGCAATACATTTTCATGGGCAGGATGGAACAAGGATTTAATATCTTTGTGTTAAGAAAACTCTAAAAAATAATGCTATCTTCCTCTTCATCTTTGGAGATTTCATTTATCAGAGGGAAATGTCGGTTTACATGCGAAAACCTCAGATAATGTCAAAAAAAATGCTGAGGCAAATCTAAGATGACATTAAGTGGGTTTGAATATATTCATAACTCTTGTAACAAAAAATGTGCTGTCAATTTTGTTGCTTAAAATTTATGGACTCAGTCACACAAAATATATAGATTTGAGCAGCACAATCCTTAGTTACAAACTGGGAAGAGTCACTCATGTAGCTCCTAAAGAAAGTGCTGTTCGTGAGCAATATGCTGAACACGTGTGACTCAGGTCCACTGCTTTCGCCATCCGCAGCTGCACAGTTTGTAAAGGTGTCTGAGAACAAATGAGCAAAAAAGAAATATCCTGAAATGAAAAAGATATTGTTATTCACAGATATCATAATGCTTATTGCTCAGCGGATGCTGGTTAAGGCAGAATTCTTCCCCTCAAAATAAGACATCATCCCTTCCTTCACTGCCAAGATTATTTGCAAAGAAGGCTAAATTGATTGTCTGATTGGTTTATTCTTTCTCCACACCCTGTCAGCAAAATAAATGATTAATAACTAATATTGAACCCCCTTAGCAGGTTATGGTGATATTGAAAATGGACATAATCAGACTTTTCGTGCCTATGGATAGTCTAGTTTAATCTATGTACTTTGAGACAAAGGGAATGCTTCAGTTCACATATATACAGAACATATAGTACATATAGATATGTGTATACATACACAAAGACAGAGAGAGTTTAAAAGTAGAAATTCCAGAAGAATATTCCAGGAGCATGCTGCTGATTAACAATATTCTGTGTATTTGCAAAACTGCTGGCATGCCTACTGAGGTAGTGTGAACATTAAGAGTGAATCAAATGTTACTACACCCACCAATCTCTCAGGTGCAACAGTACACAAAAATATTTTGCACACATGCATTCATTATTAGGGAAATATAAGTGATTTTACTAAGAAATAAAGGCATACCGTATTTTCTTCATTGTTTAAAATGAGCTCTTTTAAAATGTTTGTCTTCATATTTGAACTATTAATCTTAAAAATCCCATCAGAAAATCAAACACAGATGAATAAACTCAAAAACTAATCGGGGCTGACTAGTGCAAATGTTAAAATATTAATGTAGCCTTAAAAAATTATGTATATTTGCAGTAAAATACAAATATTTTTTAAGGTGGCTGGGCTACTTTCCCTTTCTAAGGCATTAATATTAAAAAAGGTGAATAAATCATCTGTAGGTGATTTAAGTCTGGAATAACAGCACCCTTATACATTAATAACATATGGTATGTGATAATACAATGTTAATACAATGTTAATACAATTCCTATATTACTAGGGACAGATTCACATATATTTGGTAAATGTAAGGAACTAGTCAGTATCTGATAGGTTAGATGGAAGTATATCTGCTGAGGGTTTGAATTTGCAGGAGCTGCAGACAGAACTCTGTAGATGCACTAATGTCACTGAACCGTGTTTACCATGATAGAATAAAGAGAACAGAAAGAAAGGCACAGTTGGGCATTTACTTGAAAACAGTGGAAACTTTGCAGCATTCAACATATTGTAGACTACATTTTGCGTTTACTAGAAGTGTGTTGTGACGTGTCTGCTACCTCACTATTTTTATTGTTTGGCTTTTGTGTGCTTAGAGCACCATGATTTATTATCTGCTACCAGTTGTTCTGGCAAAGTAAATCTCAATCCATCTAATTTTCTTCATTAGCTCTTCCCCTTGCTTCTCTCCTTCACCCTGAATCTCCCTCACTAACCTTTCCTTTTAATTTTAATTTCCTCTTTAAACATTGTGTGCAAAATGTGTCCTCTACAGTTTTAAGAGTAAAATCCCCAGGCGTTCACCTTTCCATTCTTCAATAAAACTCCACTTGCAAAGAGTGTAACTATCTCAGCATGTTATTAGTCAGTGTGGAGAAAAAGAAATGCTGCAGTGCTAAATGGAGCCATTAAAATGCCTAGTGACAACAAGGAGTGCTTGAGGAAGCTGGAGTTTCCTATTTGCTAGTCTAATAGCTATGTTAAGGCCATCTTTCTTTTGTGGAGAAGACAAAAAAAAAAAATTCAGTATGTGCCAGTTTTCATTCTCCCCCATTGCACTGCTTGTGCCCTGATTTTATTCTCTTTCTGCAGCTTCATGCCCACTGCTGGAAAACTGACAAGTCTGGTTCACATTCCCTTTAAGTCAATGGGAGTTTTAACATCAGCTTCAAGAAGGAAGTGGTTCTCTACCGATTAAATTGTTCTTTGTCTCAATGAGTGTTAAGTAAATCAAGCGTATGTTTGCTTGACCAGTGCCCTGTTACAAAGGGATAATTTAGGCGGATCTAAATAGGCTAGTCTGGGTACCATCAGAAGAAATAAATGTGTTAGCACAGCAGTCAACACAGGCTTAATTCACCCTGATGAGAAGCGGGATATTTTATCTTGAGCCAGGTAGGGTGCTTGTTCAGCTGCACTGCTTCCAGCAATTTAGTCAGCTCCTCCAGAGCTGTGTCCTGTATTATGATACTGCACTGCACAGTGTAGATACTTGCTATTCATGAAACTAACAGCACTCTTATTGGATTCCAAGTGGTGCATCAGTTCCAATAGAATGTTTTACAGTCACCTGTTGAACGCATTTTGTTTCAGTTTTAATTTTTGAGGGGATGGTGGTTCATATGTAAATATCATATGCAGTGAATTACTCTTTTGGCGGAGTTTAAAATATAAGAAACGACTTAATGGACAGATGAGCCTTGTGCTTGTTTCCTTCCAATAATATAAAGCTTAGAGGAATTAGAGGAATTTCAGATTAAATTTAATTTCCAAGTCTTCAAACAATTCCTTGGAAGTTGTTTGTTAAACAGAAGCATCAATCAGATACATGAAGTATGAAAGGTGTATGTAGGGGAAGACAATGGAATTGAAAAAAATAAAAAAGTCGAGCATTTTTTTAACATAAACCTCTCATTTATGTACCGAAATCAACATGGAGTATATGTTTGTGCAAGCCTAAGAATGAAGAAAAAAAAAAAAAGTCAAAATTTTTGTCACCAAATGTCCCAGTTGCTAATTTTGACCTCATGTCTGTGTCTCTCACTGGACACTCATTTTCACCTTCCTGTCAAACCATTTAGTTCAATTTACACCAAACTAACTGACAGAATAAATTATACAATATAACCTTAAGCAAGGAATTGTTAAGAGAGTTGGTAGGTCCTGTCATTAAGCATCTGCTATTAGGAGTGTTAGTACAGGTTGAGCTAGAATATCCAGACTGGACAAAAATAAGTGGCTGATAATAGTTCCATCTGTCATGAAATTAGGGGAAAATTTGCCACATTGGAGGAATCACATGAATAGCATAAATATATTTACTTGTTCATCTCTGAAGCTTTAGAGAATAAATAGGACTGTAGACATAACTTCCTTTGATGAATTATGATCATCAAAGTTAAATTCTTGATCTTGTGCTTATTGGATTCTAACTTCAGATTGTACATACAGCACCATTTTAAAGACAATCTCTTCTGGCTCATGTTCTGCAGTGTGTAACCGAAGGGTGTTTTTTGCATAATGACCACTCTTTCTCCTGAGTTATGCAGGTTTTCTTTTGTAGTTTTACTAAAATTATGCTTTCTTTTTTTTTAGGGAAATTGTATGGAGAGCACTGACACACTTACCCTTTGCACTTTTTTGAAACAACGATGACTAAATGCTTAGCTTGGTTTAGATGTCATATAACTGCCAAACTAGACCTTCTCAATAGCCTTTTCTATCCATAGATCAAAACCTCAAAAACTCAGAAGAGAAAGCACAAGGTCAATGTCACTCAAGAATCAAATAGTTTTTCAGCATGTTTTTTTTTCAGAAGTGTGAGAATTTCTTGTACAAAGGATTATATTTTTATTTTTTTTTTAAGCATACTCAGTATTGACAGTCATGAACACTTGAGCTGAGATTCATCTACCCTAATCGTAGACACCTACAGTTAGATGTGCATAAGTCAGAATTACTCAGCTTAGTCCTCTTTTGTCAGTCAGATGCCCCACTTCAAGGTGCCTACTCATCTGCAGTGACTATTAAGGTAGAGATAAATTCCACTTCTCCAGTCAGTGATCAGTCCTGAGCATGATCCATATAAAGTAACCACTGAAAAATCTATTTTCCTTGTGGATATCTCCTGTCTGCAGAGGTCACCTCAGCCCTTTATGTTGCATATGGAAAGAATGCCAGTAACACCTTCAAAAATAAGATAAAGCTAACCTCTTTTGAGTAAGGACTTTGAATTACACATTTAAGTCGTCAATTAGAATATAAAGTATTAATAATTTTATTTGGATTCACTACCTTTTTGATCTGTACTTGGTCTTTCATTCAACTGTTTTCCTACTTAATACTTTCCATTGTGGATAATTAAGTAAGATGTACCCTTGGAAGTTTTTTAAATCTATCTTACTGTAATGTATTTTAAAAAAATACAAAAATCCAGTAGTGAATTTTTATTTGTATTTTTGCTTTCATAGCTTATTCCATCTGTTCTTATGAAAATAAAAAATATTGACAAATGAGGAATATTGATGATTTTCTTGTGCCTGCCAAAACTACGATGGTCAGTCATCAGATGCTGTCATTTCCTGATCTAATGCAAATATGCTAAGAAAACTGAAGAACAGACATAGCCTGAAGCAACAGGAATCAGTTATGTTATTACTGTAGATAAAAGTCCCCTCCCTCCTTGTTTTCCTTCACCTACATCCTCAGTGCTGCATAGTACAAGGACAAGATTCATTCCCGCTTTCAAAATCCCAAAATGAGTTACTACGTGTTATGAACACTGAACTTAACATTTTCAAAGATTATTTCTGTACTGTGCAGAATATTTAACGCTCATGTAAACATTTTTCAAACATAGATCCTTAATGCATAGGAAAAATCCAAGTGACATTTCACAGTAACAGATACTAGTAACAGACAAGTAGTGGCAAATTTCATAAACATCCATTTTTGTTTTGTGGGGGGTTTTTTATGCTTCATTTAATATTAGAAACTTTGGAGTTCATTTATTAGAAATATAGAGTTCATATTAATAAACATAGATTATAATTTGCTCAAATTTATGATCTAGTTCTAAATAAACTGCAGGCATAAACTATAAAGAAAACCAGAATTTGAATATACTAATGCCAAATTAAGATGTGCTAAAAAGTGCATCTACAGATTAAAAAGTAATCAAGCATTAAGTGTAGGAATATATATAGTTTAGAATGATTTTTTTCTAATTATTCGGCTGTATCTCACAACACTTAGATAGTAGTAAATGTATTTTTATCTTGTCATAAGTCACAACTTAGCACTTAGGTTGGTCATCACTGTATAAGAAGGTAGATTAAACTGTAAAATCTCACTATATAATTGGCAAGATTTCCACAAAGATGCTGTGTTAAGGAACTAATAAAAGCAAAAAGCTGAGTTGCACATAAAGGATATGTGATTCAAGTATAAAAGAGGTGGTGTGCATCATCTCTTGTCACCCCTGGAAAGTTACAGCACACGTTTGGTTGCCTGGAGACTTATTACATTGGCCAAACAATCTAGAAAGACTAGAGAGGTTCTGTTGAGTGCATCAGTCAATTTTAGACCACCACCAGTGGATATTTATACACATAAGGAAGTTTTAATGCCACATACCACTGTCTTTGAAAGCTATAAGCAAGCTCATCCACTCAGGAACATAATTTTAAATGATGAGATGAAGACACAGAGTACAGAAAATGTATTTTAAGTTGTCTACATTTGTACACAGGTGATATTATTTTCATAAAGGAACATTTTAATTTAAATTAAAAACCCTGGTCCACTGTTCAGTTTGCAACTGCTTACCAAAATTGTACTAAAACCAAGGAATATTCACATAGAAATTTGAATTCTGAGATATAACTAGCAGGAGGTGACTTCTCATTTATTTAGCAGCAGTAGTTCAATCACACAATTTTATGAAAAGCACTGTTGAGCTTGCGAGGAATCACAGCTATCACTAGTCAATCCGAGCAGGGTACAGTCTATGCAATCTATCAGCTAGAGGTGTTTAATTTACATCTAAATTTTAGGCACTTAGTAAATCCTCCTAAAGTAAATCTTATGATTGTGTATCCAGTTGAGTGGGACCTTGAAGCAGTCTAGAAGGGAATTTTCTTTGTATAGATTTAAATTCATATTGATCAATACTAGTGAATATTGGCAATAACAAAGCTTTTGGAAGGAAATTAAGTTTCAAGTTTGTAGTTATAAACCAGTGTGTATTATCTGGGAATTGGGAAGAAACTTGACTTACATGCATAATAAGACAAGAAAAGTTTTAATAAGGCATAATTTTGTCCTTTCTGTTCTAAAGTATCCAGAATTGAATTCTTTCAGATTGAAAATTTTGGATTTTATTAGACCTACCTGAGAAACTTCATCTTCACTTTTTCACGAAAAATGTTAGCCTTTCTACTGTTAAAAATTGGTAAATGTTTTCCAGTATCTTTTTTTCAAGTATTTCATTCATTCTGCCTCATTGAAAGACCACGTGGATTTTTCATAGGATTCTTAAAATAAATGGGGTCATTTAATAATGCAGTTTTAAAAACACAGTTGACTCCATATAGATATGCATCCAGGTTTTAAAGTTTTAGGCCTTTAAATATATTATGATGATGAATAACATGTTGGTGGATTTTGGTTTTGGGTTTTTTTTACATGCTTATTTTTCAGCTTAGGAAACTGAGGCATTTGATTCAAAAAGCTCCTGACAGGTAACAATTACGAAAAATTAGCCCTTCCATTGTAATCATCTGTATTTCTCTTGCAATGTTCCCCAGTGTCTTTTGGAAGAAAAGACAATAGGAAGACCACACAATGGAGGCTAAACTATCTCACATTTACAATGGGGTAAAAGAATACATATGTGCATTTGTCACAGTTTAACTAGCAACTTAAAGTTTACATTAAAGACTTGAGTTATAGAGAAGTTGGATGACATTCAGTCAGTGTCAGTGTCAAACCTATCACTACAGTGAATTTTTAAT